>ML994686.1:0-329982 GCA_010093925.1 Zopfia rhizophila CBS 207.26 | reverse complement strand
GTAGGCGAGCAATGAGGCACTATCAGGCCAGGCTTCGAGAGAGGACGATTCCGAGGATAAGGAGGAATGAAATTAGGCCAGTTGTGTTAGCAGGCGCTTACTCTCCCTCCAATTCAGGTATTACGACGGGGTATGATCAGAGAGCATTTTCGACATCAGCGTACAGGCTTCAGTCATGTACAAGATGGGTGCTGAAGGAGGCATTTCTAGCAGTAGATGGCCCTGATGTCGACTCGCCGGTGCGAGCAGGAACGGACCTGTTGTGTGCCAAAGTCGCGGCCGAGTTAGAGTAGGAGCCGGGTAAGCCTGTCATAGCTATCAACACGACCAGAGTCTGGCATGCATGCGGGACAAATGGCACCAACGACCAGATCAAAAGATGTGGCAGTCTGCAGGAGAAGTAGTAGACACACTTGATAAACGGCTGCGAGGAACTCGGCGCCCAGCCCGCGCGAGTCATGCAGCCACCGCCGCATGGTGAAATACAAATCTCCCCGCTCTGTGCGTGGACACCCTGCTAGTTCCCCATCGCGGCTCTCAACGCGCAGCATCCATCGTCAACCTCCAAATGCCAGAGTCATGAATCCCTTTCTTGCGACCTGCAGCCATCCTTTCCCCCTCTCAACCCTCCCCGACTACCGCCCGCCACCGGAATAACCATGTCGACGTCCACATCGACCAACAACAGCCGCCGCGTGCCATTCGATAAGCGGAAAAGGACCGAGACGAGCTGCGATCGGTGTAAGTCGAGGAAGCAGAAGTGCCGGAGAGAGCCTGGCCAGGACTCGTGTCGATACTGCCTACTGCACAACATCGAGTGCCTCACGACGCAGCCGCGGAAGAAGCGGCTCTATGGGAGCGTCGAGGGCCTGGGGAATCGGCTGGCACTATTGGAGTCCTTGGTCAAGGGGACTACTGCCGGAGGCCGACCTGTCGAACATCGATGAGATGAGACAGCTGGGGAGCTCGCTCGGCATACCGCTGCCAGACGCAGGCGGAGGCGAGGCGAGCGGAGAGGACGGCAAGAGTGGGAGTGGAAACGAGAACGAGGAGCCTCTGTCGCTGCTGCCAGACCAGCAGGGGCAGGTGCAGTACATCGGACCTGCGAGCTCATTCTCGTTCCATCTGAAGCTGCGAACGCTGGTAGGCCGCGGTGCCTTCCGGGAGTTCGTTCTGTTCGGACGCAATGCAGCTGATCAAGAGTCCTTGGACCCCGGCCGTGGCGGACAACGATCCGCACGCCCTCTCGACGCCGCCGAGCGCGACATCGAACATCGACCACAATTCGCCCGTGGGCCAGCGTGTCTCAGGCGAGAGCCAGAGCCTGGAGACATTGATTGGGGCCTATTTCCACCACATCAACCCCGACTTTTCCCGTCCTCCATGAAGCGTCCTTCCGCGAAGCATACGAAAACTGGCTGCACCTCCCAGCCCAAGCCGATCCCGCCTGGCTGTGCAGCTTCCTGTGCGTATTGCTATTGTCCCGCCGCATCTCGCGAATCACCTTCCCAGAGGAGCAGGAGCGATTCTGGTGGCGGGCGCGTTCAGAGCTTGCTCCCAGTCGTCATCTTCACCTCGAGTGTCACAGCCGTGCAAGCCTTGATGCTCGCCGCCATCCATCTTCACAACACCAACCACCGGGATGCCTGCTGGAACCTCACCGGAACCGCGGTTCGAATTGCGTTCGCCATTGGACTTCACCAGGACAAGGTCAACACGGCCCAAGGTCCGCTCGCTCGCGAGTTGCGGAAGCGGATGTGGTGGACTCTCTACGCGTTTGAAGTAATGCAGGTCTCATCATACGACCGACCCAGCGCAATCGAACATCCGGGCTCCAGGATAGATTGTCCCAACGACCGCATCATCGGCCTAACTGGTTACTGTCCGCCCGACTACACGAAATGGTTCAACAGGCTCGTCATTCATCTTGGCTCAGCCTGTCGCGCCCCCAAGAACCCGAAAGCTCACTCCAGCGAGGAATCTTACGTCGGTCCTTTATCACCCGCAGCCGGCGTCCTGCGAGAGCTGGACAGATGGAAAGAAAGTATTCCCACGCATCTAAGAGTCGAGAACGCCGACACATCCCAGTCGTCTTTCCAACGCCCGCTCCTCCTACTCCATGCCATGTATCACTACACTATCGTGGTTTTATGCCGAGCAGCATTACTAACCCGCGCAACTACCCTCTCAAAAGAGGGAAAAGATTCCAAAAACATTGCACTGACCAGCATGTCAGACTTCTGCGTGGAATCGGGACGCGCTCTAGCCCGAATCCTTATCAAGCTTGAAGATATCGGCAAATTCGATGCGATTACGTGGTGGGATATCTGGTACTCGCTCGCTTCTGCATCGATCCTCGTGCTAGATCTAGTCTGCGACGGGAAGAAGAGCGGAAAAGGGATATCGGAGTCGAGGATTCTACTGTCCCAGCTCGCAGCCCTGGCAACCAAGCATAGGAGAAACCCACATATGCCCGGCACGATTGAGAAATGGGCGAGTATCACAGTGGAACTGCATTCTATGGCCGACACATCTCCCCAACCCCAACCACCGAAAGTCGAAACAACATCTCCAGGACCCACTCCACAGCCAATACAGCAAGAGCTCGCGTCGTACCAGTTCCATCAGAGTCGCGTGAACAGTGGTGCATATTTGTTCGCGGACAACTTAAACGGTAGTTATTTTCCCGCGCCCGATGAGGGCGCGGATGCAGGGTTTGCGGGGCAGGGTATGATTGGGGGAGGACGGTTTGATAGAGGAGCGCAGATGAGTTTTATGGATTTCACGATTAACAATATTCAGGATTGGGATTGGGGGGATCTTGGGAGTTTGTTGGGGAATGATGCGCCTCCCCAGGGTTGACGGGGCTTTTTCTTTTTTCAAGGTAGACGAATTAATGCCAGAGGGAAGATTATATTTCGATGTTAAAGATACTGGGTTCCTTGATGTGACAGTGTGCATGCTGTGTTTCTCCTTGTGGTGGGGAGAAACGCCAACTCCCCCCGCGGACGTACATTTCCTCCCAGCTTTGTCCCCTCGTGTAGTTGTCACTTCCAAACCCAAGAGGAAAGCAAGAGTGAGGGATCAAGGAAGAGGATATACGCCGAGCGGGGATGAGGATTAGGCGTGCGCGTCTCTGGCGCCACCTGTGCGATTGATTTCGCCAAGGGACACTTCAGCCCTTGAATCCTGCCAACGTTGAATCCCAATCGGTGAAGCATGCCCGGACCCTACTCGTCTCCCACCATCCGGAATGGAGAGATGACGCCTACCCTCAATGCACACAGCGTCTCCAGCGCAGCATTGCATGCCAGCGCACCGGTCGTGGAGTCGAGTCCGCCAGGGAGCCCTTTCACTGGGCCTCGAACTTCGCTGCTCCTGTTCCCCCCCCCCCCCCCCCCCAAAAGAACGTCTCTGAATTCATCCTCATGACCATGAAATCCGGCGCTGCAGTAATGACGCTCGTCACGGTGTTACAAATCTCTTTTCGCAGGTCGACCATGAACTGATCGAATGCCTCATCGCTGTCAAGCAGGGGTTGCGGATATAGATGGCCCCGCAATGCCACGAGACGCTTGGGGCTAGCATCTGCCCATACATTGCTTCAAGGGCCACGTTCGTGGATGGCAGGATGACGGCGAAGGTGCCTCGCGGTGAGAAATGGTAGGTATGCATCTGGAATCGTCAATTCTATTCATTGTTTACAGTTTGCTAAGCACCTACGAAACTTGCTTTCTCTCTTGTCTTTCTCATTCAAGCTCCGTTAGAAAGGGTGTGATCCTTTGTCGATCTCCGCGTGTTGCATACAAACTCCCTCTCCCAATAACGCGACAGCGGACTAACGTCATCGTTTCGCGACTGACATCATTAGAGGTTCCTATCCAAGTGCAGATCTGGCCCCGAGACGGGTGCACGGTGCCGACATCCTCCCCTCTTTCAACCTCTTCCGTATTGCCACCATTATCTTTGTCGCCGGTCATCTTGTGCTGGAGAGGTGGAAATAAGGTTTGGGCTATGTTGCATGAGGCTTCCGCCCGCGTTGCACCATGTCAAACGGTTCTGCTCTGCTCTGATTGGAGATGCATCCTAGATTTTCCCACTGGGCCGCTCTCTCTTTCACAACCATGCTTCACGAATTCCACGGCGCGAAGATCCATGGCCATATGAGGAATTCTCCACGCCACTTGAAGCGACAGCGAAGCGTTGGTACGCCAAGCATATTCAAATATATTTTCTAGGAATGGCATATAGCTCTGCCGACTTTCAAATTGGGTTGGTTGGCCAAAGCCAGAGCAGCGTATGAGACAGAATCTCCCCGCCCTCAGTCCTAGTCCACTATCCACCAATAAGAAAATCATCGTTCTGGCTCGCAGCTCGAACGCTACTAGGTGGAAGGCTTTCCTTAAAGGGTTTTATCGAAGCTAAGTTTCCAGACCCTTGATCAGGTCTCAAGGCTTCCTCCCCTGACTTCTAGGCACGCTCCACCGTTTGCGAAAATTCATATCTCGGAAGCTAGCCTCTGTATCGCGTACATCGATTGCTGTTTACTCCTCACACGTATACGTAGTATCGCCCTCTTACCCGTTGACCCGCCAATGTGCGGGTCACAGTTGCTAACAATCAATCAATCAATCAAAACCCCTTAGGATTGAATTGATTGTTATTTTCTGAAGTCGTAAGTTGAATTGATTGATTGATAGGCCTCGTAGGAGTCTAATTGAATTGAGAACTGATTGATTGATTGCATGTAGCTTATTAATACACAATTTTTAGCCAGTAGCTGAGCCTAGGGGTTGTTTGCAGCTCCGAGTTCTCTGAATCTCACTTAGCAAGCTTGTATAGTGTACAGAAGGCGTCATTCGATAGCACCGGGGGGTAGTACTATCTTATTAGGCCCTGTAGTCGTGAGTTACATGTAATATAAGCCTTGCGGATGGACGTACGCCTGAATCCGTGCTTCCTCCTCGCCCGTACGCATTGAATTGCTGCACAGATGTGCAGATAGCTTCCTCCGCTGTGGTTCTAACATATCGCCAAGCTTTGAAGACATGCGCTCGCAATCACAGCTTGAAGCCGGAATGGATAGAATATCAAGGGCTGTCTTTAAGAGTTGGGGATGAGTCGTACGTAGTGACATCCAATAGGCAAACAGATTAATCGAATGCCGGTGATTCCAGCGCAGCGCGATACCATATGTCACCGAGTAGCGCTCTTTGTCATCAAGTAGTGCTCTCGCCATCTCCCACCTCTGACCCTTATGGCGTCAGCAGATTGCGTACTCTCCTACGTACGCTCTTACGTACAATCCACCTCGATTGTGTATATAGATCGAGTCTTCCTCTCATTTAACTAATTATGGGTTGCTACATTGATTCCCTGCACTCGGTTACACCATAGCCATAGCGGAAAACCCGACTTAGCTTTCGCTTTATTGTAGTAAGAGGCCTTATAAAATCTAGCAATTGATCCCAGTCAGTACCGTCGAAATTATCCTCGTATGCCTAAGGCTATCATCCTCCACTAGTTTACCAAGGTAGGTTTCCGTCGGATGTAGCTGCATCAACTGAGCCCCCCAAGGAAGGGCAAAGTTTTCGGCGGCAACATCCCTGAGCTCTTGCTCAAAGGTAAACTGTAAGCCGGCCAGGTGATCGATGAAAAAGAGGATTGATTGTCCAAGCTAAGACTTCAGAGCTGCCATTTATATCAGAGATTGTAGGCAATGGCAATTGCCGAGTCAGCTGAGCGACTAGCCTATATCTGCATGCATGCCTGCGCGGCTTACATAAACTAAGTATCTGACTGCGATTCGGCAGCGCGTTTACGGTTTGTTAACGTCAATTTAGGTGGCATATCGTTGGCTGAAACGAGGTTAGCTCATCGAGGTAACACCAGAGAGGTAGGAAAAAGTGTGTGGAGCGCTAGTATTAATATGGTAACTACTAGGGGCATGTGCGTTGAGCTTCAGCGCAGAATCAACACCAAAAGACTATCGTCAAGTCGCCTCTACGAGTATTTCTACAGCCTCAAGAAATAATAAATTAATATGCAATCAATTCAATCAATTTACGACTTCAAAATTGAATTGATTGCTAAAAATCAACCTCAAGAATTAGATTGATTGGTTGGTACAGAATTGATTCTTAACAAGTCTGGTGCGGATCACCATCCACGGAGAACGTCTCGCAGTACCTCATAATTGGAACGAAAGAAGACGGGAAGCCTTGATGTGAAGTGTGAGTTGAAACAATGAATCGTTAAATTGCGCCGCGAAGCCGTCATGCTCACCATCGCAAGGCAGCTGGACCTGACTAGATCCGTATCAGATACGCTTTCACTTCGAGGATCTCGCCGAGAGAAGTGTTTTTCACAGGGGCAATGGAATAAAAATGAACAGGCAGCCCAATAATAGAGAAAACATTTCTCTCATCTCTGATTCACGCGTATAGCAATTCTGCCCTGTGCCCCGTATGATCTGCAGGTGGAAGTACGGAAATGGAAATTTTGTGGATATCCAGGAAAGAAAATTTGGCGGTGATCCCGTGGAGGGGTTGTAGAATACGCCTATGTGATTGGTGAGTCGGGAATCTAAGATAGAGGAGATTAGTTCATGATAGTAATACGACAGAATACATATCGGCAGCTGAGAGTTGGGTCACGGTGGTAGAAACCTCATGCCCTTTCCTGTGCAGCTGCCCGCCCATTCCTGTTGAAATATCGGGTTTCGGTATCTTTTGTTCGGCCCCGTCTATCTTGGATTCCCGAGTGTCTGGAATGAAGCGTTGCTTGAAGCAACGATACTCGCCCCATGGTGGCAGTCTTGCTGGTTGTTCTCGGTGATTACCGAATGTTAAGTGATCTGAGTGGCCACGTCATTAGACATGTTCTCCCATCGTTCTCCTCGAGCGGCTTGATCCCAACGCTCTACGTGCAATGGACATGATTGACAAGCGCTTCCGAGACATGTACATGAACATCGCGATCGGAAACCTCAAACCGGAGAAGAAGCATGTGATGATGGAGGCAATGTTGATGGAGCAGGGGCTAATAGAAGGCGAGAAGTGGTTTAGGAAGGGCGAATGGGGGGCGGAGAATTTCGAACGGACGGGGGCACATCGCAAAGATTTGTTGGATATTATGACGAGTTTCATTCCAAGGGATTCGGTGCGGTTTAATAAACGAGTCATAGGCATGAAGCAGGGTACAGTAGAAACACCTTTGTGCGATACCCTTTTGGGCGATATTTCTGATTAGCCGATACTAGTGCCTTGGCAGAATTGTCACACGATATGTCGGCTGCCTTACCTCAATTATCGCCCAATCGAGTCAACACTATGCCGCCAAAGGCTATATCCGATGTAGAAAGGCAGGCCTTACGCGCTTATTACCTCTCCCAGAAGCCGCAGCCAAAGCAGAAGGATATTATCGCTTGGTTTGAGCAGCAACATGGCCGCAAACTTGGGCAGGCTACTATCTCTGACTCGCTTAAGGATCGCTATAGACATCTTGACAACGCGCCTGCCGCCAGCTCTACAAGCTTCCGCCAGCGCTATGGCAAGTGGGAACTACTTGAAAAGATACTCTTCTCATGGCAGCAGCAGCTTGAGGCCCGCGGGCAGCTTGTCTCTGGCAAAGTTCTGCAGGCGAAGGCTCAAGATCTATGGGTTATCCTCCCTGAATACGCTGGCCAACCAATACCTGAGTTCTCACCTGGCTGGCTGGGTAAGTTAAAGAAGCGATTTGGCATAAAGCAATACACTCAGCATGGCGAGCTTGCCTCTGTCCTTGTGGCTGCTCACGCTGAGATGGCTCTTGGACGGCAGACTTGCCTGCTTTTCCTCGCACCCTACATGTACAATATGGACGAAACTGGCTGCTCCTGAGGATGACGATCCAGAGCCTACGTCGTCTCTGGGAGATGCTCTTAAGGCTCTCGCAACTGTGCAACACTTTATGGGGCACCAAAAGGACGCCTCTATCGAGGATAATACACTACTCCACCGTTTGGAGCGGCAATTGAACCTTCAGGCAAGCAAGACTTGCAAGCAGAGCACTCTAGATAGGTGGATAACTGGCGCTGAAGGCTCTTCAGATGGTTCTTAGTCAACTTCTCTTTGTGCGATAATTCGATAGTACGATAGAAATCTCCTGGCAAAATTACATCGCGCAAAGGAGTTTCTACTGTAGTGGATGCACAATGTTGATATTTGAAGACAGATCCATTGTCTCGCACTGTGCGGCCATTGGATGCGATGGAGTAAAAGGGTTCTCGAGACGTGTGGTTTTGGGAGACGAGTACCCGGAGCTTGTGGACCCGTTGTATACTGGAAGGTATGCATATCGTCCGACCTTGCCGATGCAGGACGTGAGGGAGATATTAGGGGACCTGGCAACGGATGCAAAGATGTACATGGGAACGGGGGCAAATTTGAGCACGTACCCAATCTCAGAGGGAAAAAAGATGAACGTTGTGGCATTCAAACGCGATCCGGAACCCTGGAAGTATCCAGACTTCACGTATGAAGTCACGAGGGAGGAGATGGTTGCGGATTTCGTGAATTGCAATCCGGACCCGAGGTTAGTGACGCTATTAGACACAAGTTTCTCCCCTCTTCCTCTCAAAAATACTTGCTTATCTTTATGTGTAGTGGGCGAAACCGATCCACTGGGGTATATTCCACCCCCAACACACTCCTGTCTACTACAATTCACTTATCTGCCTTCTTAGTGATGTCGCGCACGCAAGTGTTCCGCACCAAGGAGCCGGCGCTGGCCAGTGCCTTGAGGATGCGCTTATTCTGTCCCGCGTAGTCGGATACCTCTACTCCCACTCCCCACAGTCTGTCCTAACTAGTCAGAGAGATCCCAGCGATCGCACGAGAATTTGGGAAGCGGCTTTCGAGGCTTATGATGAGTTACGCATGTCACCAAGTAGTGCCTCGTCATGTCTCTACAATCAGGCCGTCATCACATTTAGGCCTCTCTGTCACATTTAGGCCCTCATCACATGAGGCCCTTATCACATCAGGCCTCCAACACATTAGGCCCTCACTGCGTCAGCAGGTTGCACTCTCTTACGTGCAATGCACCTCGATTATGTATATAGATCGAGTCTTCCACTCATTCAATTGATTATGGGTTGCTACATTGATTCCCTGCGCTCGGTTACAGAAGCTGCCAACAAGATAACAGCGTTGCGCAAGTTCATATCCCACTCAAAATTCCAATAAGCCCTGAGAAACAATCTGTCTCGATTGAGCACCTAGAGTTGAGATTGAAGTGCATTGAGGTTAAATTATTAATAGACCATTCGCGTGATTCACTGCATCTCATCCTGAAACCGATTGTTTGCTGCCTCGAACGGAGAGAGTGGTCGCAATTCGTTCGTGGCATATACCCTTATCTTACTTTCCCAGCGCTACTATTATTCGTCGTAGAGAAAAGAGGGTGTAGAAATGGCCAACGGAGGAAGCCAACTCAAACGCTGTCGTTACCAAGCTCGCGCCCAACCCCCCGAATTACGCCGCCATCAATCCCCTCCCCAGACACGTCCACGCTGGTCATCGTGAACTTCCTAGCAGAGAGGTTGCGCTCGAATAGGAGGCCTGGCTCCGCAAACACCCATCCCCGGGTCTGGTATACTAAAGAAGGTATAGACGATGCTGCAGAAGCAAATTCAACTCCAAACAAGCCTACCGTAGTTAGAGAGATTCCGTTCGCTAGGATTCGGTATATATGATGTGAGCACGTTAGTAATAATAGCCAAAATAGCGTAGCAGACTCTCCCCAAGGCCACGGTCTTGATTTGGAATCTTCGGGTCGAAATCTCTGCGTCTAGTGATTAACAGACGGTACCCATAGTCAATTAGTAAAATGCCGCCCAAACAAGCATGAGAAAACCGGTAGAAAGCGAGGCCGCGTCACGATTCGGTGGGATTCCCAAGGAAGCCGATAATGAAGAGCATCGGTCGCAGCCCCACAAGACCATAAAGATTAAGGCATCGCCTGCAATTCCAAGGCTCATTAGAAACCAAGCTTCAAGCACGCCGACCAAGTTTAATCCATGTTTCCTGAGCGTGAAATACAGGGTATTACAGGATCTTGACCGGCCTGCACTAGGAAGTAGGTTGCATAAACGGCGAAGGAGTTGCCACTCAGATTTTGAATGGCCTATACCATGCACACGATTTCAGTTCTAAGCAGGTCGGTGCCTTTAAAGAGGTCCCAGTCCGTGGCACCGGCCGTAATTTTCTCTTCGAGCGAAGTCATATGCGCGATCATTGCAACAGTTTTATCGGCGTCAAAATCCTGCTCCCGGTTCAATGGAGTCAATCGAAGCAGTGCTTTGTTGGCATCTTCAACTCGGCCTTTGCGAACAAGCCATCATGGGGATTCAGGAGCAAGCCAGATACCAATTTTGGGGGTAAGTGGCCGCATCCATTGAAGTGCGTAGGGGATGGGGTAGGCCATGTTCCCTTCAATACCGAGACATCCCTTCACTGTACAGACACCGATAACTTGCCGAAGGCCCCAACAAAAATTCAACAAGGAGTCAGTCAAGCTTATGGAAACGGACCTCATGGACTTACGGCCCATATTGTGGGATAGCCTCGAAATGCAACAGGACACATCTCGGAAGCGTACGTGATGCACAAGGTCTGAAAGACACCCAAGTCCTGATAAGACCTAAACAGGTAATTATAGTGTATCGGTACCCAAACCTCTCCGAAACCCAGCCGTTGATGATATGGCTGATGGTCAGGCCGCATTGAGTGCCGTTGGACAGCCCGGATTGCCAGGGAGCAGGTATTTCCCAGCTCCCGTCTGGGAATTGTTCACTTCGCATTCACATTGTCAGTTTGTCGTACAAGCATATAAATTACTTTCGAAGCATCAGCTTTAACGTGTCTTTCAGCCCAATTGTGTCTGGAACTCGCGGAGGAGGCTTGACACTAGTATCATTCTTCCTTTGCACCTTCCCCAGTTGGGAGAGCGGCATTTGCCACAGCAGGTCCTAGATATTCTTTGCATGTTCATCAGTGATAGCCATATCTTTGGCTGAGAGAAGAGTGCTTATGCAGCACAACAAAGACGATCTAAGCCTTCCAATCTAATTTCCCTAGAGTGTTTCCGCTATAATTGATGCAAGATTGATAGCTCCGCCGGTGTTCCGATACGCCAACCAGGAGTCCAAGTATCGTCCTCGATTCTCTGGCAGTGGATAACTCAGCATGATTGCGCCCTCGGCCGATCAAAAAATATATATATATATATATATATATATATATGATTGGCGGTTACCTCACAAGCCACAGAGCCAAGGTAGATAAATCATTCAGCGCCATATCGATTGTTCTGGTCTATCGCCGCTGTGTAAATGGCATACCCCGTTGTCCCGATGATCAGCGTGCTTTTCAGGCCGATACGCAGTGTTCCGCATGGATAGGCTGCTTATGGGCTAGCCTTGGCAAGTGTAATAGGGTAGGCTAATTCAAATTAGGCCTGACAGATGGAGTAGTAATAGCTTAATTGCACGCGGTCTGTCAGGCTCGAAGATCAAGCTCTTTGCGCCACTAAAAGGCGATTGTTTCGGGGGATGAAATTCGACCTCAACCGTACGTATCCACTAACGTTTAATCCCGGGTTTTTTTTTATCCAATACGTCAATCTAATTTGAAAATATATTGAGCTAAGCAACATTGCACGTGCGTGTGCAACACCAAGAGATTTGAGGTTAGTGCGGTATAAAATTCAACTTGGTTGACAACTACAACTGACGACTACTACCACCAAAAACTATCTAACCCTTCTAATTAGATATCGTACGGAACGCCCATGGGATAAAGCCCGCCCATGCGGACTACTGCCGATACGATTAATGAGAATGCTCCCGCTTCGACTAGGAAATGTCATCAGGCTGAATAGAACTGCATTGCCGGCTTTATTAAGATATGAGTCAGCGTAGTCTCGCGTATATCACTTGCATGGCAAGATAAGGAGTTTGTTGACGGCCAGCTCCAATAGATTGCATTGCATTCCAAAGATCCGGCGCTGCGAAGGTTCAGAGGACGACAACAGTTGCCTGGAAGAAAAACTCCTCGAACCCATGAATACGGCTTGTTGATTCCAGAACCCATACTACTTTCGAAATTGTTTTTAGAATCATTGCCGACCTGTGCAGCGACGACATGTTTGCTACTATCGGCCATGGCGGAGAAGATGAAGGCAACATCGATAATGGGCGTCCCATCACCATATCCTGAGTTTCTTCCAATTGATATTGGCCACAGGGGGAATGATACTTCGTTCGCAGTACTAACGATGGCTCTGCGGACACACTCCAGCAGGTGGCATAATTTTGCAGAGTTTAAGATATCCACTGTACATCCGAGACGTTGCGAGGAGCAACAATCGCTGAAGCCAGAACGAACTCTTGTTCAAACACATGATGCAGACTTGCGAATACGTTAGATGTATGTACGATCCATTATCAACCTGGTCCCTAGAAGTGATGACATACACATTCTCGGAACCGACGCGATCGATGATAGTGCCGATAAAGCGGTTAAACGTGGCATTGGAGACATTTGAGGGTAATACTGGTGGTTTGTAGCCGGCGGGGTGCATTGTGGAGCTGGACAAGAGAGTTGAAAGCGGTCGATTGGATTCCATGTTTACCGTTGCTAAATCGTGGAAAACTTGTATTCGCTAGACAGATTCAGGACTTTTGGGACGGACTAGATGCAGGAAAATTGTGGCATATATGGTCCGTATCCAATCCAAGTCCCGTATGTTCTCCGTAGAGCGGAATACAACGTTACAAGCTACGCGTTCCCGTGCGAGTCCAGGTCAGGGGGAGATAGTGAGAATGCGGGGGACAGCTGAGTTTGAAGAGGCACCGACAGCTAGGCTAGACCAGCTCCGCGCTGAGAGCAGGCTGAAGCTGTCCAAATCGCCTGGCCATGTTAACTGGTGCAGATATCATTCGGGCATTTGTTCGGCTTGAAGGTGTCTACGGTCGCAGAAACACGTCTTCCCCACAGGACCCGTAGGCGGAGGGAAACGGCGGAATTGAATTTGTTGAGGAAGATGACGGAAGCGAATCGAGTTTTCGGATCATTTACACGCGAACCGATCTCTTTTGAACGAATCTGACGAGTCTTTAGGAGCCAAACCTTCAAGTGCGGATTTGAGGGGATTTGGTGCATCGGAAATGATGTTTGTAACACTGATGAGGTTATGGAAAATCTAGTGGGCGGAGAGGATGAAGTGGCGTTAAGAAATTGATCTAGATGAGAATGCGTACTCTGATGGACATGGGTGGATACGGGGTATGAGTAGAAGGTGTGCCGGAAGAGAGACTGAGGGCCAGGTTCTAGAAATACGATGTGTGTTTTTGACAACGCAGGACTGAGAAAATGGGTTCGCAAACTTTACAAGGAAATGGGATTATGAATGGAGATCAAACAAAGTAGATGGGAACGCTTTGAATGATTAATTAAGATGACCTGAATGAGGGAAATTATAGGGCCATGGAATAGATACCAAAGAGACAAAATAAAGCGAAGGAGCAGATTAGGTAGTAGACACAATCTTCTACAAGTACAGCCATAGGGGTATCCCAGCCATCCCTTTCTCATCGCGTCACACTTCCACCAACTCGTCGCTTCACCACGCATATCCAGACCTTAGAACATTTTTCGCAAAATCCTCTTCCAAGAAGGCCCATTCGCCAGTTTCTCCCTCTCTGCGTTAATATAATCCCAGTCAAGTTCTCGCCTGCCACTGTCGACATCGATCTGGGCAGTGCGGAGCCAGCCCTGGCGCTTCCAGAAGTATCCGATGATCCAGAAGAACAAGACAACAGGGAGAGCAAGATAGGATTTGAAGAAGGACTCGGCGGTGCCTAGGTTTTCGCCGATCGGCGAGACGGCGGTGTAGAACTGTGTCAAACATTAACGAATGTGACAAAATCGCGAGGAGATGGAAGGCATACCTGAGCAGCAAGGACCAAGAAAATGAGGATAAGACCAAGGTAGGAGCCATATACGCCTCCGACGGCCTTGAAAGGAATCTCATCGATGGTATGGCCGTGGTAGGCCCAGGCGCGTCGGAAACGGATGTGGGCAAGACAGATGGAGCCCCAAGTGAAGAGCGCAGCGAGACCAGAGAGCGCCAAAAGCCAGTCGAAGACAGTTGGGCCATCAGCATCCAAGTTGACGTAGGCAAGACAGCCAAAGATCAGGATGGCGCACACGGACCACAGAGGGCGGCCGGATCGGTCGATGTACGTGAAGAACTTGGGAGCGTAGCCTTGCTCGGCAAGCGCAGTGAGAGTTCGAGAGCCGCCATAAACGCCAGAAACGCCAATGGAGATGACAGAAACCAGAATAACGACATTCATGAAACTATCGAAACCTTTGAGACCACCATACTTTCCGACAAGCACAAAGGGAGAGGCGTTGACATCGATCAAGGGATTCGCACCAAGGAGATCATCAGAGTCGGAACGAATAAGCAGACCGACGAACATCAGGCCGAGTACGTAGAATCTATTCAGAATGTCAGTGGCGTCTGGGAGTGGCAAATCGATCGAAGCCATGGAAAAGGGCGGCGCTTACAGAGTGATTCGCCAGAAAACTTGCTTGATAGCACCAGGCAGCGATTTGAGGGGGTTCCTTGTCTCGGCAGCAGCCAATCCGACAAGCTCGGTACCGCTGAAGGCAAAAGCAGCTGTGACGAAAACCGAGCAGAAGCCCTTGAAGCCGTTGCGGAACGCGCCGGGGTCGTACCAGAGACGCGCACCCCAGTATTTGTTGTAGATGCCACTATCGGGACCAACTCCAAGCACAAGCACAAGAGAGATGATCATGAAGATGACTGTCGCCGTAAGTTTGAGCAGGGATGACCAGAACTCTTCCTCGGCGTAGCCCAGGGTTCCGAAAACGTTGATGATGACAATGAACAGGAGAAAGACGGTGATCCAAACACCAATATTCACTCCTGCTTGCCAATATTCAACAGTAAGACCAGCGACGGTAAGTTCAAGCGGCAAGACGACAGCCCATTGGAAGACGTAGTTCCAACCCATGGCGAAACCCCATGACGGATCGATGAAGCGGGTCGAGTACGTGTAGAAGCCACCAGATATGGGATACATGACAGCGAGTTCACCGAGGGCATACACTACGAAGCTCGTGAGCACCACTGACGTATGCCAAGAGTGGCTCGACGCCACTTACCGACGTTGAAGATCATCACTCCCATGATAAGGAAATCAATGAGGAGTGTTCCTGGGCCCTGTTGCTAGGTGAGCGCGTTACATTGCGAGCAGGTTGAGAGATGTTTACCCCGCGACTGAGGGCACTGCCAGAGCCGACGAAGAAACCTGCTCCGATGGAACCACCGATGGCAATCATGTGCAGATGGCGCGCCTTCATCGACTTGTCCAGCTCAACGATCCTCTCTCCCACCGGACGACGCTTGAAGGAGTCAAGGGTCATGCCATTTCGCGTCCAAAAGCCCTCGGAGTCGCGCCATTGACCCTCGTGGGGTTGGGCAGCACCGTAGGTAGGCGGCGGAGCAGTGCCGACCTTCTCCTCCGGGATGGCGTGTTTGTCGTCCATGATGAGGGCTGGGGAAGCAGAAAGCTGTTGGAGTTGGAGAGAGAGCTGCAAAACCACGTCCCTGGGTCGAGGGAGGTCTTAAGTTGCGCGCTCATGATCAGCGGGAGGGGTTACAATTTATCCCAGCTGCTCCCCCGGCGCGTCCGAAAGGACATAGAACAAAGACTTGGCGGCTCACCTTGGGTGGGATTGGGCTGCCCGGAGTGCCAGATTGGTGCGCGCACAGTGGTTGGCTGGTTGGTGGATGCTACGGCAAACCCTTACGTGCTCCAAGACCTTGTCAAGGCCTTGTCAAGGCCGGGTTAAGCTGCTGGCTCGACGCTAGCGCCCCAGCGCGCTCTTGGACCTCCTCTTCGTGGGGCTTGGCTTGTAGCGGGGTGCCTTGGCGAACTTGGTGGGGCGCCGGCGGGGTGGAGTTCGCGTGAGAGAGTGGTCGGACCTGGTTGTTGGAGCGGAGATTGCGGTCGAAGATGGGAGGGATGACGAGTCTGGCTGCCGCTGCAAGGCTCAACGACGCTGGCGATGCGACTCGCGCGTTCTTCTAGAAGGCCATATCAGGCCTTAGCCGCCGCCGGAAGCCAGCGGAGCTAAGCTTAGGTGGAGAGGGACGTCTTACCAGCTGCCTAAATAGGAAAATACTGTATGGGAGCGCGATACAAGGGGGTAACCTGAGCGGGCCAGGTGCGCTCCCTGCTAGCGTTGGCGTGGCTCTAGGCCAAATACAGTATAACTCTTCGTATTATGGCTTCGTCAGCTGAATAGTAATCCTCTTAGATTATAAATACCGTACAGAAGCAGCTAGAATGGGTACTTGTATGCTATATAAATTATAATAGTATCCTGGATAGAGACCTATGTGCTTAAAATGCTAAATCTTATACGTCGGAATCATGGGAATCATCCACCTCTACTTTGATATCCTATTCTTTGGGATCTAGGTACATGACTCTCCTACCGTGAGCACGATATTATCTACTCTCTAAATCAGTACACGGACTAGACTCATAACGAGATTGGTAACTTGCTTAGTATTTCTACAAAGATAATTTTATACTCTTTATAAAAGGATATATGGACTCCCTAAAAGCAGAAAGGAAGAGAGTTGAATATCAATACTCTAACCTAAAAGCGTCTTATTACTCGTGCTATATAAGATCATTGGCATTAAAGAAAGCCCTTTAAAGAGATTGCCCTCTTAGAAGGTATCTCTACCTACAAGCAATCCTTATATAGAGCCTTTAAGAAAGAGGGATACTTTTGTTATATTGTAATAGAGAAGTCTCTTATTACATCTAAACAATAAGAGGCTCGACTAAAATGGGCCTATTCTTACCTAGAATGGACCCTGGAAATGTGGGCAGCGGGAATCTAAACTAATAAAGCTTCTATTCGTATAAGAGGAGATCAGATATTTGTTATATAAAGCACGGAAGAGAAGTATAATATTGATTACTATGTTCCTAAGTTTAGGGCTATTTAAGCTGGATAATTCATAGCAGTATCTCTTATAGGTATAAAGGGCCACTAGTTGTTTTTAAGAAGGATTAGTTAACTAAGCTAGGTTATAAAACAAAGACGATAAATAGGGACGTGTACTGTATGTATATATGTCCTAAAATTAAGGCGTTTGCCTAGGATATATAGCAAACGTTATGGTATCAGCCTATTCTTATTAAGGATAATGCCTTGATTCATGCTGCAAAGGCGACTCGCTTAGCTTGGGAGCAGAATGGCATGATTTTAATGGAATGGCCGGCGAACTCCCCAGATCTGAACCCAATTAAGAATGCTTGGAGGCTGTTAAAAGGGAGAATCCAACGTCAGTTTCCAACACCGGAAGAAGAAGTTAGGAGATACGTAGAGGAAGAATGGGAGAAATTAGAACTAGAAGACTTTGAAAAGTATACAGGCAATATAAGGGAGCGTTGCCTAGCTGTAATTAACGCAGATAGAAGTCCTATAAAGTATTAAACATATGAATAAGCACTAGTTATTAATGTGGCGATGGAAATGCTAGCAGGGAGCGCACCTGGCCCGCTCAGGTTACCCCCTTGTATAATTGAAAATTGGCCGTATCTGCACGTTCTCGCGATGGCCAGCGCTTTGAGCAAATGAATCGTGATGCGATGCTGAGGCGCGGCGACGGATGCGCGACAGACGAATGGGGGGCCGGCGAATTACCTAACGTGATGCCCCGTCACGTGTCGACCTGCCTCTTCCTTCTCATCACCATCAGCCATGGCGAATTTGCTGATGCTAGTGCCCGCGCCACCCCAGCCCTCCGCACTCGCTTATCGCCCCTCGTCTGTTTCTGCTTTGTTCCAGAAGGTTGGCGTCTTCCTTGCAGCACCACGCTTCGGATGCAGCAGCCGGATCCAGACATGGTCATGTTTCCGCCAGACTCTGCAACACCACCTGTTGCATCCATACAGGCCTCGTCGCCATCGCTTTCCTGATGCAATCTCTTTCGAGCAGATCGTCAATCCGCGACAGTGACTTCGAGGTGCCATATCGCCTATCCCCTCAGATCTCGATGGCGGCTCTACACGTTTTCCTCTACCAGGTAATCGGATTTTACTTCGTCGCAAGTACCAACATGTCCGTGGCAAGGTTCATGGCTCACCAGCAAACTGCAAAAAGTATTATTGGCCAACTGTAAGCGCATTTCTCTGCATCAGATTCTCCCTTCACGCCGTACCTTCCAAACACTCTCTTCCTTAAGCACTCTAGCTCTCTGAGGTCCTCGTCATGCATTTGTCCATGCAACCACAAAAAGTCCGCCTCCCTGTTCGCCATGTGGAAACAAAATGCATCACGCAGAAACTAGGTGGTTCATCTTGCATATTACGTACATACGTATAATACGTGGCCCGTTTGTTAGCCAAAAATCCTTCGTCCCATACAGTCTGTTCCCATCTAAAGCACGGGGACATCTAGCGAACCCAAACTTGAAATTCTTCTAAAACCCGCAGTCCTTAATAATTATTTCTAAAATTTTTAAGTTAAAAAAATAAGATGTATATATATAACAAAAATTAAAACCTATTAATTTAATGCTAAATGTTTAAAATACGACAGTTTTAGTTTATAGTTATAAATATTATTTATTTTTATTATTAAATTACATTTTAAAATATTTTCTCTGTTTTTATAATTAGTGATTAAATAATTATATTAATTAAATAAACTCTAAAGTTTATAATTTTAATATAAAATAAATTATAAAAATTTTTTTATCTAAAAATTTTATTTTCAAATACTTTTATATATATATGATTATAACCTGTTATTTTTATTTTTATTATTGTAATTATTATTAATAGTGTTTGTTGTTTTATTTATAATTCAAAATACGTAGATATTGGAGTTCGTTGGTGGCCCGGTGTGTTAGATGTGGACAGACCGTATAACCAAGATTGGCCCGAGAAAGTTCCTGTGTCTTGAATATCCAAATCGACCTATGACGTTTTCAGGATGTTTTCTCTTGGTGCTTTCCCTGCCCATGGCGACATTGTGGGAAGTGTTTCCCTCTGCAGAAATGGGCAATATTTTAGCGCGCAAATCCGACCGTGATCGACGGATTTTAGCAAGAAAATGAATTTATTGCCCGAATGGGAAGGCAGTGTTCCGGATCGCTGATAACCGCTCCAAAGGGATGCGCTCGTTGGAAGCTCAGCTTCAGCTTGGACCAACATCACCCATGTTCCGTCTTCAGAGCTCATTGTCGCTGCGTCTTCTATCGCAGCGCCTTTTTCATCGCTTTTTGTTCATCTTCCACAGCGGTTATTCTGCAGCCGGCGTGAATATCATACCAGTCACTTGCGAACCACGACTCACCACCGCACGATGCCTCCTCGCCGCCCCTGTCGCAACACCATAGCCCCACACCGTGCGATTGTCACCCTTCTCTAAGACTCCTCACCATCAAACGAGCGACTGAACCTGTTCTCTATTGAACTTGTGATGCCTCACAGCACCAACATGGACAGGTCACGTGTGGACGCTAGTCGAGCTTGCATACCAAGGCATCTTTTCTCCCCACGCTCCACGAATCCACACAATGTTCGCATACAATACAGCTCCCCAAGGATGTCGAGAGCCGCTGGCCCTGTAAACAATAGCGAGCGCTGTGATGGGTAGCGAACAGTCTCTGGCTCCTGGTTTGTGGCATCCGAGCTTTGGTTCCCAGCAAGACAACTACAACATGGGCGCTCGATGGTGGAGGAACAAATGGGACTTGCTCCTGGATCTCACGGCTGGCTGTTTTTTAAGGGAGCCATTTGCAGCTTCAGTCCATCCTCCATCCATCCCTCACCGGTAACATCCGGGTATCGTCAGCCAATTGCGAACCAATGCCCACTCCGAGCCGTCGCCACCTTTACGAGTTTCCGCATCTTGACGTCGTGTTCCCAGCCCTATCAATCGCTTCAACACGCACACAAAAGTGAGTTCTTCTCGGTCCAACTCCCCCCTTCCTTCACCAACCCAAAGCCACACTCAAACTAACACTTCCATCCAAGCACCCTCAAATCTCCATTATAACAATGCCACATACCCGCAACTTCTCTTGCCCAGCTCGACCCTTCTCCATCTCCATCCACGCCCTCCCAAAATAGAAACCCTCGCGGCCAGCTGCAGCCCGAAAAGCCGCATTCTCCTCTGGGCTTCCATTCCCCGCTCCACCGGTCCCTCCGCTCTCATACATGGAATCTGACACACGCACCTCGCCCACCTCACCTCCACATACCATACCGTCTCCATATTCTCTCCAGCAAGTTCGACAGCCACACACTTCGCAATCGCCTTCATCCTCCTCGTCCTCCTTCGATATCCACGAGTTCCAAGCTCAGAAGTCATCGTCGGTCTACAGCATCTCATCGCTTATCCTCCCCCCGTTCTCGTAAACGCCAACACACGAATATCGAGGATCCGCCGATGCCGGTCGGATGGCCGGACTCACCGTTACGGTTACACTTTCAGGGCATGGAGAAGGGATCCGGGTGTAGGGATGCCATGGTGTGGGTCGGGGGAAGGGCGTTAGATGGGCGAGGAGTGATGAGAGAGCCGAATGATTGGAGGGGGCATAAGAGGAAGCCGAGTATTTTTGGGCTCAGGATGCCGAAGAGGAGACTTGTGAGGGTGGAATGTTGATGGTCGTGGAGAATGTGGAGAGACTGGAGAGGATGTAACTCTAAAGGAGTGTTATATATGCATCTAATGTTGCAGAATCCGAGTTCCTTGCGTCTTTTCTGAAGCAGGGCGCGCTTGCAGAAACACGGATTTCTCGCATTTCTTGCTCAAAGTTGCGGTGGTGTTTGGGTTACTTTCCTTCCAAAGTATGAGCTAGTACCTCTTTAATACCAGTCTAGAGAATCGCGATGGGCATTTCAAATAGAAGATAGAAGACAGATCAGACGGGGTTGGTCTGTGTTTTACGATTGATTTCCACTAATCCTCTGGACCTCTTTCCATAAGATCACGCTGCATATGCCGCCGGAAATAACTCCCGGTCAGCAAGGCCATCATACAACTCACACCCGAACAATTTGCCAAATGGGCAAGGTTGGTTCTACAGCTGGCGAGGAAATTCATGAATGGCGGTCACTTGAGCGCGGATTGATACTAGACAAACACATTACGGTTTTAGGTGGATAGTTGTGCGGTGAGAGTATTCGTTGATTAAATTAATTGGAAAGGGATTGGTCTCCACCACTAGACTTGATCTCATGTCCTTGAAGATTTCTTTGACCGTGGATACGGGTGATCGATGGGACTCGAAGGGTTGGATAGGGGCTAAAGCGAAGAATGCCCTGGAGGAGGTAAGTTGCTGGGTAAGTTGGAAGAGCGCACAAGAGTAGGGTTCGGAGATAACCGGAATCACCGAAGCTCGCACCGCTGAAGGATGAAAATATAACGGACAGAAATATGATATTTAGTCTGTATATGAAGGTTTTTCTTGTCCCGCGTGGCGTTAAAAGTTGTCGAAACTGGGTTCTGGATGGAGAATCCTAGGGTCGATGTATGATGGACTTGAAGGAAGAGTTTTTGGATGGAAGAATTTGATCTATTCTCTTTAATTCTTCAGTCTCTATGTTACTAATCGTCGTCGAACATGCACCCATTTTACACGCCACGTTCATCGACATTCAATACCTGCCCCCTCTCATCCATTTCCACCTTCACCTTCTTTGTACTAGCCTTCCTGGGACTTGGCGCCTCAAAAATCTCCTTCAACTCCTCAAGCGTTTTCCCCGCCGTCTCGACAAAGAACCAGTAAATCACTGCAATCTCAACACATATCCATACAATGTATACCAGGTACAATTTCCATCCAATCTTCTCGATACCCACACTAATTCCGTACGTATTCACCACCATCGCAACGTTCAGGAATAGAAAATTGAGACCGGAGCCTTTGGCGCGGGTGCGGTTCTCCAGACATTCGACCGAGTAGAGCGTTTGGAGAGGTGTCCAGCCCCAGGCGAAGAAGATGCCGAAAAGATAGATGGCCACGATGGTACCGTAGGCGAGATTATTGCTCGGTTTTGCCGTTGCGGTGAAGGCGGTAAGTAGGACGTAGGAGAAAAGGCCGCCGATCAGTCCTCCCATCAGCATCTTCCTCCGTCCCAGTTTATCGAGCAGCGTGGCGCCGTAAATGGCGGCTAGCATGCTGAAAATCGGGTTGATGGCGTTGATTAGGAGTTGCTTATTGGTGTCCGTGATACCGGCGTTTTTGATCATAGCGGGCATGAAGTAGGACACTACGTTGTTTCCGCTCCATTGGCCGAAGAAGGCCATGACAATGACCATGGCGAGTCGATATCTGGCAGCTTTGGTGTTGACCAGCTCGCGGAAGTCCCACCAGGGATTGTCGTTCCGGGTTGCGGCAAAATCCTCGCAGATTTCGTGTACCTGGAGGGTCACGATGGGAGCGTTGGGGTCGCCGTCGCCGTGGTACTTCGCCATTACGGCAATGGCCTCTTCTCGCCGGTCTTTGGAGATGAGCCAGCGCGGAGATTCAGGAAAGAACATGACAAGCACCATGACGACAGAGGGGAGTCCGCACTGGATGACGGTTGGGAGGCGCCATGCCCAGGAGGATTCCATGAGGTGCAGGTTTGTGCCGTACTATCACATGTCAATTCCTTGATATGGCATGGAAGGCGGAATAACTTACTGTGGTCCATCCAGCTAGGATATTTCCAAGCCACCAGAAGTTGTTGTACATTCCGGCCATGGTGCCTCGATAGGCGGGGTGGGCGAGCTCGACTGTGTAGGCGGGCCCGGCAGCCGAGGCAATGGAAGCGCCGAAGCCAAGGACGAAGCGACCGCCGATGAACTGGCCCATGGTATGGGCTGAGGTTTGAATTGCTGTTCCAACCAGGACAAGCAGACATCCCACGAATATACAAATGCGGCGACCGTAACCGTCTGCAAAGAATCCACAGAAGGGGAATGCTGCAATCTGGCCTAGATTGTAGATGATGAAGATAATCCCGGTACTGGACCCCTCGCCTTTCAGGCCGAACGTCTTCTGATAGGCCGTCATGGCGTTGATGGCGCCCATGAGAGAACTGTCGAAACCGTTCATAGTGGAGACTAGGTAGCCGATGCCCATGATTGTATAGAGCTGAATCATGCTCTTGGAGAGGACCTTTGGCTTCTGCGCCTCAACGGCGGCGGCTGCACTATGTTAGTAAAATTGGATGTCAAGACACGGGCAAAATGGTCGAGATGAAGTAGAGGGAGGAAATGGCCCAAATAGCAGAGTACTCACCCAAAGCCACAGAGGCAACAGCCGTCTCCTTGATACGGCCAGATTTGTGCAGGTCATCGTCAACAACGCTGCGCTGACGCGTGACGGGATTGTCGTCTTTCTTCTTCATGGCGAACACTCAGGGACACAAGTACCAATGCTCAGACAAAAGTGCCCATGCACGAGAGAGGTGGAGATGCAGAGAGGTATGTTTCACTCGAACCTGCCCATGTCTGCGAAAACCGGGCAGGGGGGTTAATTTATATCCTGTTGGGGTGCATATTGCTCCGCTGGAGAAACTCCATGGGGAGTGCTCGGATGCGGTTAGGCTAAGATGAAGCCACTCCGTCTGCCAAGGTGTGCTTGTTGTGTATGTGGAACGGTGATGAAGCCTTTTCGAGCCGAGCGTTGCCCGTAGCGGCTTTTGAACAGAGGCGAAGAAGTCGAGACGGGTGCGGATGGAATGCCCGATGTAGAGCGGCAACGGGCGCACTTCCGAGCCTGTCCAGCCGCTGGAGAAGAATTGCGAAGCTTAAGGCCCATCACGACTCGCCGTGGCCGTGGCTGGTTTGAGTCGTGAGGAGGCCGAAGAACGATGGACAAAGGTTCCTCGGCCTTGGCATCGGCTGCGAAACAGGGTGTAGGATTCCGCGAGCGCAAGAGTGTTCAAATGAAAACGGCAGCAGGTTTCCAAAGTCCTACGATGTCGCCAGGGCTAATAAACCCCGGAGCGAGCTGTGCTCTGGACCATGTAGGCCTTTACAGTAGCTCTTTCCTGTAGGGGCGTGTCCCCATAAAAACGGGGCAGCAGGTTTACACCGTACCACGATACCTCCAAGGCTAGTCAACCCCGAGCGGCCTGCGTTTCGGAACGGTGTTGGCCTGTGTCGTGGCTCTTTCCTATATAATAATCCCGGCTCTTCGAGCGCATCGAGGCTGGGTGTTTTGATGGACATGGCAGCAGCTTCACACAGAAAGCGCAGGTGCAGGCTGGTGGGAACTTTGGACGGCGCCCCGATGAAAACGAAGGCCGAGCGGAGAAATGCAGCTATCTCAGCCGCATCATCTTTGGCCCGAGCACAAACCGCCTGTGAAAGCCGAACCGGGTCGTCACCCCTCACCACCCACGGCACTGCCCATCTGTCAACCACCATCGCCCATCACTACATGTAAAGACTGCACAGCGCCTTGGCAATGCTGCAAGTCTTTACCCATGCAGCGGACGGCTTCCCTCATCTGTCCCGTCCATTTTGGCCAACATGACTTGGCCTGCCCCTCGTTTTTAAACGACTTCATTTCGTGCCATCAGAGCCTCAATGTCAACCAGAATGGCTTCCGCATTCGCTGTTCATCCGGCTCAGGTGCCGGACTGGAACAACCTCTCCGTCCTGCATAGAGGCACCCTTCCTCCGCGTGCCTACTTCTATGTCCATACTTCCGAAGAGAATGCCCTCACGTATGATGTGAACAAGTCGAAATCTCACTGCTTATCCGGCACCTGGAAGTTCCGGCATTCGAATAGTCCATTTGAAGCCCCAGAAGGCTTCGAATCACCTTCCTTTGACACCTCATCATGGGGCGATATTGCCGTTCCAGGCATGTGGCAGTTGCAAGGCTTTGGAAAGGGCCCACAGTATACTAATGTCCAATTTCCAATCCCCGTAGACCCTCCCAACGTTCCTTTTACTGAGAATGAGACGGGATCCTATGTCCGCCTTTTCACGATCCCACCAGGGCTGAGGGGCTCTCAGGTTCGGTTGAGATTTGAGGGCGTGGATTCTGCTTTCCACGTTTGGGTTAATGGGAAAGAGGTCGGGTATTCACAGGGGAGTCGGAACCCAGATGAATTTGATATCACTAGGCTCGTGGATGAAGAAGGCGAGAACACGCTCGCGGTGAGGGTGTATCAGTTTTGTGATGGGACGTATATTGAGGATCAGGTATGTATCCACGTGACTATCACCGAGAAATGCTTATATAAGCTAGGATCAATGGTGGTTAAGTGGAATGTGAGCATCCCACCCCGTATATTTGTTCCTGCATGATGGCTGATGGACGCAGTTTCCGCGATGTCTTTCTAATCGGCTTTCCCAAAGACTCGCGCATCGAGGACCTCCACGTTCAGACCATCTTGGATGCCAATTACATCAACGCCGAGCTGAAACTCAAAGTCAGCGTATCCGGTTCTGGAAACTTTAGAGCGAAGCTCCTGGGTCCATCAAAAGAGTGTGTTGCCTCCTTATCCACGGAATTTTCCCACGAGCCTACCCTTGAGCTCTCCACCCTTGTTCAGAACCCTTTGAAATGGACTGCAGAGAGCCCAAATCTGTACCATCTAGTCGTTTCCGTAAACTCCGAACAATACGTCTCCCACCGCATCGGCTTCCGCCAAGTCGAGATGAAAGATGGCCTGATCAAGGTCAATGGCCAGCGCATCGTGTTTCGCGGTGTAAACCGCCACGAGCATCATCCCCAATTTGGTCGTGCTGTGCCTTTGGAATTCCTGAAGCAGGATCTCTCGACCATGAAGCGTCACAATATCAACGCAATCCGGACGTCCCACCAACCGAGTGACCCAAGACTCTACCATCTGGCCGATGAAATGGGCTTCTGGATCATCGATGAAGCGGATCTAGAATGTCATGGGTTTGAATTGATTGCGGATGCTAGTTTATCACCTCAAGATCGCGCATTACCCTTCCGTCAACGTCAACTCCTTACCAGGAAGGAGGCGGCGAAGTGGACGACGGATAGTCCTGACTGGACACATGCCTACGTCGACCGTGCTGAACAGCTGGTGAAGCGCGACCAGCTTCACCCCTCCATCATCATATGGAGTCTAGGAAATGAGGCGTTCTTCGGGGGGAACTTTAAGGCTATGTACGAATGGATCAAGGAGTTTGATAATAGTAGACCGATCCACTACGAAGCTGATATAGATGCCGAGACGATGGATATGTTTTCCAGGATGTATCCGCCCATCGATGAGATTGTGAAGTTTGGGGAGGACAATAGTAAAGAGAAGCCTTTAGTTTTGTGCGAATTTGTAAGTTCCGCAATACTCGGTGAAGAGCACGGCTGATGGCGGAGCAGGTACATGCCATGGGCAACGGCCCAGGAAACATCAAGGAGTATATCGACGCATTCTACAAGTACCCAAAACTGCAAGGCGGGTTTGCCTGGGAATGGGCGAACCACGGCCTCTTGGCCAGGGACAAGACCACCGGCAACCCATTTTATGCCTACGGAGGAGACTTCCGAGACGAACCAAACGATTCTACCTTCGTCATGGATGGCCTCGTGAACTCTGACCATACTCCTAATCCAGGATTGACGGAGTATAAAAAGGCCATCGAGCCAGTCCAAGTGATTAAATCGTCGTCGACCAACGCCAAGATAGTCAACCGCTATGATTTCATTACGCTCGACCACCTCGAATGTCTATGGTCTGTGACCTCTGAATCTCAGCGTAACGACTCAGGCTCCATCCCAATACCCTCCGGCATCGGCCCAGGTGAAACGGCCGATCTTGATCTTCCGGACCTGTCCAATGTGGGAGGGGAAGTCTTGCTTAGCCTCTCCTTTCGACTCAGGAGCGCCACGCCATATCTCGAATCTGGGTTCGAAATTGGGAGCGCACAGATTCCTGTCACCACTTCTCCAGCTGCTCTTCAGACATTGACGTTGTCAAGATCTGACGCCAACCTGGATATCAGCACCCCCGCGCAAAACACCTTGGAGATCAAAGCCCTCAAATCCACCTGGACCTTCAGTACTCTTCATGGTACACTTACTTCCTGGGCCAAGGGTGGCGCAAGCCTCATAACGAAGGCACCAGAACTCAGTTTCTACCGCGCGCCAACCGACAACGACATCCCGCAAGATGGCTGGGACTGGAAAGACAAGCTCCTCCCCCTTGCCAAGGTCTCTACCCGAAAAGTAAAATGGGGTTATAGTGGCAGCGAGTTCGTGATTACAGTAACCCAGCGTGTGGCACCGCCAGTCCTCTCCTGGTCCATCGACTGCATCCTAACATACCGCTTCCATCCCAACGGCTCTCTCTCAATCCACACGGCCGGAATACCCAAAGGACAAAATTTGCCTCGCACACTGCCGCACATCGGCCTTGTATTGGAAATGTCGAAGGAATTGCAGCAAGTAGAATGGTTTGGTCGTGGGCCGGGAGAATCCTACCGCGACAGCAAACTCTCGCAACCGATCGCTACGTACAGTGTCTCGCGCATCGATGATCTCTGGACGGACTACGAGGTTCCGCAGGAAAGCTCTAATCGCACTGATACGCGGTGGCTGAAGCTGTCAAATTCGTCGTTTCCAGATACCGGGCTGTTTGTGCAGTTTAGAGATAACGAGAAGGAGGGGCAGAGTCGAGCTTTGTTTGATTTCCAGGTCAGTCATTATAGAATGGCAGATGTGGCGGAGGCGAAACATCCGTTCGAGTTGAGGAGGCTGAAGAGAGAGGAGGTGGTGTTGAGACTGAATTGGCAGCATCATGGATTGGGGAGCGGCAGCTGTGGACCGAGAACTCTAGATCAGTATTCGCTCCTCACTGCGCCCTTTGAGTTCGAAATATTACTTCAGTGATATTTATCAGGAGGGTATAGGCACAGAAATAGACAGGCGGTATATATGACGCAGATATGGATATTTTTTATGAGGTTTTCTTGGTACCCTTCGTGGAAGATGTGGCCTTGCGGAGGTTTAGATAAGGTTGGGAAGCCGCTTGATTTGTGATGCGAAGCACATCACTAATGCATCACTGCCGTGGTGGATGACAGGATGAGTACTTCGCTCCGATTCTCCATCCGGATACGATTTATAATCTCCTGTTCACCTCGTATTTGGACTCTGGGACGTTCTCAGAATCCATCATCACACTCGTAATCCGTTTGCTAATAGCAAACCGATACCGATCCTGTGCTACCATACTACTCTCGAACGCTTTTATGAGGTGACACCGGTCCGCATACCTCTAGTCTGCCTCTTCGCTTCCGCAAAAGTTTCCTGTGCAGCTGAAGACCACTTACCATACCTGCTCCCTCGAGGTGACAAATCTCATTATAAAATTGTTCTTCCCCTCAACTCCAGCGTCAAGGAAGCCGAAGCCGAGAGATCATACTTCAACCTCCCTTCCAGAATCAAAGCATATGGTGATCCAGCCGCTCTAGCCGCAGATCCAGACATCGATCTAAGTGGTATGCAAACACACGCGTCGAAGTCCACTTTCCAACTGTGAAGCCTTCTATTCTAGCTGGAAAGGCGGTTTTTGTGGAGTGGCCACGGACGGAGAGTCATGGAGGTGCGGTTGCTTTGACAGGCGGCAAGGAAGTCCCGAATAGCATTCTTGGACTGTAGGGGAGAGTTTCGCTGATCACGCTGAGGCTGAAGGAGATTCTGAAGGAGGGGGAATTGGGCACGTGTTGAGCAGCGATATTCGCGCCTTCGGACACTAACTCCGGCGCGATTCATTCCCGGAGACGCTGTCGTATTTCGCTAATAGAATGGTTGGAGACCATTAGATCAACATGACATACGGTCATATGATCGACTATGTGCATAAAGTGCTTGGCGGGTTTGCCTCCTTTGAGAGCAGGATGCAGATCCAGCGATTGACTCTCAAACTCGTGACCCAGAATAGATCGGAAATGGGAAGCATTCGCACGGATGTGCCGGATTTTTTAGCGATAAATCGTCGCCTTGCAAAGGGTAAAACCGATGCTACGGATGATGCCTCACTGGCAGTGACATTTCGTTCTGGACCTCCTTTCAAGGGTACACCAGCGTCTGTCTGGACTATAAATGGGGAGAAGGGCGAGTTGATGGTCATAAGCCTGTCCGGACCATATCTACATTCGGATTGGTTGAGACTAGAAAACTAGAAGATAGGAGGTCAGAGGAGCTTGAGTGGCCGAGGATTCATGACGCGGCTGCGAGGATGAGGGAGAGTGATGAAGTATTTGAGCAATTTGATAAACTACAGACGGCTGGAGGGTAGAATTGAAATAGGCTGAAAAACTTGGTCGGATGTGTCGTCATTTACGAAAATTCATGATCGTTTTCTACTGTGTATATCTGGTACATTTAACCATAAGCAGGGAATTTTAAGCACGCATGCACTTGACCGGACTACGTGCACTTCATTAGAAAATGAGTGCTTGTTCACCGGGGGCGTAGGTGAGGCGAAAAGATAGGATATGACTAAGGGGAAGGGGTATGGATGGTGGCACGCACCGTAATATATTCTTATACATCATACCAGTACGCTCATGCACCGAAATTTTCTCGACATAACTTACGAGTACTCCAAACATCACTTCAGCATAAGTCACCATGTGATGTCTAGGAAGCCGTTGCATAGGTGGAGCCTGCGTGGGCTCCTTGTATATACCACCCCTTTCCTTTCTTCTAAATCTTTCCTTTCCATCTGTCTCTATTTGACTTTCTTTACTCCTGACTTGAAAACTAAGCAACCCAATTGTCCATCACTGGTCTCTACATTCCGACGGTTCATCACTACGGCCTTGCTGTCCCATTATCCCGTCACCGCCATTCTAAATTCGTAAACGCCAATTTTCCAAACTTCCCCGAATTAGTTGCCTAGAACACTACGCCTTGTCCCGTATCTAGATTAGTGGGAATATAGGAAGACCCGCATTGAGTAACACGTAGTCCTTTGATGATCATTCAAATCATCAGCATGCCTGGAAGACTATATGGAATGCAGGAAAAGAGAAAAGCACCAAATCTGTACATCCCATATCGCTTTTTCGATCCGAAAACTATGCTACGGGGACTCTTTTTCCCGCAACAATCCCTTCTCACTACGGTAGCATATCCCCTAATGTAGGGTCCATACACCTAATATACAGTAGCACATCACTCTAATTAGGAGTATAGTGTCTCTATTTAAGAAAAAAGGCCTTATATAAGGTAATAAATTCCTTTTATTAAAAATATAAACTTAATATTTAAAAAAATTATTATTCTATATTAAGAATATAAACCCTGTATTAAGAAAATAAAATAAAAATCTTATTTTATATATTAAACATTAAATTATATGAAAATACTTAAGTAATATAACTTTATATAATTAAATATTTAATTACATAAATAAAAGTAAACAAATTTAAATTTAAAGTATTATATAAAAATTTATATGCTATAAAAATAGTATAGTATTGTGTAATTAAATTTGTTAATAAATTTAATATATTTTTACTTATTTTTATTACTAGTAACGTAAATTAATATTTATTTAACTTTATAACTTTATAGTATTATGTTTTTAATATAATTAGTTAATATAAAAAAAATACTAAAAATTTTTAATTTATTAAAATTGTTATAGTTAGTATAAACTTATAAGTAATTATAAGTAGTTATGAGTAATAAAATACTATATTAAAACTACTTTAGTATTAAAAAAAAAAGAGTGTAAAAAGAAAAAGAAATAAGACTTTTATAAAATACTTTTAGTATATAACTTATAAATATAATAAGTAACTTACTTATAAAACTTTTTATATAACTATAAAATATAGCTATAATATGTAACAAGTTATTATATTATCTTTTTTTAAAAAAGTAGAATTATTCTTAATTTTAAAGAAAAATGGTAAAATAAGTAAAAAATAAAGTAAAATATAAACTTTTAGTTTTTATATTACGTTCTTTTTTTTTCTTATTTTTTTTTTTAGCTACTGAATTATTTTTTATTTATTAGTTTTAGTATTTTTTCTTATTAATAGGCTTTTTATTAAGTTTTTAGTTTTACTTATAATACTTTACAAACTTATAATAAAACTAAAAAGTATTACTAAAATAATTAACTTATGGAATATAGTTTATAAGCTTATATAAAGTTTTTTAAGCTGTTTTTTAATACTATTTAAAACTACTATTAGTATTACTTATTATACTATATTATTTAAAGCAAGAAAAATAGTACTTATAACTAAAGGTATAAAAGTTAAACTAAAACTAGTAATAGTTATTATTAAATTAATATACTATAAAGTACTTTTTTTTTTAGTATAAATATGTGAAGTAGCTTATTTTATTTATTAGCATTTTCTTAGTATATTAGGTTAATTACTAACTTAGTAAATACTATACTAAATATTATAATATTATATTTAGTATTAAATTTTCGTATTTTTAAGTTAAACTATATATTAATTAGTTAAGTTTAGTATTATTTTTGTTAATTTAATCTATTTTTAGCTAATAATTAAGTTGTAATATCTAGTATTATAAAAAATAAACTATATAGTAATATAATGTTTATTTATTACTAAATTAATTAAAAAATACTAATTAACTATACTTATTTACTAATTATTGTTTTTTGTAGCAAAAATGCTTTTTTATAAATAATAAAATATAAGTTAAAAATAAATAAAAATAGTTTTTCTAGCTTTAGTATTTAGTAAGCTAAAAAAATTAATACTTATATTATTTAAAGTAACTTAACACTTTATTATAAAAGTAGAACTACTAATTATATTACTTAGCTATAAAAGTATATTAAATACTTTAGTAGAAAATTTTAGATAAAGGACTTTACTTAAAGTAATTTATTTTTTAAATTTTTATTTAGTTTTAAAGTAGTACTCTACACTTTATATACTTATAGTTAAATTAAACTAGTTTACGTGCTATATACTAAGCCTTATTATAGTATATTTTAAAAGTATAGTACTTTTAGGTATATTTATTTTTTATATATAACGTTTTTCACAAGCGAGTGAACCATACAAGCGAGTGAACCACTTTTGCCAAGAATTACCTTTTCTTTAATAACTTTACGAAAACTTAATATTATTTAGCCAAAATTTAAAATTGGCTTTTTGGATATTAGGTGCACCTGGTGTTAAATTTGCATTCTAATAGTCTTACGTAATTATGAGTTATTAAGCTTAGAATTTACACTACTTTAAAATAATGTTTAGCTATTTATATTTATAAGATTACTTAATAATAAATTATAAAAACTTAAATACAAGGTATTAGCACCTAAATCTATAATATATTAGAATTTTAAAGCTATATTATTAGTAGTTTTTAAGATATTAAAAAGTGGGGGGCTAAAATTTCCCCTTACTTAAAGATCTTAAAAACCTACTTATTTTATTACTATAAAAGCATAATATAGTCTAAATTATATATAAAATAGCTTAAGTTTAATATCTATAGTTTCTTATTTAATAGTTATTAAAATATTAATAGCTAAAAACTAAATTTTTAAAAGGTAAATTCTAAGCTTAATAACTTATGATTACGTAAGACTATTAGAATGCAAATTTAACACCAGGTGCACCTAATATCCAAAAAGCCAATTTTAAATTTTGGCTAAATAATATTAAGTTTTCGTAAAGTTATTAAAGAAAAGGTAATTCTTGGCAAAAGTGGTTCACTCACTTGTATGGTTCACTCGCTTGTGAAAAACGTTATACATAGTTTATTATATAGTATTTAATAATAGTTTTTCTTTTACTACTTTTATAGTATTTTAGTAAAATTAGTAAACTATATAAAGTTTATTAAAAACTAGTTAAAATTATTTAAAAACTTTATTTAAAAAAATTAAACCCTTATTATATTTTAATATATTAGTTAGAGTTTTTAAAAATACTTTAAAAATACTATATTACTTTTTTAATAGTAATTTTTTTTCTTCTTAGTTTTTTCTAGCATTTAAAAAAAAGTTTAAAAAAACTACTAGTTTTGCTAGTAATATAAGTTTAAATATAAGTAATTTATACTACTTTTATAGTATTTAAATTATTATACTTATATTAATTAGTATTAAGCTTAAGCTTATTTTTTATTTACTTATTTTAGTTTTTAATAGTTAAATTAATGCTATTATTAAAAATAGGTAAGTTAAAAAATTTAGTAAACCTTTTACTATAGAAAATACTTAAGTAAGTAGTATATACTAATTTTAGAGTTATTAGTTCTTATTAATTAACTATACTAAGTATATAATATAAAGTAAAGCTTAATATTTTTATAAAACAAAACTTAGTATTTTAGTATATTTATTATTACTTAATAAGTTGTAATAGAATTTTAAAAGTCTTAAAAATTTTTTTTCTTTTTTTTATAGCTAAATTAACTTTAGCTAATATTAATCTTAAATTTTAAAGCTAACTTTTTTTTATTTTTTTTTTTTACTTAAACTTTTACTTTAAATAAATATAAAGCTTTTATAATTTTTCTTTTAATATATAAAGTATTATTAGTAATATAAATTAATATATTAGTTTACTATTTTAGTACTTTATTTAAAGAATTTATTTATAAAGTTTATTAGCAAGCTTTATTAAATTTATTTTAACTTATATAGTAATATTAGTAGATAGTATTTGTTTATTTTTAGTATACTTTTTAATAGTTATAAAAATACTTTTATTTTTTGTCTATTTTTCTAAATATTTAAACTTGCTTTATTAGTTATTATTAATTTCTTTTATTAATATATAAAAGTAATATAAATTGTTTTTAAAGTAAAAAGTAATATTATTATTAATACTAATACTTAAAAAAGCTTTTAGATTTAAAGTAGTTAATTTTATTATTTTATTTTTAGTTTATACTACTATAAAGTTTAACATTTTTAATTATATAAAGTAACTTAATAGTTACTATAACTTAGTAAGCTTATAAGTAAAAGCCTAAAAGTATAAATAATTTTAACTTAGTTTATAATTAAGTAGTATTAGTAGTTTTTAGCTTTTTAGCTTTTACTTTTTTTTTTATTTAGCTATTTTATAACATGTACTAAAATTATTTTTATATAACGTATTTAATAAGTAAATAGTTTAGATAAGTAAATAGTTTATTTTAAAACTTACTAAAAAATTAAGAATGTACACATAAATATTTTAACAACTACTTAATAATAAATCCTAGAAATTTAATAAATACTTAATAGTAATCTGAAATAGACGCCATTAAGTTTTTAAAAGCTAGTAGTTAAATATTATTAAGATATTTAAGAAAAAGTAAATTTAAGAGCTAAAATAGTATTATTTTAATAACTATTAATTACTAGCTCTTAAGAATTTAATAGCATCTATTTTAGAGCACTATTAAGTATTTATTAAATTTCTAGAATTTATTATTAAGTAGTTATTAAGATATTAATGTGCAAATTCTTGATTTTTTAGTAAGTTTTAAAATAGGCTAGTTACTTATTTAGACTATTTACTTATTAAATACAATTATATATAAACTATTTATATATTATAAATATAGTAATATTTATTTATAAGTTATTATTAGTTACTAAGTTAGTATAATAGTACTTATTACTAAGTTATTATTATTATTATTATTATTATTATTATTATTATTATTATTATTATTATTATTATTATTATTATTATTATTATTATTATTATTATTATTATTATTATTATTATTATTATTATTATTATTATTATTATTATTATTATTATTATTATTATTATTATTATTATTATTATTATTATTATTATTATTATTACTATTATTACTATTATAATAGAAAAATCTACTATATTAATTAAAAATAAAGTTTAATTAGTTTTAGAATTTCTTTTTTGAAATAAAGTAAGTAAACTTTATTTAAAAAATAATTTATTTAATAACATTTATTTAAATTTTTTTAATAAAATAATTTAATTAATTATTTTATTTTATTAATGTATATTAGATAAAACTATTAAAATAATATAATACTTACTTTATTTTATTATACTATTATTATTATTATTATTATTACTACTACTATTATTACTATTATTACTAAAATATTTAAATTTTAAAAACTTTTAGTTTAATTATGAAATTTATATAATTATTTAAAAAGTAAATAATTATAATATAAAATATATTTACTAAAGTACTAAAATATTAGTAAATATAATAATAAAAATTTATTAAAATTTTTTAATAAAAATTAAAATATTTAAAAATAAACTATATTTTTAAATAACTATTATTAAAAAGCTTTAGTAAATATAAAACATTTATTTCAGTATAACTTAAGTTTTATAATTTTAATTTTATTTATAACTTTAACTAGTACTTAGTTTTAAGTTTTTAAAATTATAGATAAATAAATAAAGTTAATTTTTATATTAAATCTTACTATACTATTAATAATAATAAAATGTAATTACTTATTTAATTTTTTAATATTTACTAAAAAGTAAAAATACTTATTTAATTTTTTAATATTTACTAAAAAGTAAAAATACTTATTTATTTTTATTAAAAAACTTTATTATAAACTTAAAAATAATACTAACTAATATTTTACTAAATGTTTTTAGTTTATATATATATATATATTTAAAACTAAAAAAAACTTAGTAATACTTATAAAGGTTTTATAAATCAAAAAATATATATAGTAAGGTAATTAATTATATTTTTATTCAGTAAATATAAAAACTAAAATAAAAAACTTACTATTTTAAGTAAACTTAATTTATTTTACTAAAAGTAAAAAAACTTTATTATTTACTTTTCTAAATTTTATAAACTAGTTATTAACTATTATAAAAGTATTATATACAAAAAGTTAAAAAGTTAAAAATAAGTATTAATTAATTACTATATATAATACCAAGTAATAGTTTAAAACGTTATATAAAAAAAAGTTATAAGTAAAAATATTTAAAAGAAAAGTTTATATACTCGCATATAATAAATATGTAAATACATAATAAGAAAAACTTATAAAAAAACCTTTTTTTAAAAATCTTTTATAAAATATTATAAATAGCTACTATAATAGTACTTTTTTTTAAATTTAAGCTTTATAAAAAGTATTTATATTAAGTGTTAAGTTTAAGTTAGTTTGTGTTTTTAAAATAAAATTCTTTTATAGTAACTATATTTTAGAAGTTAGTTATAAGTTTTTATATTAGGTTATTATATTTAGTTTATTTAACTAAGTATTTATAGTGTTTTTACTTATAGATTAAGTGTAGTTTCTTAATTTATTTAATATAGTATATAGTTTTTTTATTATCTTTAATAGACTTAAGTAGTAGGTTTTATTAATTTAAAAAGTATTTAAATTTAAATATAAAAGGCTAAAGTAATAATATATAGAAAACTAAATATATATTAAAAGATTTAGAAAGTTTAAGTATGTATATAAAAAACTTATTTAAGAAATATAGTATTCTTTTAAAGTCTATAAGGTTAGTTTCTTAAATAGTTATTTTATTTAGATATTTTATTCATTAAGTTAAACTATATTTTTTATTTAGTAGTTAAAAGTAAGTAATTATTTCTAGTTTATATTCTAAACTTTAATTATGATTTTTAAACTAGTTATTAAATATTAGTTATTTTCTTTATTATATAATTAGCTTTTACAACTTATAGTACTTAGTATAAATATTTTTAAATTTCTATAAAAAGTTTAGAACTAATTTAAAAGTGTTAACGTATATTAATTAAAATAAAAAAACTTTTATAAATTTAAATATAGTATTATTAACTTTAATTATACTAAAAGTAATTAATTTATTAGTAATTTATATATATACATAAAACCTACTCTATTATACTATTAGCTTTTTTTTATTTAGTTATTATTTTCTAGATAATAAGTAAAAAATAATTAAAATTTAATTTATAGTTATTTATAAAGCTTATTATAAAAAGTAAAAATAAATTATAATTTTTTAGTTTAATATAATTGTTTTTAGAAAACTGTAGTCTATTTATATATTATAATAAAAAAAGTAAGCTATAACTAAAATAGTTATCTTATTATTAAAAATTAAATATTAGTATTTCTTAAACTAGTTTACTACTACTATAATATTAGTATAGTTTTTAAAGTTTAGAAAATTAGTAATAAAGTCTATAAAAATATTCTTTTATTTTTTTTTTAGAAATAAAAAAAGATTTTAAGAAGTTATAGTACTTTTTATAAAAAACCTTAAATTTTTAGTAAGTGTAGTAATAAAATATATATTAATATATTATTTTAAATATTTAAAGCTAGTAGTAATTATGTTATAATATTTTAAAAGTTTTTTTATAACTAAAATAGCTTTTAGTAAAAAAATTGTATATAATTTAAAAAGTTTAATTTTAAGTTTATTGTTATTAAGTATTATTAGTTAGCTATAGTAGTATAGTTAACTCTTTTAGTTTTTATATTTACTTAAAATTTTTTTTCTAAAATAATAGGTTCTATTTTATATTAGTAATAAGGTTTTTTAAATAAACTTATTATTTAAATACTTATTTTTAATAATTTATTAAATGAGTTTATTTTATTTTAATTAAGTTAAATTCTAATATATTATTAAATAGTTTTAAGTAAAAATGTATTTATTATTAAACTTCATAGACTATATTTTAAGCTAGAGTATTTTATATATAGTAAGTAAAAGTATTTAGTTTAATAAGTTTATTAGTAGCTTAACTACTTTATAATAATAAAGTATTATAAGTTTTTATAGTTACTTAGTACTTAAATTAAAAAAATAGTACTTTTTAGTTTAAGTCTTTATTATTTAAAAAAGTATATAAAAGCTAGTAATTTCTTATTATAAATTTTATAGTTATATTTAATAAAATTTAGCTTTTTTAAAAGGTAGGTAATAGATTTTAATTTACTTTATTTATATTTTTAGAAAAGTATACTAGTAGTTATATAATTTAAAAATTAGTTTTTATAATAATTAGTAGTTTTAAGTTAAAATATTAGAAAATTAAACTAGTTATAAATATAAGTTTTAGAGTTTTAAATACTTTCTAATAAATATTATTAAATTTAAATTAAGTTTTTTTTTATTAAAGCTGTAAATAAAGCTATAATATAAAAAAAGTTATTAATAAATTATTAGTAGAAATTAGTAAATTCTAAAACTACTTTATATTCTTTATATTATAAAAGTATTTTTAATTAAAAACATTCTTTACCTTATTTAAATTTATACTAATCTTTTTAGTAGAAATAATATATTTAAGAAATATAACCTAATTTTAGTTGAATTTACATTTATTAATATTAAGTTATAAACTAGGTTTTTTTGAAATTTCTAGAATTTATTATATATTTTACTAGTATTTCTATAAATAGTTACTATAAATTAAAATGTTATTAATCTAAAATATTTAGAAGACATTAAAGTGTAGTTAAAAAACGTTATTTATTTAATATTAAAAAGTATTTAGTGTGTTAACTAGCTTAAAAAATATTATAAAATACTTAAATAAACCATATTTAGTTTAAAAAGTAGTTAACTATTTATTTATTTTTTATAATATAAAAGTAGTTAAAAGCTAAAATAATATTAAGTTTTATAAAGTACTTTACTTTACTAAAGTATAATAAGGTTTTATTTAAATTAATAGAATTAAGTAGTAGTTTTTAATAGTAATAAAATTTAGGGCTTAATAGTTAACACAAAATTAAATACTTTTATTAGGTTTTTTTTTATAAAAATAATAAGAAAAAAAAACTTGCCTTAATAAATTCTTTAATAAGGTACTTATTAAAATAAATTTTTAAAAACTTTAAGTTTGTTTTAAAACATTTTATAACAAAAGCTAAATTTAGGATATTTTTTTTAAAAAATAATCTTATAGTTATATAGTTAGTATTTAAATAGTTTATTAGCTTCTTTATATAAAAATATTTTAAAAATATTATAGTATTTTCTTAAAACTTTTATAAATAAGTTTGTATAAGTTTTTAAAGTTAAAACCTTATTAATATTAGCTATTAAAATAGGAAAGATTATGTATTTATGTTTTTAAATAAGTGTTACAAGAGTGCTACATATAGAAAATTAAAAACTTAAAAAAAAGTATTAATTAATTACTATATATAGTACCAAGTAATAATTCAAAACATTACATGAAAAAAAAGAAATAAAATAAGTTATAAATAAAGTATTTAAGTAAAAACTTATATGTAAGTATAAGACTAATATATAAACATATAATATAATAAAAAAGCTTATAAAAAAAGACTTTCTTAAAAAACTCTTATAAAATATTATAAATAGTTACTATAATAGTACTCTTATTTTAAATTTAAGCTTCTATAATAGGTGTTTATGTTAAATCCTAAATAATAAATTAATTTAAATTCTAGAAATAGTATTTTTCTGTAACAGTTATATTTTAAAAATTATTTAAAAATTATTTAAAAATTATTTAAAAATTATTATATTAGGTTATTATATCTAGTTTATTTAATAAGGTATTTATAGTATTTTTATTTGTAATTAAAGCATAGCTTCTTAATTTACTTAATATAGTATATAATATTACTATTAATTTTAATAGATTTTAGTAGTAGTTTTTATTAACTTAAAAGGTATTTAAATTTAAGTATAGCTAGCCAAAGTAAAAATACATAAAAAACTAGGTATATACTCAGGAATTTAGGAAGTTTAAGTCAGTATATATATAAAAAACCTACTTAGAAAATATAGTATTTTCTTAAGATTTTTAAGTCTAGTTTTTTAAATAGTTATTTAGTTCTAATATTTTATATATTAAGCTAAACTATGTCTTCTATTTAATAGTTAGGTATAAGTAATTATTTTTAATTTATATTTTTTTTAAAGAGCCTAGACTTAAATTATTTCTTTTTAAACTAGCTATTAAATATTAGCTATTTTCTTTACTATATGGTTAGCTTCTAAGGCTTATAATATCTAGTAAAGCTGTTTTTAAGTTTTTATAAAAAGTTTAAAACCTATTTAAAGGTGTTAGCTTATATTAGCTAGAAATAATAAAACCTTTATAAATTTAGATATAGTATTATTAGCTTTAAACTATACTAAAAAAAGCTAGTTTACTTAGTTATCTTATTAGTAGTTTATATATATATATATAGAACTTATTTTATTACACTATTAGCTCTTTCTATTTAGCTATTAGTTTCTAGATAGTATGTAGAAAACAGTTAGAATTTAATTTATAGTTATTTATAAAGTTTATTATAAAAAAAATTATGTTTCTTAGTTTAATATAATTGTTTCTAGAAGATTATAGTCTATCTATATGTACTAAAAAAATAAACTATATTTACAATAGTTATATTAATATAAGAAATTAGATATTAGTATTTTATAAGGTGGTTTATTATAACTATAATATTAATATAGCCTTTAAATTTTAGGAGATTATTTAGGCCTTTCCGGCTATTACATAGGTTTTCTATAAAAAGGTTTATACTTTATATAGATTTACTAGCTTAATATATATTCTAAGCTTAATATATATTCTAAGCTTAATATATATTCTAAGCTTAATATATATTCTAAGCTTAATATATATTCTAAGCTTAATATATATTCTTATACAAAATTTATCTGTGCACAAGAAAATTAAATTTTTTAAAAATATAAAATATATTTCTTTAATAATAAAAAAACTTATTTAAAATCTAAATAAAGTTATTCTTATAAAGTTATTTTTCTTTACTATTTACTTCAAAAATTAAAGAAAAATCTGTTATAGTTAAAGAAGTATTATTATATATATTAAGCTTAGAATATATATTAAGTTAATAGGCTTATATAAAGTATAAATATTTTTATAAAAAACCTACACAACAGCTAAAAGAGTCTGAGTAATAATAAAGTCTATAAAAATATTCTTCTACCTTTTTTTAAAAATAAGTAAGAGCTTTAAGAGGCTATAATACTTCTTATAAAAATTTTTAAATCTTTAATAATTATAGAAATAGAAAATATATTAGCATATTATTTTAAATATTTAGAACTAATACTATTTATATTATAAGATTTTAAAAGTCTTTTTATAACTAATGTGGCTGTTAACAAGAAAATTATATATAATTTAAAGAATTTTAATTTTAAGTTTATTATTATTTAGTATTACTAATTAGCTGTAATAGTATAACTAACTTTTTTAGTCTTTATATTTACTTAAGAAAAGCTTTTTAGAGCGTTGAATTTTATTCTATTTTAGTAACAAAATTTTCTAAATAAACTCGTTATTAAGGTATTTTATTATTAATAATCTATTAAATAGACTTATCTATTTTAGTTATGTTTAATTCTAGTATTTTATTAAATAGTTTAAAGTAGAGAAATATTTGTTAATAAACTCTATAAGCTTTTTTTTTAAGCTAGAGTGTTTTATATATAATAAGTAAAAATATTTAGTTTTTTATTCTACCTACTAAGCTAGTACATAATTATGAAGTTAAATTAAAATAAATATTTAGTTTAATAAGTCTATAGTAGCTTAGCTATTTTATAGTAGTAAAATACTATAAATTAAAAAAGTAGTACCTTCTAGCTTAGGTCTTTATTATGTAAAATAGTATATAATAGCTAATAGCTATTTATTATAGATTTTATAGTTACCTTTAGTAAGACTTAATTTCTTTAAGAAATAAATAATAAGTTTTAGTTTATTTAGTTTATTCTTTTAAGAAAATACTTTAGTAGTTACGTAGTTTAAGGAATTAACTTTTACAATAATTAGTAACTCTAAATTAAAGTATTAGAAAATTAAAGTAATTACAAATATATACTTTAAAAGTTTAAATATTATCTAGTAGGCGTTATTAAATTTAAATTAATTTTTTTTTTAGTTAAGACCGTAAGCAGGAACGTAATATGAAAAAAGCTATTAATAAATTATTAATAGAAATTAGTAAACTCTAGAAATGCTTTTATGTTTTTTTATATTTCTAAAAAATTCTTAGTTAAGAATGTTCTTTACCTTATTTAGATTTATGTTAATTCTTTTTATTAAAATTACATACTTAAGATAAGTAACTTATTCTTAATAGAACTTATATTTATTAATATTAAATTAAAAGCTAGCTTTCTTTAAAGCTTTTAAAATTTATTTTATGTATTATCTATATTCGCGTAGAAAGTTACTATAAATTAGAATATTATTAAAATAAGCTATACAGAATATATTAAGGAATAATTAAAAGATATTATTTATATAGTATTAAAATATACTTAGTGTGTTAGCTAGTTTAAAAAATATAATAAAATATTTAAATAAATTATATTAAGTTTAGAAAGTAGTTAACTATTTATTTTCTTTTACTATATAAAAATAGTTAAAGGCTAAAATAATATCTAACTTTATAAAATACTTTACTTTATTAAAGTAGAATAGAGTTTCTTAAATTAATAAAATAAGATAATAGTTTTTAATAGTAATAGCATTTAGGGCTTAGTAGTCTATATAAAATTAAAAATCTTTATTAAATTTCTTTATAAAAATAACTAGTACAGCTATAAAAAATATACTTATTTTAATAAATTTTTTAGTAAAGTAATTATTAAAATACTTTCTAAAAACTTTTAATTTATTTTAAAATATTCTATAAAAAGGTCTAAATTTAGGTTACTTTCTTTTTTTAAGAATAATCTTATAATTATATAAATAATATCTAGGTAGTCTATTAGCCTTCTTATATAAAAATATTTTAAAAATATTATAGTAATTTCTTCGGACTTTAGTAGCTAAATTTATGTAAATTTTTAAAACTAAAGTCTTATTAATATTAGCTATTAAAATAGTAAAGATTTTAAGTTTATGTTTTTAGACTATTTATATAAAGGGAGCTGCTCTAATTAAGTAAATATTTATACTTAATTTAAGTTTCTTATAAAACTTTTTTAATAAAGCCTTTACTAAGAAGTTTTTAAGATCTTAAGAAAAAGACTTTCTTATAAAGTTCTGATTTAATTTAGTGTTGAATTTAGGTGCGTGTTTAAATATAAGTTTAAACTCTATATAAAGATCCTTTAAAAAATAGTTTACTAAAAAAGTTTCTCAATAAATATTTAATTTTTATAACTAGTAGTTTATTTTAGTTAACTAGTAGTTACATTAGAATTAAGTAATTAGTAATAACTTTAAAAAACAGGTTTAAGTACACTATATATAAGGAGTATTAAAATAAAAGTCTTTTAATAAAAAGTTTACTAGAAGGTCCTTTAAATAGATAGTATATTTTTTTAAGTAAATAAGAAATTAAAATAAGTGTAAATAGTAAGCCTAGTAATAAAAAATATTAAAAAGTAACTTTTATAAGTTATAATTAAAGTTAACTTTATACTTTTTTATTTATAATTAGTTAAAAATTAATTTATAATTTCTAGTAGCTATTTTAAAGAAATAGATATTTTAATATAACTTAGATAATAGAGAGTTATATTAGTAGTGTATAAAATATAACTCTCTTTAAAACATTTACTATTAAAACTAGTAAAATAAAAAACGTTTAAAAGAAATAAAAAAATAGAGTTTCTAAATATAAGCTAAAAATCTATTAATATAACCTATATTAATAGCTTTAGTATTAATTAGAGTAGTAATAAAATAGAAAAAGCTATCTTATTAAATAGTATACAGAATATTTACTTAATAGTCTTAAAAATTAGTTATTAAATGGAAAGTTTATAGGTTAATAAAAATCTAGTATTAAAATCATTTTAAAAAGCAATTTAACTCTAGAATAAAGCTTTTAGTAGGCTAGTTTAAAAAGTTTAGAAATATTCTTATTTATAAAAAAATTTAGATCTAGAGAAAGAACAAAAGTAGGTTAATTATTAGGATTTAAATAAACTTATAAATTAAAGTTCTAGTAAAAAATAAAGTAGTTTTAAGAAATATATCTATATTTATTATACTTAAAGTATTAGCTATTACGCTTTTAGAGTTTTTATTTAGCTAATCTAAAAAAAAACATAATTAGAAATATTAATTTTTATAGTATTAGAGTCTTATTATAATATAGGTTATAGCCTATAATAGTAAAGTATAGAAAGATACTAAAGATTATTATTATATAAAGATATTAAATTAGTGTAGTTATTTAATGTATTAAAAATTTTAATATTTACTATTATTTAATAAAACTTATTATTTAATAATCTCTTTAACTATATAATTAACCTAATTTTATTTAATCTAGTATTAGTAGCTAGTTTATAGAATTTAGTAAAATAAATAGTAAAGGTTTTTTACTCTTAGTAGAACAAATTAAGTTTACTTAAAATAGTAAGTTTTTTATTTAGGTTTTTATATATATCTAGTAAAAAAACAATTAATTACTCTATTATATATATATCCTAATTTATAAAAAAGTCTATAAGTGTTATTAAGTTCTTTTTTAGTTTTAAGTATGTATATAGAAGCTAGAAGTGTTTAATAGAATATTAGTTAGTATTATCTTTAAGTTTATAATTAAGTTTTCTAATAAAAAAAAGTAAATTCTTTTACTTTCTAGTAAATATTAAAGGGTTAGATAGGTAATTAGATTTCGTTATTACTAATAAAGTAATAGAATTTAGCGTAGAAATTAACTTTACTTGCCTAACTATAATTCAGAAAACTTAGAAATAGGTACTAGTTATAACGTATTTTACAAGCGAGCTGGTCAAACAAGCGAACCGGTCAGTTTGCCAAGAAATTACTAAAACCTTAATAACTTTATCAATTCTTAATATTTTTTAATAAAAATTTAAAATTTATAAACCTATATATTATACCTAGCAAGTATTGAATTTACAGTATAATTATATTACTAATTAAGTTAATTACTTAACTAAGACGAAAGACTTAGCAAAATTCGCTTTAATAATACTATTCTATTAGATTATTGTAAATATTTATAAGAACAATTTTTATTATTTATTCCAAACTATTTAAATTTATAATAAAATAGTTAATTGTTTATAACTAGTCTAATTTTATTAGTTACATTATATAGAGCTATTTTCGGCCCCCAATTTTTAATATTTAGATTAGTATTAACTTCTACCACTATTTACTAATTTAATAACTTAATTTATAAGTGTAATAAAACGTTATTAAATTTTTATAAATTTCTATTAAGGTTTAAAGAAAATATGTTATCTATATACCTTTTTATTAAAACTTATTCTAATTATTGTATTTAAATTAATTAATAATATAATTATACTATAAATTTAATACTAGCTAGGTACGGTATATAGCTTTATAAATCTTAAAATTTTATTAAAAAATATTAAGAATTAATAAAGTTATTAAGGTTTTAGTAATTTCTTGGAAAATTGACTGGTTCGCTTGTTTGACCAGCTCGCTTGTGAAATACGTTAGTTATAAATAGAGTTAAAATTATAAAACTTAAGTTATTTTTAGATAAACTAGTAGTATTTATTAAGGCTTTTTTAGCAGTAATTACTTAAATAATAAAGTAAAAAGAAATAGATGTAGCTTATTTTTAAACTTTTTATAATTCTTTTTAGAAAGCGTTAATAGATTCCTATTATTATATTTACTAATATTTTAGCTATATTTACTATTATTTTAGTACTTTAGTAAATATGTTCTATATTATAATTATTTATTTCTTAAATAACTACATAAGTTTTACAGTTAGAATAAGGGTATTTAAAGAGTTAAATATTCTACTAATAATAGTAGTAATATAATATAGTATTATAAAAATACTACATGTAGAAAATTAAAAACTTAAAAAAAAGTATTAATTAATTACTATATATAGTACTAAGTAATAATTCAAAACGTTACGTAAAAAAAGAAAGAAATAAAATAGATTATAAATAATGTATTTAAATAAAAGCTTATGTACTAGTGTAAGGCTAATATATAAATATATAATAAAATAAAAAAGCTTATAAAAAAAGCTTCTTTAAAAAGCTTTTATAAGATATTATAGATAGTTACTATAATAGTAAGTTAAACAAAAAGTACTACTTTTATTTAATAAATATTTATATTTACATTAAGTTCAAATAAAAAAAAAAGCTTTTTTATAAAATTTTTATTTAACTTAGTATTAAATTAAAGTACATAGTTAAATATAAATTTAGCTTTTAAATAAAAGTCTTTGAAAATATAGTTTACTAAAATGTCTTTTAAGTAAGTATTAAGTTCTTATAATTAATAGTTTATTTTAGTTAATTAGTTATTATATTATACTTAAGTAGTTAATAGTAACTTTAAAAAGTAGATTTAAAAGTAAAGTAAGTAAATAGTATTAAAGTAAAGGTCTTTTAGTAAAAACTTTACTAAAAAGTCTTTTAAGTAATTAGAAAATTTCTTTAAAAGTATTAGTAATTAAAATAAGTATAAGTAATAAGTCTAGTAATAAAAAGTATTAAAAAGTAGATTTTATATATTATAGTTAAAGTTAACTTTATGCTTTTTTATTTAAGATTAGCTAAAAATTGCTTTATAGTTTTTTATAACTATTATATAGAAACAAATCTTCTTAATATAATTTATATAATAAAAAGTTATACTAGTAGTATATAAAATATAACTTTCTTTAAGTTATTTTCTATTAAAACTAGTAAAATATAAAATATGTAATAATAGTAAAAAATAAAGTTTTTTTAAATACTAACTAAAAATCTACTAATATAACTTATATTTGTTATTTTAGTATTAATTATAGTAGTAATAAAGTAAAATACACTATTTTATTAAATAGTATATAAAATATTTACTTAGTAGTTTTAAAAGTTAGTTATTAAATAAAAAGTTTATAAGTTAAAAAAAATCTAGTATAAAAAGTAATTTAAAAAGCAACTTATTTTTAGAATAAAGCTTTTAATAAGTTAGGTTTAAATTATTAGTTAAGTTTTTAACTATAAAATTTATCAGAACTAAATAAAAATAAGTAAAATAATTATTAAAAAATATTTCATTAAAGTGAATTATTAAATTATAATTTAAGTAAAAAAAGATAAGTAATTTTAAATAAAGTAATTATACTTACTATATTTAAAATAAAAAATTTCTTAAACATGTTTCTTTGTTAGTTAAATAAAAAAGAGTATAACTTACAGTATTAATTTCTATAATATTAAAGTTTTTTTATAGTATAGTTTTTAACTTTATAATTAAATAATATAAATTATATTAGTTTTTTTTAAAGCTAATATAAGCATATTATGATAATATTTACTAATTATGTTTTTATAGTTAATAAAATTATTAAAAAAGTTAACCTTAATTAAAGTATAGTAAAAGTTAAAGTAAAAAGCTTTTAATAAATATATAATTAAAGTAAAGTCATTTTATTTAAATTTTTAAGTACATTTATAAAATTTTATAAAAAAAAAGAAAAGATTTAGTTTTTTAATTTATATAAATTAACTTTTTTATATAATAGCTTTTTAGTTTAGATTTTTGTAAGTATTTTTAAATAAGTTTACTAAACTCTATATAGTATTTAGTTAAAATAATTTTAATAAATTAAAAGCTTTTTCTAGTAAACAGCTAATAATATAGTAAAAGTAAACTTATTTAGTTAAGTACTAATTTTAATTTTTTATAAACTTATTATATAGTTATTTAATAAATATTTATAATTTAAAACATTAGTTAAAAAAAGTAAATAAGTTAAATAGTTATTTTAATAGAAATAGTAAAAAGAATGTAGTTAAAATTATTATAAGTATTTAGTTTATAAAACCTAAGTTATCTTTAAATATACTAGTAGTAGAAGCTAAACTTTTATTAATAGAAATAATAATAATAATAATAGAAACTAAGTAAGTAAATACTTACTTTAATTTATAAAGTTTTTCATAAAAGTTTTTATACTTTTTTTAGTAAAAAGCTTTTTATTTAACTATAGTATTTATAAGTAATTTATTACTTACTTTTAGAATTAAAAGTTAAGAAGTAAGGTTTTTAAAATTTTTAATAAATTTAAAATTATTTATTTTATAAAAAGATAGTAACATAATATAGTATTATAAAAGTACTATATATAGAAAATTAAGAGCTTAAAAAAAAGCGTTAATTAATTACTATATATAATACTAAGTAATAGTTTAAAATATTACGTAAAAAAGAGAAAAAAAATAAAATAGGTTATAAGTAAAAATATTTAGAAATAAAGTTTATGTGTTAACATATAGTTAATATATAAACATATAATAATAAAAAAGGCTTATAAAAAAAACTTTTTTAAAAAGTTTTTATAAAGTGTTATAAATAGTTACTATAATATTAATACTAAACTAAATAAAATTAGTTTATTTATATAGTTTAAAAAATTATTAAGTAATAAACTTTATTAAGTTATAATAAGTATTAAAAATTTTAATATATTAAATAATATATTAAATTATAATTTTTATATAATAATAACCTATTGTATTTACTAATAATATACTATTTTAAACTGCAACTTATTTTATAATAACCTCTAATATTATTATTATTTTTTATTTACTACTTAATTTAGTTTTTTTAATAAGTTTATGTAAACTAATTTCTTATTATTTAAGTAAATAATTTTTTTTTAAAAAAAACGTAAAAAGAAATACTTTACATAGTATTTATACTACATTAATAAAAAGAGAAAAAAATACTATTAATTTATATTATACTAATACTTTTTTTGTAAATATTAATTTTATATTATATTTTATTTATTATCTAAGTTATTTTTACTACATTTATGTGTTACTTTTATAAAGTTATATACTTATTTTTAGCTTTTTTAAAGTTTTATATATATAATTACTTTAATAACTATTTATATTTTACTTTAAAGTATGTAGCTATTAAAGAATTTTTTTTTGTTTTTATTAAAAGGTTAATAAAGTATAACTAAATATTACTTTACATTTAGACTTAAATTTAAGCTTTTTGATTATGCTATAAATAATAAGAAAATATAATTTAGTAATAAAAGTACTTAAAGTTTTTATAATTAAGTACTTAGGTTATTAAGTAATATTAAAATAAAAAGCTACTTTTACTTATAGTTTTAAAACACAAATTACTTATATATTATATATATTTATTATGTAATATAATATACTATAATGTAATATAATATAATATAATATAAATAAGAATAATAAATTTTTTTTACTAACTTAAATAACTAAATGTGTATATTAAAATATAGTAGTTATATTTTTAAATTTTTATTAAAACTTATTTTTTTAGTAAAAAAATTTTTATACTCCTATCATACTATTATATTAACGTTGTGTAGTTATATACATATTTTGAAATTTATTTTAGTAGTTTATTAATATAATTTTAATAAAATATTAATAGTAGTTATTAGGTTTCTAAGTTTTACTACATAAAAGTGTAAAAGCCATTTTTATAAAAATTAATACTTTTAACTATATTTATTATAGCTAGTATAAACCTATAAGTAGTTACCTATAAGTATAAGTAATAAAATACTATATTAAAGCTATATAAAACTAAAGAGTAAGTTTATAAAAGCTTAAAAGTTAATATATTTTTTATTTTAGAGTTTAGTGTTTAATTTTTTACGTCTTAGTTTACTTATAATATATAGTTATTATACTACTTTTTTTTTTATAAAAATAGCTTATCCCCAAGCTATTTTTATGAAAGAAAATAATAAGAAAAACTAAATTATAATTAATTTCTTTAGTTTATATGTGTAATCTACTTTTGCTTTTTTAATATAATAAATAAATTAAACAAATTTAAATTAGAATTAGAGTAAAGTACTGTATTTACTTAAGTAATAAACTAGTATTTAGCAAGATTTTTAGTTAATAATAATAAATATTATTAAACTTAGTAAGAATTTAAATTATATTATATATAGGTACTTTTTTTATGCTACTATTAGTACTATAAAAGTAATATAAAATAAGCTTTTAATAATAATATATTTAGAAAAAAAGTTACTATCTTAAGAGTATTAATAAATATATTTATTTAATTACTATTAGATTAATACTAATATTAATATATAAAAAAGAAGTAACATAAAAACTATATAAAAGTTACTAAATAATATTAAGAAACTTTAGATATATATATAGTAAGTTAAGCTAGCTAAATAGAGATTTTTTAACTAAAGTATTAATATTTAAATAAAAGATAAGAATTTTATTAGCATTTAGCTAGTTCTATTTTTAAGCTTTATATAGAATATATTTAAACTTTACTATATATATATATAAGTAAAAACGTGTTCTTTTACTTAAAATTCTAGAGAATATTCTTTATTTTTTTAAACTTTATTTAGATTATTATATACTTTTATTAGCTAATTTAAAATTACGTTATAGTTATAATTCTATTTATCTTTTACTTAACTAAGCTAGAAAAGAATTATTACTTAAATTAATAGTTTTAGATTACTATATATATAGTAGAATTATATAGTATTATTACTAATTACTTTTTTATTAACTTTAAGCTTTACCTTAATTTTTAGTAACTAAGCGCAAAATTTATATAGTTTGTTATTAAACTTTCATAGGTTAAAGAAGTAGGGCTTTAGTTATAAAAAAAATATAATAATAAAATAATTTAACTAAATTTAATATAAGTATTATATCTTAGCTTTTAGAAATTTAATTTTTGTTTTAATAGTAAATTAGAATAATTAAGCTTTAGCTTTAAAAGTCTTGATTTTAGTATAAAGTAACTAAATTTAGGCTTTTATATTGTATAGAGAAAAGAAAAAAAAATTAGAATTATAAATTATTAATAAGAAATGCTTACTACTAGTAAATAATATACTTAAAAAACCTTATAACTTTAAATAGCTATTAGTAATATAGTATTAAGTAATAATTACTTAGTTTAGTTAATATTATATTACCTTTTTAGGCTAAAATTATGTGCATTGGAAATTTTAAAAATCTTATAAACATTAAAAAACTTTAGGAAATTTTAAATACTTAGGCTTTTATTTTATACTAAAGAGTTTTATATAATGTTATAGCTAGCATAAACTTATAAGTAGTTATATATAGGTATAAGTAATAAAACACTATATTAAAACTGTATAAAACTAAAAAGCAAGTTTATAAAAGCCTAAAAGTTAATATATCTCTTATTTTAAAGCTTAGTATTTGACTTTTTATATTTTAGTTTACTTATAATATATAGTTATCATAATACTTGTATTAAATTAGTTATATAAAAAATACTTTTAATTAAAACTTTATTACTAATATAGTAAGTTTAGCTACTTTTAATGAAACTATTTTAAATTTTTATTTAAGTTTTAAGTTAATAGTTTTTTAAGTTTATTATTTTTTTTTACTTTTATACTTTACTACTAAAAAATACTTTGTAATAATTATTTTATATATTTTTAATCAATTTTAATAAATTTTATAACTAAAAACTTAACTACTAGTTTTAACTTAACTTATTAAAACCTTTATTTTAAAAATAAGTTGTTTTTTAAAAATTTTTTAGTAATATAAAATATAAGTTTACTATTTATATAAGTAAGTTACCTATATTAAAATTTACTTAAAAAATTAAGAATTTATACTTTAATATCTTAATAACTATATATTAATAAATTGTAAAAGTTTAATAAGTTTTTAGTAGTACTTAAAAATAGAAGCTATTAAATTTTTAAAACCTTATAGTTAATAGTTATTAAGATACTTAAAAAAAAGTAAATTTAAAAGTTAAAAAACTACTATCTTAATAACTATTAATTATTAGGTTGTATAAATTTAATAGCTTCTATTTTTATATACTATTAAGAACTTATTAAATTTCTAGAATTTATAAATATATAGTTATTAAAATATTAAAGTATAAATTTTTGATTTTTTTTTAGTAAGTTTTAAAGTAAGTAGCTTACTTATATAAATAGTGTACTTATACTTTATATTACTAGATTTTTATTAACTTATAAACTTTTTATTTAATAACTATTAAGTAAATGTTTTATATACTATTTAATAAAAGAATTTATTTTATTTTGTTACTACTTTAATTAATATTAAAGTAACTAGTATAAATTATATTAGTAAACTTTTAGTTTATACTTAAAAACTTTATTTTTTATTACTTTTAAACATTTTATATTCTACTAGTTTTAATAATAAATACTTTAAAAAAAGTTATATTTTATATAATATTAGTATAACTTTGTGTTACTTTAATTATATTAAGAAAATTTATTTCTTTATATTAGTTATTAAAAATTATAAACTAATTTTTAGTTAATTTTAACTTAACTACTAGCTATAAAAAAAATTATTAATTATAAAAATTAGAAACTTATTTAAAAACATATTTTTAGTAACCTATTTACTAAAATGTTAAAATTTAAATTTATATAGTTAATATATAATTATAGATATTTAATATTAACTTAAATAAAAATTTATAAAAAGCTTTTATATGTATCTTAAATTAAATATGTATATATATATTTAATTAAAGTAGCTTTTTATATATAAATAGCTTAAAAATATAAATACAAAATTTTTACTATTTTAATAATTAATATTAATAAGGCCTTAACTTTTAAATTTTATATTAATTTAGTTAATAAAGTTTTAAAAAAGTACTATAATACTTTTAAAATATTTTTATATAAAAAAGTTAATAAACTACTTAAATATTGTTTATATAATTATAAATATTTTTTTTTTAAAAAAAGAACTTAAATTTAAACTTTTTTATAAAATATTTTAAAATTACTTAAATGTTTTTTAAAAAGTATTTTAATTGTTAAGTATAGCAAAGCTCTTTTTATTTAATTTATTTTAAAATTATACTAAAGTTTTTTACCTTTTAATTAAACAAAAAATTTGAACATTACGTAAGTAAATTCTTAGTAAAATATATTAAATTATTATTATTCTTTATTACTAATTTTTTTTTACTTTATTAATACTTTTTTTACTTTATTAATACTTTTTTTACGTAATTAATACTAAAGTAGTTTACTATATTTTTTACTAATAAATAAGTTTTCTTGCTACTAATATAATAACTCTAAAAATACTATTATTAATAAAATAAACTATAGTACTTAAAAAGCTAGGTACTTATACTATATTAAGTTAATATTTAATTCTATTAAGACTTTTACTAATTTATTTACTAATTTATATTTAGGCTTATATTAATTTGCTTTTAAAGTTTTATATTAAGCTACTTTTAAAGTTTTACACTAAGTTACTTTTAAAGTCTTATATTAAGTTATTTTTAAAGTTTTATATTAAGCTGCTTTTAAAAACTTATACTAAGCTATTTTTAAAACTTTATATTAAATTTAAATTATACTTTTTATAAGGGAAAGAAAGGTCTAAAAGGGTTTCTTTTTTAATATATATTAGATTAAATTTAAATTATGCTTTCTATAAAAGAAAAGAAGTTTAAAAAAGTCTTTCCTTTTTATATATATTAAATTTAATTTAAATTACACTCTTTATAAAAGAAAAAAGGCTTTAAGAAAGTTTTCTTTGTAATAACTAAATTTAATATAATATAGAAACTAAATCTAAGTTAATATAAAAGCTAAATTTAATATAATATAAAAGCTAATTTTAATTTAATATAAAATCTAATTCTAATTTAATATAAAAGCTAATTTAAATTTAAAATAAAAGTTATTTTAAATTTAATAGTTACTTCTTTAATATAACTTTTATTATACTACTTTTTCTTTTAATACTACTTTTTTTTAATCTTATTTTTTACTTTATGTAATTTTCCTTACTCTATTTTTTTTCTTATTTTATTCTTTTTCTTACTTTATTCTTTTTCTTACTCTATTTTTTTCTTACTCTATTTTTTTCTTACTTTATTTTTTTCTCACTCTATTTTTTTCTTACTCTAATTTTTTTATACTGTTTTTCTTTTTACCTTATTTTTTTTTTACTTTACTTTTTTTCTTACCTTGTTTTTTATATGCTGTTTTTTTTCTTACTTTATTTCTTTTTTTACTCTATTTCTTTTCTTACTTTATTTTTTTTTTACTTTGTTTTTTATTACTCTACTTTTTTTTTACTACTTTTTAGACTATTTCTTTATATTTACTTTTTTATATAGTATTTTTTATATTACTTATTACTAGGTGTAGTAAAGCCCTTTAATATTAATATTAACTTTAGTATTTTAACTATTTTACTATAATTTTAATAAAGTAAGTTTGTTTTCTAAAGTTATATTAGTTATATTTATAAAAAAAACTTAATAAAAGTTTTTAATTTTATATAAACTATTAAGATTTAAATACTATTATTATTCAAAACTACTATTTAATTTTATTAATTTAAAAACTTTATTTTATTTTAATAAAATAAAGTACTTTATAAAACTAAATGTTTTTTTATTTTTAAATACTTTTATATAGTAAAAGAAAATAAATAACTAATTTTTTTAAACTTAATATAGTTTATTTAAATATTTTATTATATTAATTAAATTAGCTAATGTATTAAAAATATTTTAGTACTATATAAAAAATATTTTTTAATAACTATTTCTTAACATATTTTATATAGCTTACTTTTATAATATTTTAATTTAAAGTAATTTTTTACGTAAATACTAATAGTATATAAAATTAATTTAAAAAACTTTAAAAAAAATGTTAACTGTTACCTTTATATTAATAAAAGTAAATTTTATTAAAAATAATTTATTTACTTTAAGTATATAATTTTAATAAAAAAATTATTATAATTTTAAATAAAGTAAAAAATAATTTTAACTAATTTTTTTTTAAAATGTAAAAAATATAAATATATTTTTAAAACTTACTAATTTTCACTAATAATTTATTAAAAACTTTTTTATATAACAGTTTTATTTATAATTTTAATTTAAAGTTATTACTAGTTATAAAAATAATTTTTTTAAATTATAGAACTACTAAAGTACATTTGTAAAATAAAAAAATAAAGTAAATTAAAATTTCTTATTTACTTTTTAAAAATTTAAGTTTTATAAAAAAAAACTATAAAATTTATATTAAAAAGTTATTAATTATTTTTATTATAGTAACTATTTATAATACTTTTAAAAGCTTTCTTATACTTTTTTTTTTACGTATTTACATATTAGCTATATGTTGGTATATATAATTTATTTTTAATTTTTGTATATAACATTTTAAGCTAGTATTTAGTCTTATATATAGTAATTAATTAAATGCTTTTTTTTAAACTTTTAATTTTTTATATATAGTATATATATAATACTATATTATATTACTAATTTTTTACAAAATAAGTAACTTAAAACTTATTAAAATTTTTAGAAACTTTATTTCTTAACTTTTAACTTTAAAAGTAAGTAATAAATTACTTATAAATACTTTAGTTAAATAAAAAGCTTATTATTAAAAAAGTATAAAGGTTTTTTATAAAAAATTTTATAAATTAAAGTAAGTATTTACTTACTTAGCTTTTACTATTATAATTTTTCTCTATTAATAAAGCTTAGCTTTTACTACTAGTATATTTAAAAATAGCTTAAGTTTTATAAATTTAATACTAATAATAATTTTAACCATATTGTTTTTACTAACATTATTAAAGTAACTACCTAATTTTTTTATTTTTTATTTAGCTAACAATTTAAATTATAAATATTTAGTAAATAACTTTATAATAACTTTATAAAAATAAAAATTAATATTTAATTAAATAAGTTTACTTTAACTATAATATTAGCTATTTATAAAAAATTATTTTAATTTAGTAAAATTATTTTAACTAAATATTATATAAAGCTTAGTAAATTTACATAAAAGTACTTATAAAAATTTAAACTAAAAAACTACTTTAAAAAAAAGTTAGTTTATATAAACTAAAACAACTAAACCTTTTTTTTATAAAATTTTATAAATATACTTAAAAATCTAAATAAAATGACTTTACTTTAATTATATACTTAATAAAAGTTTTTTACTTTAACTTTTATTAAATTTTAATTAAAGTTAACTTTTTTTATAATTTTATTAAATATATAAACATAATTAGTAAATATTATAATAATATACTAATATGAGCTTTAAAAAGAAATTAATATAACTTATATTCTTTAATTATAAATTTAAAAACTATACTATAAAATAATATTAATATTATAAAAATTAATATTATACGTTATACTCTTCTCTATTTAGCTAAAATATATACATACATATATATATATATATATTTAAGAGAATTTTTGTTTTAAATATAGTAAGCATAGTTACTTTATATAAAATTATTTATTTTCTTTATATAAGCTTTAATCTAATAGTCTATTTTAAAAAAAAAAATTTTAATAATTATTTTACTTATTTTTATTTAGTTTTCATAAATTTTATAGTTTAAAACCTAACTAGTAATTTAGACCTAACTTATTATAAACTTTATTCTAAAAATAAGTTACTTTCTAAAATATTTTTAATACTAGATTTTTATTAACTTATAAATATTTTATTTAATAACTAATTTTTAAAACTTCTAAATAAATATTTTATATACTATTTAATAAAATAGCTTATTTTACTTTATTACTACTTTAATTAGTACTAAAGTAACTAATATAAGTTATATTAGTAGAGTTTTAGTTATTACTTAAAAACTCTATTTTTTATTACTTTTATACATTCTATATTCTACTAGTTTTAATAGAAAATAACTTAAAAAAAATATATTTTATATACTACTAGCGTAACATTTTGCTATATAAATTATATTAAAAAGATTTATTTATATATAATAGTTATAGGAAAATATAAATTAATTTTTAGTTAACTTTAACTATAATATATAAAAACTGTTTTTAATACTTTTTATTACTTAGCTTACTATTTATACTTCTTTTAATTACGAATATTTTTAAAAGAATTTATTACTTACTTAAAAAACTTTTAGTAAAAATTTTACTAAAAGGCTTTTACTTTAATATTATTTATTTACTTTATTTTTAAACTTACTTTTTAAAGTTACTACTAACTATTTAAATATAATATAATAACTAGTTAGTTAAAATAAATATTTAATTATAAAAACTTAATATTTACTTACAAAAATCTTTTGGTAAACTATTTTTTAAAAATGTTTAACTTAAAAGCTAAATTTATATTTAATGATGTACTTAAATTTAATACTAAGTAAAATAAAATGTTTATAAAAAACCTGTTTTTTAAAACTTTACTAAAAAAGTTTTATTAAAAACTTAAGCTTAACTTAAATATAAATATTTATTTAATAAAAGTAGTGCTTTTTACTTAGCTTATTTAAAAATATAAACATAAAGTATTTACTATATTAATAATTTATATCAATAAGGTTTTAGTTTTAAAAACTTATACTAATTTATTTATAAAAGTTTTAACAAAATACTATAACATTCTTAAAATATTTTTATATAAAAAAAGTAATAAATTGCTTAAACACTAATTATATAACTATAAGGTTAATTTTAAAAAAAACAAAATAACTTAAATTTCGTTCTTTTTATAAAATGTTTTAAAATAAATTTAATTCTTAAAAAGTATTTTAATAAGTATTTTACTAAAAAAGTTATTAAAGTAAGTTTTTTTTATATTCATTTTTATTATTTATATAAAAAAACTTAATAAGAGTTTTTAATTTTGTATAAACTATTTAGCTTTAAATACTATTACTATTAAAACTTATTATTTAATTTTATTAATTTAAGAAACTTTATTACACTTTACTAAAGTAAAGGACTTTTTAAAACTTAATATTATTTTAGTTTTCAATTATGTTTATATTATAAAAGAAAATAAATAGTTTACTACTTTATAAAATAAATATAGTTTATTTAAGTATTTTATAATACTTTTTATACTAACTAATATACTAAGCTTTTTTTAATATTATGTAAATAACGTTTTTTTAGCCATACTTTAATTTAATTTATATAACTTATATTAATAATATTTTAATTTATAGGTATTTTTTTATAAAATTACTAGAAATATATAAAATAAATTCTAAAAGCTTTAAAAAACGCTAGCTTATAATTTAATATTAATACATAAAAATTGTACTAAAAATAGGTTATAATTTTAAAGTACGTTATTATTACTAAAAGAATTAGTATAAATTTAAATAAAGTAAAAAAAAAATCAATTAAATTTTTTTTTAATATAAAGAATATAATAATATTTTTAAAATTTACTAATTTTTACTAATAATTTTTAATAACTTTTTTTATATTATAACTTTACTTATAGTTTTACTAAAAAAGAATACTTAATATAAATTTAATAATATTTATTAGAAAATATGTAAAAGTTTAAAACTTTTATTTATAACTACTTTAATTTTTAATATTTTAACTTAAAACTATATAACTATTAGTATACTTTTTTAAAATAATAAATAAAGTAAACTAAAACTTATTAGCTACTTTTTAAAAAAACTAAATTCTACTCAATATAGCTATAAAATTTATAACTAGAAATTACTAACTATTATATACTATTTTAAAGAATAGAAACTTAAATTAAAAAGTACTATATTTTTAATTTAAATACTAAGTAACTATAAAAATTTATAGTACTTTACTATTATAAAGTAATTAAGTTACTAATAAGTTTATTATATTAAATACCTATTTTTATTTAATTTTATAATTATATATTAATTATGTAAATAAAAAAACTAAATCCTTTTACTTAAAAAAAGTTTATAAAGCTTAATAATAAATACTGTTCTACTTAAAACTATTTAATAATATATTAGAATTTAATTTAATTAAAATAAATAAACTTATTTAATAAATTATTCAATATAAATTATTAAATAATAATTTTATTTACAAAACCTTATTAATAATATAAAATAAAACTTGTTACTTTAAAATATTTTTTTAAATAAATATAAAAACTAAAAAAATTAGCTATATTATTATAGTTAACTAGTAACTCTTACTAGTAATAAACTTAAAATTAAATTTTTATAAATTATATATAACTTTTTTATTAGTAATTATTTTAGTTATAAAAAAACTTTTTTTTATTTTTATAAATTTTATTATTAATTTTTTGAACTTAAAAAGTTGTACTAGTATTATAGTAGTAGCAAACTACTTTATAAAATACTAATATTTAATTTCTTATAGTAAAATAACTACTTTAATTATAGCTTACTTTTTTTTACTATTATCTATAAATAGACTACATTTTTTTAGAAGTAATTATATGAAACAAAAAAACATATTTTGTTTCTACTTTTTATAATAAATTTTGTAAATAATTATATATTAAACTTTAATTGTTTTTTAATTATTTTCTAGAAACTAATAGCCAAATAAAAATACTAATAATATAATAAAGTAAGTTTTATATATATATATATATATATATAAACTATTAAGAATATAACTAAGTAATTAAGCTATTTTTAGTATAATTTAAAGCTAATAATATTATATTTAGATTTAAAAATTTTTTTTTTTTAGTTAATATAAGTTAACTTTTTTAAATAAGTTTTAAACTTTTTATAAAAACTTAAATATGTTTGTACTACATACTATAAGTTATAAAAGTTAATTATATATTATAGTAACTATTTATAATATTTTATAAAAGCTTTTTAAGAAAGCTTTTTTTATAAGCCTTTTTATTATATTATATATTTATATATTAGTCTTATACTAGTATATAAGCTTTTACTTAAATACTTTATTTATAGCCTATTTTATTTCTTTTTTTTATATAACATCTTGAATTATTACTTAGTACTATATATAGTAATTAATTAATATTTCTTTCTAAGTTTTTAATTTTCTGTATGTAGTACTTTTATAATATTATGTTATATTATTATTACTATTAATAAAATATTTAACTCTTTAAATACCTCTATTCAAATTGTAGAATTTATATAGTTATTTAAAGAGTAGATAATTATAATACAAAACGTATTTACTAAAGCACTAAAATAATAATAAGTATAACTAAATTATTAATAAATATAATAATAGAAATTTATTAACACTTTCTAAAAAGAATTATAAAAAGTTTAAAAATAAACTATGTTTGCTTTTTTTTACTCTATTATCTAAGTAATTATTACTAAAAAAGTCTTAGTAGGTGCTACTAGTTTATTTAAAAATAGCTTAAGTCTTATAATTCTAACTTTACTTATAACTATAACTAGTACCTATCTTTAAGTTCTTTAAATTATAGTTAGGTAAGTAAAATTAATCTTTATACTAAATTCTACTATTCTATTAGTAATAACGAAATTTAACTATTTATCTAACCCTTTAATGTTTACTAGAAAGTAAAAAAATTTACCTATTTTTATTAGAAACCTTTGCTATAAACTTGAAGATAATATTAACTAATATTTTATTAAATACTTTTAGCTTTTATATATACACTTAACACTAGAGAAAGACCTAGTAATACTTGTAAACCCCTTTATAAATTAGAATATATATATAGTAGAGTAATTAATTGTCTTTTTACTAGCTGTATATAAAAACCTAAATAAGAAACCTATTATTTTAAGTAAACTTAATTTATTCTGCTAAGAGTAAAAGAGTTTTATTATTTATTTTACTAAATTCTATAAACTAGCTACTAATACTAAATTAAACGAAATTAGTTTAATTATATAGTTAAGGAGATTATTAAATAATAAGCTTTGCTAAATAATAGTAGGTGTTAAAATTCTTAACACGTTAAATAACTATACTAATATAATATTCTTATATAATAATAATTTTTAGTATCTTCTTATATTATACTACTATAGGCTATAACTTATATTATAATAAGACCTTAATATTATAAAAATTAATACTTTTAATTACGTTCTTTTTAAATTAGCTAAATAAAAAGCTTAAAAGTATAATAGCTAATGCTTTAAGTGTAATAAATATAACTATATTTCTTAAAACCACTCTATTTTTCTACTAGAACTTTAATTTATAAGCTTATTTAAATTCTAATAATTAACCTACTTCTATTCTTTCTCTAAATCTAAATTTCTTTATAAATAAAAATACTTCTAAACTTTTTAAGCTAGTTTGCTAAAAGTTTTGTTCTAGAGTTAAATTACTTTTTAAAATATTTTTAATACTAAATTTCTATTAACTTATAAACTTTCTACCTAATAACTAATTTTTAAAACTATTAAGTAAATATTCTGTGTACTATTTAATAAAATGGCTCTTTTTATTTTATTACTATTTTAATTAATACTAGAGTTATTAGTATAAGTTATATTAGTATATATCTAGTTTACACCTAGAAACTCTATTTTTTACTTTTTTTAAACTTTTTTTATTCCACTAGTTTTAATAATAAATACCTTAAAGGAAGTTATATTTTATATACTACTAATATAACTCTTTATTATTTAAATTATGTTAAAGATATCCGCCTCTTTAAAATAGCTACTAGAAATTATAAACTAATTTTTAGTTAACTATAAATGAAAAGCATAAAGTTAACTTTGATTATAATTTATAAAAGTTACTTTTTAATACTCCTTATTAGTAGGCTTACTATTTATACTTATTTTAATTTCTAATTTACTTAAAAGAATATACTATCTACTTAAGAAATCTTTTAATAAACTTTTTACTAAAAGGCTCTTATTTTAATACTACCTATATATAGTATACTTAAACCTCTTTTCTAAAGTTATTATTAACTACTTAATTATAATATAACTACTACTTAACTAAAATAAACTATTAGTTATAAGAATTAAATACTTACTTAAAAACTTTTTTTAGTAAACTTTTTTTTTAAAAGACTTTTATTTAGAATTTAAATTTACATCTAAACATGCACCTAAATCTAATAATAAATTAAATAAGAACCTTATAAAAAAGTCTTTTTTTTTTAAGATTTTAAGAACTTTTTAGAAAAAACTTTGTTAGAAAGGCTTTATAAGAAACCTAAATTAAGTATAAATATTTACCTAATTAAAGCAGCCTCCTTTATACAAACAGCTTAAAAATATAAATATAATTTTTTTTGTCTTAATAGCTAATATTAATAAGGCTCTAATTTTAAAAATTTATATAAATTTAACTATTAAAGTCTTGAAAGATTACCATAATATTCTTAAAATATTTTTATATAAAAAGGCTAATAAACTATCTAAATATTATTTATATAACTATAAAATTATTCTTAAAAAAGAAAAGTAACCTAAATGTAAACCTTTTTATAAAATATCCTAAAATAAATTAAAAGTTTTTAAAAAGTATTTTAATAACTATTTTGCTAAAGAATTTATTAGAGTAAACGCGTTTTTTATAGCTATACTAGTTATTTTTATAAAAAAACTTAATAAAAGTTTCTAATTTATATAAACTACTAAGCTCTAAATACTATTATTATTAAAAACTATTATCTTATTTTATTTTAGTAAGGTAAAGTATTATATAAAGTTAGATATTATTTTAGCCTTTAACTACCTCTATATAGTAAAAGAAGATAAATAGTTAACTACTTTCTAAACTTAATATAGCTTATTTAAATATTTTATTATATTCTTTAAACTAGCTAACATACTAAGCATGTTTTAATATTATATAAATAATGTCTTTTAGCTATTTTTTAATGTGTTCTCTATAGTCTATTTTAATAATATTCTAATTTATAGTAACTTTTTATATAAATATAGATAATATATAAAATAAGTTCTAAAAGCTTTAAAAAAAGCTGGCTTCTAATTTAATATTAATAAATATAAGTTCTATTAAAAATAAGTTACCTATTTTAAGTATGTAATTTTAATAAAAAAAATTAGTATAAATCTAAATAAAGTAAAGAACATTCTTAACTAGAAATTCTATAGAAATATAAAAAATATAAGAATATTTCTAGAGTTTACTAATTTCTACTAATAATTTATTAATAACTTTTTTTATATTACGCCTCTACTTACAGCTCTAACTAAAAAAAAACCCTTAATTTAAATTTAATAATACTTATTAAATAGTATTTAAATTCTTAAAGTATATATTTATAACTACTTTAATTCTCTAACACTTTAATTTAAAGTTACTAATTATTGTAAAAGTTAATTTTTTAAACTATATAACTACTAAAGTACTTTTTAAAAAAAAATAAACTAAATAAATTAAAATCTATTACTTACTTTTTAAAGAAGTTAAATTTTACTAAAAGTAATTATAAAATCTATAATAAAGAACTATTAGCTATTATATATTATTTTAAATAATAGAGACTTAAACTAGAAGGTGCTACCTTTCTAATTTAAGTATTAAATAACTATAAAAATTTATAGTACTTTATTACTATAAAATAGCTAAGTTATTAACAGGCCTGTTAAATTAAATACTTATTTTAATTTAACTTTATAATTACGTACTAGTCTAGTAAGTAAGATAAGAAACTAAATATTTTTACTTATTATATATAAAATACTTTAGCTTAAAAAAAGGTTATAGAGCTTAATAATAAATACCTTTCTACTCTAAACTATTTAATAAAATACTAGAATTAAACTTAACTAAAATAAATAGGTCTATTTAATAAATTATTAATAATAAATACTTTAATAATAAGTTTATCTAAAAAATCCTATTGTTAAAATAAAATAAAATCTAACACTTTAAAAAGTTTTCTTTAAGTAAGTATAAAACTAAAAAAATTAATTATACTACTACAGCTAATTAGTAATACTAAATAATAATAAACTTAAAATTAAGATTTTTTAGATTATACACAATTCCTTTGTTAGCAGCTATTCTAGTTATAAAAAAACTCTTAAAATCTTATAACGTAAATACTACTAGTTCTAAATATTTAAAATAATATACTAATACGTTTCTTATTACTATATTTGTTAAAGATTTAAGGCTTTTTATAAAAAGTATTACAGCTTTTTAAAGCCCTTATTTATTTTTAAGAAAAAGTAGAAAGATATCTTTATAAACTTTATTACTAAGTTCCTAAAATTTAAAGGCTATATTAATATTATAGTTATAGTAAACTACTTTATAAAATACTAATACGTAATTTTTTTATTAATATAACTATTGTAAATGTAGCCTGTGTTTTATATTAATATATATAAATAAACTATAGCTTTCTAAAAACAATTATATTAAACTAAAAAACATAATTTATTTTTGCTTTCTATAATAAACTTTGTAAATAACTATAAATTAAACTCTAACTGCTTTTTATATACCACCTAGAAACCAATAGCTAAATAAAAAGAGTTAATAGTATAATAAAATAAGTTCTATATATATATATAAACTACTAATAAAATAACTAAATAAACTAGTTTTCCTTAACCTAGTTTAAAGCTAATAAAACTATATTTGAATTTATAAAAGTTTTACTATTTTTAACTAATACAGGCTAATACCTTTAAATAGGTTTTAAATTTTTTATAAAATTTTAAAAACAGCCTTACTAGGTGTTACAAGCCTTAAAAGCTAAATATATAATAGAAAAAATAATTAATATTTAATAGTTAGTCTAAAAAAGAATTATTTAGACCTAGGTTTTTTAAGACAAATATGTAAATTAGAAATAATTATTTATACCTAATTACTAGATAGAAAACATGATTTAGCTTAATATATAAAATATTAAAACTAAATAACTATCTAAAAAGCTAAATTTAAACGTCTTAAGAAAATACTATATTTTTTAAGTAGTTTTTCTATATATATACTAATTTAAACCTCCTAAATTCTTAAGTATATACTTAGTTTTTTATGTATCTTTACTTTAGTTAGCTGCGCCTAAATCTAAATATCTTTTAAGTTAATAAAACCTACTACTAAAACTTATTAAAATTACTAGTAATACTAAATATTATATTAAGTAAATTAAGAAGCTATGCTTTAATTACAAATAAAAACACTATAAATACCGTATTAAATAAACTAGATATAATAACCTAATATAGTAATTTATAAACAATTTTTAAAATATAACTACTATAAAAGAATTCTATTTTTAGAATTTTAATTAATTTACTATCTATAACTTAACATAAACACTTATTATAAGAGCTTAGAATTAAAAAAGAAGTACTATTATAGTAATTATTTATAATACCTTATAAAAGCCTTCTAAAAAAGCTTTTTTTATAAGCTTTTTTATTATATTATGTGTTTATATATTAGTTTTATACTAGCACATAAACCCTTATCTAAATACTTTATTTATAGTTTATTTTATTTCTTTTTTTTTAATGCAAGGTCTTAAATTATTACTTGGTACTATATATAGTAATTAATTAATTTTTTTTAAGTTCTTAATTTTTTATACGTAGTACTTTTATAACATTATGTAATAAAGAAAATAGCTAATATTTAATAACTAGTTTAAAAAAAAATTTAAATGTAAGCTTTTTAAAAAAAAGTATATAAACTAGAAACAATTCTTTATTTTTAAATACTAAATAAATAATATAGTTTAGCTTAATATATAAAAATATTTAAAAAAAAATTATTTTAAAAACTAAACTTAAAAGCCTTTTAAAAAATACTATATTTTTTTAAATAGTTTTTTTATATACATACTAACTTAAACTCTTTAAATTTTTAAATATATACTTAGATTTTTATATATTATTACTTTAGCTTACTATACTTAAATTTAAATGCTTTTTAAGTTAATAAAACTAGTTACCTAAGTTTATTAAAGTTAATAAAAAAACTTAATACTATATTAAATAAATTAAAAGAAATATTTAAATTATAAGTAAAAATATTATAAATATATAGTTAAATAAAATAAATATAATAACTTAATATAAAAACTGATAAGTAATTTTTAAAATATAGTTACTATAAGAAAATTTTATATTAAAAACTTAAATTAACTTAAATTTAATACTTAACATAAATACGTTTTATAAAAACTTAAATTTTAAAAAAAAGTATTATTATAGTAACTATTTATAATACTTTATAAAAACTTTCTAAAAAAAAAATTTTAGACCTTTTTTTATTACATATTTATATATTAGTTATGTACTAATATATAGACTTTCTTTTAAAAAGATTTATTTATAACTTATTTTATTTTTATTTTATTTTTTTAAACAATGTTTTAAGCTAGTTCTTAATATTATATATAGTAATTAATTAAAACTTGTTTTTAAGTTCTTAACTTTTTATACCTAATACTTTTATAATAGTTATATAAAATTTTAAATAATAAAATTTTAAACTAAAAAGTACTACTTTTTTAATTTAAGTATTAAGTAACTAAAAAAAATTAATAGTACTTTACAACTATAAAATAGTTAACTTATTAATTAGTTTATTAAATTAAATACTTATTTTAATTTAACTTTATAATTATGTACTAACTTAGTAAATAAAATAAAAAATTAAATACTTTTATTTACTATATAAAAATTATTTTAGTTTAAAAAAAGCTTACAAAACTTAATAATAAACACTTTTTTAGTTTAAACTATTTAATAAAATATTAATATTAAACTTAACTATAATAAATTACTAATAATATGTATTTAAATAATAAGTTTATTTAAAATATTTTATTATTAATATAAAATAAAACTTAATACTTTAAAAAACCTTTTTAAATAAATATAAAAATTAAAAAAAGTTAGTTATACTATTATAACTAACTAGTAATACTAAATAATAATAAACTTAAAATTAAAAAATTTTATAATATACATAATTTTTTTCTTAATAACTATTTTAATTATAAAAAAGCTTTTAAAATTTTATTGTATAAATATAATTACTTTTAAATATCTAAAATAATATACTAATATGTTTATTATTATACTTATTAAAAATTTAAAGCTTTTACCTATTTTTTTTAAAAAAAGTAGTAAGAAAAAGTTGTAAACTTTATTACTAATTTCTTAAAATTTAAAAATTATGCTAATATTATAGTTATAGTAAACTACATTATAAAATATTAATTCTTAATTTTTTATAATAATATAACTATTATAAATGTTGCTTTTTTTAAAAATAATTATATCAAACTAAAAAATATAATTTATCTTTACTTTTTATAATATACTTTATAAGTAACTATAATAAAATTTTAACTATTTTTTATACACTATTTAAAAACTAATAACTAAATAAAAAACATAGTTTAATTTAATATATAAAAAATTAAAATTAAATAACTATTTAAAGAGTTAAATTTAAAACTTTAAAATTTTTTATATATATATACTATAGTAAAGGAATCTACTACATTAATTAGAAATAGAATTTAGTTAAAAAAAAATTATTTAATATTTAATTTATTTAACAACATTTATGTAACTTTCTTTAATAAAATAGTTTAATAAACTATTTTATTTTATTTACTTATATTAAGTAAAACTATTAAAGTAATGTAATTTCTACTCTACTTTACTATATACTAACTTAAACTTTTTAAATATTTTAAAATGTACTTAATTTTTTATGTATTTTTACTTTAGTTAATTTTATTTAAATTTAAATAATTTTTAAGTTAATAAAAGTTACTACTAAAACTTATAAAAATTAATAGTAATATTAAATACTATATCAAATTAATTAAGAAATTACACTTAAACTATAAATAAAAACTTTATAAATATTTAGTTAAATAAACTAGTTATAATAACTTAATATAAAAATTTTACTTTTAAAACTTAAATTAACTTAACTTTAAAAATTAAATATAGACACATTTTATAAAAGCTTAAACTTAAGAAAAAAAAATACTATTATAGTAACTATTTATAATATACTAAAAAAATTTTATAAAAGTTTTTTTTATAAACTTTTATATTTATTACGTATTTATATATTAGTTTTATACTAGTATAAAAGTTTTTACTTTAAAAATTTCTACTTATAACTTATATTTTTTTACGTAATATTTTAAATTATTACTTAGTACTATATATAGCAATTAATTAAAAACTTTTTTTTAAGTTTTTAACATTTTGTATGTAGTACTCTTATAATAAAAGTTAATAATAAAAATAATAATAATAGTACTAATTTTATTAGTACTAACTTATTATATTATTATAGCTAACTAATAAAAATTTTTATAAAATGAAAACAAATTTTTTTTCAATTTTTTAAATTTTTTTTTTAAATTTTTTTTAAATTTTTTTTAAATTTTTTTTAAATTTTTTTTTAATTTTTTTTAAATTTTTTTTAAATTTTTTTTTAATTTTTTTTTTTAAATTTTTTTAAATTTTTTTTTTAATTTTTTTTTTTTTATATTATTATAGTTAGTATTAACCTATAAGTAGTTATATATAAGTATAAGTAATAAAGTACTATATTAAAATTATATAAAACTAAAAAACAAGTTTATAAAAGCCTAAAAGTTAATATACTTTTATACTAAAGCTTAGTGTTTAGTTTTTTATATTCTAGTTTACTTATAATATACAGCTGTTATACTACTTTTTTTTTTTATAAAAATAGCTTATTCCTAAACTATCTTTGTAAACGCAAATAAGAAAAACTAAATTATAATTAATTTTTAGTTTATATATACAATATGCTTTTACTCTTTTAATATAATAAGTAAATTAAATAAATTTAAATCTAAATTAAAATAAAGTACTATATCTACTTAAGTAATGAACTAATATTAAGTAAAAATTTTAGTTCATAGTAATAAATATTATTAAATTTAGTAAGAATTTAAACTATATTATATATAAATATATTTTTTATATTATTATTAGTACTATAAAGGTAACACAAAGTAAGCTTTTAATAATAATATATTTAAAAAGAAAGTTACTATTTTAAGAGTAATAATAAATATATTTAGAAAGAAAGTTACTATTTTAAGAGTAATAATAAATATATTTATGTAAATACTATTAAATTAATATTAACATTTATACTAATATTAATATATAAAAAAAGAAGTAATATAAAAATATATAAAAGTTACTAAATAATGCTAAAAAACTCTAGGTATATATATAGCAGGTTAAGCTAACTAAATAGAGTTTTTTTAACTAATGTATTAAGGTTTAAGTAAAAGCTAATAATCTTATTAGTATTTAGCTAGTTTTATTTTTAAACTTTATATAAAATATGTTTAAACTTTACTATATATATAAATAAAGACTTCTCTTCTTACTTAAGATTTTAAAGAGTATTTTCTACTTTTTAAACTCTATTTAGATTTTCGTACACTTTTATCAACTAATTTAAGATTATATTATAATTATAATCTTATATATTCTCTACTTAACTAAGCTAGAAAAAAAATATTGCTTGAATTAATAGTTTTAAATTACTATATATATAATAGAACTATATAGTATTGTTTTTAATTACTTTTTTATTAACTTTAAGCTTTACTTTAATTTTTGGTAACTAAACGTAAAATCTATATAGTTTACTATTAAACTTTTATAAGTTAGAGAGGTAAGGCTTTAGTTATAAAAACAAAGTATAATAATAAAATAGTTTAACTAAATTTAATATAAGTATTATACTTTAACTTTTAGAAACTTAATCTTTATTTTAGTAGTAAATTAAAAGAACTAAGTTTTAGCTTTAAAAGTCTTAATCTTAATATAAAGCAACTAAATTTAAACTTTTATGTTGTGTGGTAAAAAAATTAGAATAATAAATTATTAATAAATAATACTTACTACTAGTAGATAATATACTTGGAAATTTTATAACTTTAAATAGCTATTAGTAATATAGTATTAGATAATAATTACTTAGTTTAGCTAATATTATATAGCCTTTTTAGGCCAGAATTATATACATTAAAAAACCTTAAAAATTTTATAAATTTTAGACTTTAAAGAAATCTTATAAACTTTAAGAAACTTTATAGACTTTAAAGAATTTTAAATACTTAGGCTTTTATTTTATACTAAAGAGTTTTATATAATATTATAACTAGTATTAATCTATAAGTAGTTACACGTAAGTTTAAGTAATAAGATACTATATTAAAGTTATATAAAACTAAAGAGTAAGTTTATAAAAGTCTAAAAGTTAATATATTTTTTATACTAGAGTTTAGTATTTAGCTTTTTATATTCTAGTTTACTTATAATACGTAGCCGTTATATATATTATATGTAGTTAGATATTTAATTATTATTATAAACTATAATAAAGTAGTTACTTTAACTAAAAAAGTACTTTTATAAAAAAAAGATAAAAATATATATAAAAAGTATAGAAAAGTTAAGGTAAATTAGTAAAAGGATAAGTTAAAATAGAAAGGACTTTATATTAAGTTTAGAAATTATAAAAAGTAGTATAAATGTATGTAACTAAGTAAAAACGTAATAAATAAGTAAAAATAAAAAGATATTAGGTATAAACTTTATTAAGTATTATTTTTTACTAGTATTTAATATACTATATATAAGTATTTATTATATACATAAAAATTTATTATAAATATAAATTATTAAAAAGCTTATAGTTACTTTTAATTTTTAGTAGTTACTCTAAAATTAAGAAGTTATTTTTTAGTTAAAAAACTATTAAGTAAAATAGTTTAATATTATTTTATTAATTACTTTTTATATCTACTTTTTACTTACTAAAGTTTTACTTATTAAACTTAATAAGCTTTATTGTATATTAATAAGTAAAAAAGCTAAAAAAAAAAACTATTTATTATTTAGTTAAAATAAGTATATATATTAAAACTGAAATTAGTATGTATTTACTTTATAAAATTATAACAACGTACTAAGTATTAAAAAACTAATATTAAATTAAATTTAATAAAAATAATTAATTAAAAATTTATAAAGACTTAATATTATAAAAAATAAAAGCTTTATTTTAATAATACGTTAAGTAGTAGTAATAATAATAAAAACATAATAAAACTATTATTTACTACTAATAGTAATATATTTTATAAGTAAGTAAGTTATATAAGCAGGTAGATTACCTTAAAACTTACTAAAAAATTAAGAATTTATACTTAAATATTTTAATAACTACTTAGTAATAAATTCTAGAAATTTAATAGATAATTAATAGTGTTTTAAAATAAAGACTGTTAAATTTTTAAAAACTAGCAGCTAACTATTTTTAAGATATTTAAGAAAAAGTAAATTTAGAGGCCAAAATAATACTATTTTAATAACTATTAACTATAAGTTCTTAAAAATTTAATAATATTTATTTTAAAGTACTATTAATTGTTTATTAAATTTCTAAAATTTATTATTAAATAGTTGTTAAAATATTTAAATATAAATTCTTAATTTTTTAGTAGGTTTTAAAATAACTTACTTATTTATATAACTTACTTATTTATATAACTTACTTATTTATATAACTTACTTATTTATAGAATATATTATATTAAGAGTTTAAAAAGCTTAATAAATTATTAAAAAAATAAGCTAAAACTAAATAAAAGCTTTAATAAATAATAATAATACTATAATAAGCTAAAATAACTAAAAGTATAATAGTAAAAATCTGTCTACTAACTAAGTTTAATAGTAACAAAAAAACATAAAAATGTTTATAATAATAATAAATTTGTACTACTAATTTAACTAATTATTATTTATAATAAACTAAAACTAAATTTTAGCTATAAATATAAATATAACTAAAAAAAACTATATAATAGTTTAAACTTTTTGTAAAAAGCTATTTTAATAATAGTAAACTAAACTTAAATAAAAATAAATAAAAAAAACTATAGTTTAAACATTAAGTATTTAAAAGTTATATAAAATTTGAAAAAGAAATAATAATAGTATTTTAAAAAATTAATAAAAAGTAAATATAATTTAAAAGTTATAATTTCTAAAATAAAGAAAATTAGTAGCTAAATATATAATAAAATTTCAATAGATTTAGTTAAAACTAAGTTAGAAAAATTAACTATTAATAATAATATACTATAATAAACTAAAAAACTAAAAAAACTAAGTTAAAAATAAAATTATAAGAAAAAAATAACTAAATACGTTACTAAAAATTATTAAAAAAGTAGTAGTTATTAACAATTACTAATACTAATATAAAAAAGAAAAAAATCTAAGTAATTATTTAATTAACATAAAGTAAGAAAAATACACAAATATATAATTTAATAAACTAGACTATAAATATTTTTTTTTTAAAAAAAAAATAATATACTAAAATATATAAAAAGACATAAAGTATTATATATATAAAACTTTCTTAAAGGATAAAAAATAAAAACACTTTATAAAAACTTATAAATAAAAAAAACTTAATATTAAAATAGTTTATATTTAAACTAAAATACTTAATAAAATTATAGTAGTTATAACGTTTTTTATAAGTGAGTGGCCTATATAAGTGAGTGGGCCATACAAGTAAGTGGGCCACTTTTACCAAGAATTACCTTTTCTTTAATAACTTTACGAAAACTTAATATTATTTAACAAAAATTTAAATTTAGCTTTTTAGATACTAATTACAGCTAGTATTAAATTTGCATTATAATATTCCCAAGTAATAATAAGTTATTAAGCTTAGAATTTGCTTTTAAAAATTTAGTATTTAGCTATTAATGTTTTAATAACTATTAAATAAGACACTATAGAAATTGAATTTGAGCTATTTTATATATAATTTAGACTTTATTATACTTTTATAGTAATAGAATAAGTAAGTTTTTAAGAACTTTATGTAAGAGGAAGTTTTAGCCCTACTTTTTAATTCCTTGAAAACTACTAATACTATAGTCTTTAAATTTTAATATATTATAGATTAGACCTTAAATACGTCGTATTTAAATTTTTAAAATTTATTATTAAGTAATATTATAAATATAAATAGCTAAAAAGCATTTTAAAGTAAAGTAGATTTTAAGCTTAATAACTTATAATTACGTAAGAATATTATAATGCAAATTTAATACGAGCTGTATTTAATATCTAAAAAGCTAATTTTAAATTTTTATTAAATAATATTAAGCTTTCGTAAAGTTATTAAAGAAAAGGTAATTCTTGGCAAAAGTGGCCTACTTGCTTGTATGGCCCACTTACTTATATAGCCTACTTACTTATATAGCCCACTCACTTATATAGCCCACTCACTTATAAAAAACGTTAGTTTAAATAAAAAAAATAGATAACATAAAAGCAAATTACATAAAAAAAAAGAATACTAAATTTATAACAGTATGTTTTACTTTAAATAGAAATATAAAATACTATACTAAAAAATTAAAAATAAGCTTAATAAATTGGAATTAATAATATAGTTAAATATTTACAACATAGTAATATAGTAATATAATATAAATACTAAAAAATATTATAAGAATTTTATAAAATTGTAAAATAAAACAGTAATATCTTAACATAAATAAATTAAAAGTTTAAATAATAAGTAATAATTAAAATTAAAGTAAGTAAAAAGTCTATATTTACTATTATTTAATAATAAGTATTAAATAAATATTATTAAATTTATAGCTTAAAATACTACTTTAAATAAAGTTTTACTATAAAATATTAAAAAGTTACTTTAGAAAAAAAAATATATAAATGTAAATAAGTACTATAAAATACAGAAAATAAGTAATACAAAAAACTAAGAAGTTTAAAACTATTTAAATAAATAAATAAAATTTAAATAAAAATACTTTAAAAAAAGTTAAAAAAACGTATTTTATAAATAGCTAGTAATAGTAATAAAACTAGAATAAAACTAAAATAAAAAAATACTACTACTACTAGTACTATAAGTTAAAAAAATATAGTAATAAAAAGTATATATAAAAATTATTAAATTTATAAATTATAAAAACGTAAAAATAATAACTATAAATAAATAAAATACTTAAAATAAATTAAAGAGTTTAAAATATAATAAGTATTTATATAGCTAAAAAATAAATAAGAACTTAATAAAAATATAAAATAAATTTTTATAAACTAATAAAAAAAAGTATAAAATTTAAGTATAAATAAATATAAGAAATAAATATAAAATTAATACTAGCCTAAAAATAAATACTATTATATAAAATAGTATTAAATTAAATAGCTAATAATAAAACTATATAAAAAGCTTATAGTTTTAAAATATTTTCTAAAATAAAAATAATAAATTTATAAAATATAAATATAAATAAAGTATAAAATACTAATAAAAAATACTAACTAAATAAATACTTAATTTATAAAATAACTACGAAAAGAAAGTAATTACTCTTTATATATAAAAAGTTAAATAAAAAATAAGTAAATTAGTAAATTAAAACTAAACTACTTAATAACTAATACTAAAAAGTTAATAATATAATTATATAATAAGTACATATAAATAATAACAAGCTATATATAAATGTATGTATTAATTATAAAAATATTTTAATACTTATAAATAGTAGAATTAGTAAATTATTAATATTAAATTAATAAGTTAAAAACTAATATATTTTATATAAAGTTTTAAATAAGCTTATATATATAAAATATATTAACAATAGTTTATAACATTTAGTAAAAAAAATAATTAACTTTAAAATAAAAACTATAACTATTAAAGTAGTAAATTACTTAAATAACTACTATATTAAAATAATAAATTTAGGTAGTAAAATTTTTATATTAAGTTAAAACTAGCTAATATACTAAAATCCTATTATAAATAAAAGAACTAAAACTTTAAAATATTAGTAAAAGGCTATTTATATTAAATACTATTTACTATTAAAAATAAGTATATAAGTAAAGAAAATAATAATAAGTAATAATACTTTTAAAATAGTAGAAAAATACTAAATAAAATTTAAAAAGTAGTTTTTTAAAAAAGAGAAAAAATAGTTACTAAAATACTAAAAATAAAACTATAAAATAAAAATAAATCTTAAAACTAACATAAAACTAAAACTATTATGTTAACTTTTAATTTACTAATAAAAAAAGTTATAATAATATATTTAAAATAAATTAAAAAAATATTTAAGTTAATAAAAATAAAATAGTATTACTTATACATTTTATATAAAAAAAATTAACTTTATACTATTAATAATAAAGTTTATAAATAAGGTATAAAAACTTATATAGTTTAGTCTATTTTATATTAAAAATAAATACCATTAAGTAAAAATAGCAAAACATAAATAAATAATAGTTTTTAAAATAAAATATAAATTATTTAAATACTTAATTAAGTTATTTAAACTTACTAATATACTAGTAACATTTTAAATAATTATTAATTATATACTATAAAAATATATAAACCTATTTATTATAGCATATATAAATAATAAATTAGTATATACTAATAAAATACTAAAATAATATGTAAAATACATAAAAAATATAAACTTTATATATAAATAGAAAAGTATGTATTTATAAAATAAAAGTTGAATTTCTAAAATACGTTATATTTAGAAATGAAATTATAGTTAACTTTAATAAAGTTAAAAAATAATTATTTTAGCTTATTTTAATAAATATAAAAAAAGTTTTTTTTTTTTAGTTTTATAACTTTTTACTAATAATTTATAAAAAGGTATTTAAAGATTATAGTACTTTTAACAAAACTCTTAAAAAAGAATTAACTTTTTAAATAAAAATAATACAAAAATTAGGTATTTAAAAAACTTAAAAGCTAATTTATAAAACTACTAATATTAAAAATATTTAACTTTAAATTATTTACGAAAATTTATATAAATATATTAAATAAAGTAACTTGTATAATTTTACTATAAAAATAAGAAAATAAAAGGCTATACTTAGTAAACTTTATATTATATAAACTTATAACTACTAAGTTAAATTATAACTTATATAACTAAAAACTATTAGTTATAGTTTAAGTATTTAAAAAATAAAAAGCTTATTTAAAAAAAGTAAAATACTAAATTATTATATACTTAAACTATAAGAACTTAATAGCTTTTATAATAATAAAAAAGCTAAATTAATAATAAGTTTAAAAGTTAAATCTTTTTACAATTTTTAATTATAAAATATTTTATAAAAAAATTAGTTAATATACTTAACGTATTTCACAAGCGAGCTGGTCAAACAAGCGAACCAGTCAATTTTCCAAGAAATTACTAAAACCTTAATAACTTTATTAATTCTTAATATTTTTTAATAAAATTTTAAGATTTATAAAGCTATATACCGTACCTAGCTAGTATTAAATTTATAGTATAATTATATTATTAATTAATTTAAATACAATAATTAGAATAAGTTTTAATAAAAAGGTATATAGATAACATATTTTCTTTAAACCTTAATAGAAATTTATAAAAATTTAATAACGTTTTATTACACTTATAAATTAAGTTATTAAATTAGTAAATAGTGGTAGAAGTTAATACTAATCTAAATATTAAAAATTGGGGGCCGAAAATAGCTCTATATAATGTAACTAATAAAATTAGACTAGTTATAAACAATTAACTATTTTATTATAAATTTAAATAGTTTGGAATAAATAATAAAAATTGTTCTTATAAATATTTACAATAATCTAATAGAATAGTATTATTAAAGCGAATTTTGCTAAGTCTTTCGTCTTAGTTAAGTAATTAACTTAATTAGTAATATAATTATACTGTAAATTCAATACTTGCTAGGTATAATATATAGGTTTATAAATTTTAAATTTTTATTAAAAAATATTAAGAATTGATAAAGTTATTAAGGTTTTAGTAATTTCTTGGTAAACTGACCGGTTCGCTTGTTTGACCAGCTCACTTATGAAATACGTTAGTTAATAAACTAATTATATAAAAAATATACTAGAAATTTATAATTTAATATTAAAAATATAAAAGAACAAATTACTAGAATATACACCTTTAAATATTAAAGTAATAGTTATTAAAAAAAATACTTAGAAAAAGCAAATTAGAAAATTTAACTAAAACTATTTTAAATAACATAAAAATAGAACTATTTAAGTACTTAATAATTTATAAACTAAGTTAATTAGAAATTAATTTTTAGGAGAAATACATAAATACTAAAAAATAAATAAATTATAAAAAAAATTAATAGAAGTTTCTAGATTTCTAATATTTAGAAAATAGTTTATATAATTTTAGTTAAAAGTATTAAATGTACAAAAAAAAATAAGATATTAAAACATAAAAAGTATAAATTAATATAACTAATTACCTTAGTAAACAAACTATAGAAATTAGTTATAATAAACTTTATTATAAAGCTAATACTATTAATAATATTAAAAATACTAGTATAATACTTTATTAGTAATTATAAATTAATTAATAAAGTATATATACTTTAAACTAATTGATAAAAAGCTAAATGTAAATAAGTTAACAATAAAATTATATAAATACTAATAATAAAATATAAACTATTTAAAAAATTTATTATAAATAAAAATAAATTATTTATATTAATATTTTAGAAAACATTTATAAAAAAGTTAGAAATAAAAAATTATTTCTTAATAGCTTACTACTTATAAATAAACAAGTAAACAAAACAAATAAACTAAATATTAAAATAATTTTTATAAATATATGTTAATAAACTATAAAATAATTAAGTTAACTTATTATTAATAACTAAGTTTATATATAACTTTATAAAGTTATTAATAGTAGAAAAATTATTATTTTTTACTAACTATAGTTATAAGCTAATAGTTTATTAAAAACTACAAAAATTAAAAAACTTATTAAAATAAATAAAAGTTAAAGTTAAGAAACTTTAGTTTATATACTAAAAAATAGTATAAGTAACTTAAAAAGAATATTTTAACAAAAAACAAAAAAAATAAGTTTAAAGTTAAAAAACTAACTTTTAAAAAAGAAAACAAAATTTTTATTTTATAAAAAATTTTGAAAATAAAAAATTTATTACAAAAACTAGACTATATTTAATTAAAACTATTTAAAGTTATAAAATAAACTAAACTTATAAATTAGAAATTATAATAACTTAAAAATATAAAAATTTACTTAATATTTTATATTTTACTATGTAAAGTAGTACTACTAAATATTAAACTTAAAATAAGAATTAAACTTAAAAATATATATATATTAAGTAAAAAGTTTAGATATTAATAGAACTATTTAATTAAATAAACTAAATATAAACTTAAAAATAATATATAAAAACTAATTAAAAAAATAAAAATTTTTTTTAAAGCTAATTAACTAGTATTATAAAATAAACTAGTAAAAACTAGGTTTTAAAATTAATTAAAAAAAATAAAGTAATTAAAAAATATTTTATTTTAACTAAAAAAAAAAAAGTTAATAAACTTTTTAAAAAAAAAAATATAAGTTATAGTATATATTTTAAATAATTTAAAAAAAAAATCATCTAAACTTTATTAATAAAAGCTAATTTTTAAAAAAGTATTTCATTTTTTTAAAAATATATTTAGGCTAATTTTTAACAAAAATAATGTTTATAAGTATAAAGTTTTTTCTTATAATAATAATAAGCTAGTAAATTGTTTTATACACACTTTAACTATTAATAAAGTTTCTTTTTTTAATAATTAAAATAATTCTACTTAAGTTATGCTATATTAAGATTATACTTTATATTTTAATTAATATACTTAAAATAATAACTAAAAGTAAAATTTACTAAATAACCTTAATTTACTTTTTAATAATAAAAATAAAGTAATAGTATTAAATAGTTATACTTTTAAACTTTTTTTACTAAATAGTAAGTTTATATTAAAAATAATTTTACTTAAGTTATTTTTAGAATTTAGCTTTTTATATAAAAAATTAGTTACTTTTATCTTATTTATAAAAGAATTAAAATAACTTTTAAACTAAAAGTTTAAAAGAAAAAAAATAGTATTATAAACTATAATAAAGTAGTAACTTTAATTAAAAAGGCATATCTATAAAAAAAAAGAGTATAAGAAAATGTACAAAAAGTGTAGAAAAGCTAAAGTAAACTAGTAGAGAACTAAGTTAAGGAAATAACTGCTTTGTATTAAGTTTAGAGATTATAGAAGGCAGCACGAATGCACGTGACCAAGCGGAGGCTTAGCAAATGAGTAAAGATAAGAGAGATAAGGCTGGGCACGGATCTCATCAGACATCATCTCCTCTAGCAGTATCCAACATACTGCACACAGGTATCCATTGTACGCACGGGGGATCTGGTATAAGTATAGGGCGTTGGACGGCTCACGGCTACTTTCGATTCTTCGTAGTTACTCTAAAATTGAGAAATTGTCTCTAAGTTGAGAAACCATCAAGTAAAATAGTTTGATACTATCTTGTTGATTACTTCTTACGCCTACTCTTTACCTACTGAAGCCTTACCTATTAAACTTAACGAGCTTTGTCGTACATTGGCAAGTGAGGGGGCCAGAGGACCGTTTGTCGTCTGGTTAGGATAGGTGCACACGTTGGAACTAGGATCAGTAAGTGTTCACCTCGGAACAATTGCGTAGAAGAAACAAGAGGCATCTAATCGCGTAGGAAACCGGAGAGACAGGGAAAAAGAGAAGGAGGACCTGCTACTGTAGAAATTAGAAGGAACTCCTAATCGCGTGAATAATGCAGCGTTGATAAATGAATACAACTTGTTTCTTTTGGAAAAAAAAAAAAAAAATTTCGATTCATGTTCTAAATTTAATTAATCTATTCACATCTTATAAATATTTTATCTTAAATTAGAGTGATCTATACCTCTAGCCCTGCACAGATTCCGACCCCAAATTAGGGAGATAGGCTATACTCCTACGTTATGGGGATAGGCTACCGTAGTGCTGTTGTCCTGGAATGTTGCAATAACAAACATCAGAGTTCGCTTCATCCGCCCATCGTGATACGCAGCCAACAGAGCCTCCAACCCGCCACATGAATGTCCTACCGTAGTACTAACAATGCCGACCAATAGATCTATAGGTACTGGGCTCGGCTATAGATTTGGCTGACTTTGTAATTCTCAGCCCTAAAATTGGCATTTCTGTGTCGTACTGGACCGGGTAGTATTCGGGGTATGAATGAGTAGAAAACGCTTTTGGCGAAGAATGTGATGCAAAGCATTGGCTTGGATAAGTTTTTGGCCTACGATCTGCGCAGAACTGTCATGATAGGGTGCGTTCGATCTAGTGTTAAACTAAAGAAGATGCCGGAATGCCCCATATAGATCGAAAGTTCGGAATCGACACGACGCGATATTCTTAAGCGTTCCGGGGAAAGTTGTGCAAAAGCGTCTAAGGTCAAGTTAAGTGATCTAGCCATCTCCCACCACAGTGGGTTCTGGAAATCACGGCGGACTTTTGGAAGCCATTTATTCCACATTGAATGGTTTTTAAAAAGGGCGTTTCCTAAGTCCTAGTCAAGCTACCTTTCCCCGTTAGTCTGTTTGGAGAATCGCGTGTATATAATGCATGGTATAGGTTCGTGATTTCTGGATAAGTTTGGAAACTCTTCGATATTTCATGATACAGTTACGATTCTCCAGTGTATGCAACGCGTTGTTCTAGCAATTAGGGGGAAATAAGACGCCTTCATCCTACAATACCCCACCAGCCGGAGTGTTTTATTCACCCGTCATCAAGATACCTCTCCCCTTCTCCAAGTCCTCACATTTGTCCTATTCATGGTTGGTGGCCCGGAGAGCTTCCTCAATAATACTATTGTCAATTATCCCTGCCAGCGTTGCCTTCGAAGCGACATTCTTCCATCCACCTTCGCAACATACGGATCCTCATCTGCCATCACATCCAGCAAATCCTCTGGTATAAACCCACTCCACTTGTGATCAGGCCAGACTTCTTCCAGAGCTGTGGTACTTGAATTTAAAAAGGTCGCCACCCTATCATAAACCTTCTCAGGATCCTTCTGAAACACCTGCTCAGTCTGGTGCAGCGCCTTTACATACTCCACGATCTGCGTCCGTATCAACGGATTGTTGAGCTTTTCGGTGGTGGAATGAAGACTGAAGATCTCGCGGTATACGGACTTGTTCTTGCAGGATAACAGCGTTGGAACCGATAGCCTCAGCGCTTAATTGAACTGTAGGTTCCCAAAGTCCAATCGCATCGATGATGCCTTGTTTCAACATGTACGGAAACGTTTCAGATCCACACGGCGCAGACATACATACCGTCCCCGTGACAATTGTATAATCAGACTCCTTCAGCCCAGCGGTAGCCAAATATTTCATCACGAAATAACCTGCAGGGGCTCCTGTCACAGTCCCGATCTTCTTTCCTTTCGGGTCTTTTGACTGAGTTGATTCCTTATATTTATCGGCGACGATGCGAAAATAGGCGTCGCACATGGTTTAGATCGTACGCAGGTTTCTTTGCGAGGCATATTGTCGCAATGCTTGGGTCTCAGCATTGGTCGCGAGATCCACGCTAGAGTCGTTGAAAAAGGTTGCGACGCCGCCGTTCACGATTGTGAGATCGCCTTTGTAGTAATCTTGTTTGGTGATCGGTCCCGGGGTGTGCTCGATCACAATTAGGGCGCTGGCGACCTTGAGTGCTGAACTGGAATTGAAAAGCGCGAGAACGAGGCTAACAGTTAAAACAAGTTGGGAAAACATGCCGATTCGGGAGATAGGGCTGTTGCAAAGTCGTGAGGGGTTTGCGAGGGAAATTAGGGTGGCGAGGAAACGTAGTCGTCCACATTGTATAATATATCAGCGTAAGTCTTAGCGGAATTACTACTATCAAGTAAGAAGATGAAATATTCAACCCCAGAGGAATAAATGAAACCGACTATTATAGGATATCAATGGAGAATTAGACTCATGGCTTTTTTCGTCAAAGTTGGCCTTCGCCGCAGCTTCGCCGCATGTGTTTTAACTGTGCCGCTGGCTAAGAAATAAGCTGTTAATTGGCGATTAATCCTTGATGTTCCCGCAGTTGCAACCATAGACCACAACAGGCGACGTGTTACCATGAGGTCGGGTAAACCCCAGTTTACCCCACACGGTGCGGGGCGGAGCTATATGCCTTATTTTGATATCCTTGGTTTTGCTGGTGACTTCGTTTGCAAAAGTGTTGCTCTACCACAAATGAAATTACAACCGCTGAAAAGGAAACTGAACGGTAAGAGATGCCTACCATTGCAGGTAGGCAGTATATGTAGAGTTTTAGAGTATTAATATGGGAAGCAAACGTGAAGTGAAGTACGAAATTTGTGTCTATAGACTGGACATTTGAATGAAATGATAACTAGGGAAGCAAGAGAATGTAGTTTACCCCAAGAATCACTCGTCCCTCTGAGTGAACGTCGCCTCGGCTTGATTCTCGTATTACTAAGGTGGTTCTTTCTTGCTTCTTCTCTTCTCCAGCTGTGGCATCTGGTATTTACTTCTTTGATGGTCCCCCAGATTCGTGCATCAGACTTTATGCCATCCACATTCAATTCATCGATCCGACTGTGCAGAACATCCGGTGCCGCCATTACGGATGTTACCTCCCCGAGTGTCCCGCCGGAGCCTGGGAGACGTAGGAGAGTTGCTCAAGTTTCAACTGTTCTACACCAGCTTCCCATCATCGCTCGTTGTGACGCCAGAGTCACACGATCAACATCAGTGGCCTAGGAATGTCAATGGCCTTTTCGCCCCGTATCGCGGTTGATGTGCTCCCAGTGCGTCCATCATGGCTAATATCTAGAAGCAGGGGGGTAAAGGAGTCTTCAATAATAATACAGCACAAGTTCGACAAATGGCTGTTTCTTCAAACTATGGCCTCAGCTACATCATCTATGGAACGCGGATGCAATTCGGCCCGACCCAGCATCGATCCACCACCGCAGCATGTCTGTTCTCGGTCCCGCCTTTCATCTATGCCACAAGCGCCATTGGCCTTGCAGCACTGCCGCCACCATTAAACTCAACTTTTCGGAGACCGAAGAGCTTGTTGTGGTCGCACCACGTGCAGCGATCCGTAGTCGGCTTCACGCGGCGGCTCAGACCGACAACTCAACAATTTATCGTGTCTTTCAAGGTTCATCAATTTTCAGACATTTCACCATCATTTCATTTGGCATTGTTCTACGATCGCATACATCTCTCTCTTTACGGACGATGGTGCTGATCCCTTCGTTCCCTTCCAAGTCGGGCTTTGAAGCCGAGGGATCCATCATGCCTGGGGGTTACGAAGTTACTAAGGTGCAGCAAGGACTGCCATCCGCTCCCCCCAAACAAGCAATGCGTCTGTATCCCGAACATCCAGAGCATAACATTTCCTATGCGAATACCATGGCGTTTCGCGCATCGGACATCATTTTGAGGCCTCATTTTGCGCCTTCGCCTTTCTTCTTTTCTCCTACTCTCCAATCGGCCTCATTAATGCGTCTACTATTCCCTCAAGCTCGAATGCCTTTCCCTGCGCCTTGCAAATAAGCCTCAACCTCGGGAAAATTTCGGCAGATTTCCATCTCTAGCATGTCCGTTCATGCACCTGCTGCGGACTACGCAACGAACGGACTTCGAAATGGTCCAGGAATCGACCATATCAACCAATGCAAAGCGCGCGTTTCCGCATTTATATTGCTTTCCATCCAACATGCTTGCATCTTCATCATTCTCAGGTGTTCCAGGAGTTTAGTTGACCAATGCAGCGACCCAACACCATGGCACACCATCAGTTTTCCATGCAGCCATGCGACGCCCCTGCAGCCAGCTTAATTCACCTCGGCCTACTGTAGGTACTTTGCTCCCCTTTCCGCCAACCTTTCGAAAGAATGCCGATGGCATAGTCGTCTTGACTCTCGCTCTATACACTCGTTCATCAAGGCGTCCATGTAATACATATTCTGCTTAATTAGTTCTAGAATGTCTGTCCAGGCACGATCGCAGATGAATGCTACCAAGCACATTCATGTCAGGCAATCTGGTCCGTCACTGCCGCCCGCACAGTGGCCTACGAGCGTGATACCACCTTCGACGAGCACAGTTTCAACAACAAAGGCTCCACCAGTCAAGCAACCCACGGTTACGATACCTCTCACGACAACATTCACACCACCAGCATCATGCGCTGAGAACCGGCTCTCGCAGATGCCGCCGCCTGGGTACTTTATATGGGCGAATGAACCTGTTCCGGCAGCAAACCATACCTCGAGCGCATGTTACCCAAGCGAGTTTCTGAAGGCGTATCAATCAGTCTCTTCCAGCGTGGCCGGATCATCTGTAGTCCCAGTCATGAGTCCTTTTGTATGCCCTTCCAATTACTGTACAATGTTTGCCGGGGAGAACAACTATGTCGCATGCTGCCCGTCGTAAGTATCCCATGTTTGGGAAGATTTCCGAAATAACTCAGCTCTAGGGGCTTTCAGTTCCACAGACCTGACACCACCATTGACCCGGGTCGGCCTGGATATGGCGGTACTTGCTACAGCGATTTTACAGTCAGCTCTACCTACACCGTTACCGCCTACAACGTCAGCGGGGCGACCAACCTTGCTCCGTGGGTAGCAAGTACTTCGGGTAAGCTTAGATTCCGACTTGAATCCATTCTACTATATGGTCGCTTATAGACGCTAACAAGTTCATGCCCAGGCGCCCAGGCCTTTGCGCATCCTATCGATGGATTTGCTCCTTCAGCGCCTAGTCTAGGCTGCCCCACCCCTACTCCTAAACTCACTTTGACTCAGTCTACGCAGACACCAACCCCTACATCAGCTTCTGGATCTAACGGTCCTTCCCGTGCCGTCATCGCTGGTTCAGCAGTTGGCGGTCTAAGCGGCTTTGCTGTACTTCTCACACTTACCCTCGTCCTATTGCGATACATCCGTAATCAACGGAAGCCTCCGCCACTCAGGATCCAACACATTGACCACGATACATCACGGTCTGAGCTAGGATGTACAGTAATGTGTGAGAAGGAAGGGAATCTAGTGTTCTCTGAGATGGCATGTACGGAAAAGTACGGCAAATGCGGCGGAGCTGGAGAGGTTAATGGTGGATGGGGGCCGTTTGAGATGAGTGGGGACACGGTCGCGGAGCTGGATGGGGCAAACGAGAAGCAGAGGAATTCAAAGTTGGAGATGATTAGTAGGCTGGGGAAGTGAGTAGGCTCCGGACCCGGGAAGATATAAAGCACTAGTGACGATGCAACCGAACCAAGCCAGACGTTGGAACCCCTTAAGCTGTTCCGCATTCTGCTCTTTTAAATTTCACGATAAATTGCCCCCCTCAGGATTGGTGTTTTCTCCATGCTCCAACCTCACTCCTCTCATCTTATCCTCTATACACCAGCATCCGTCCCACCTCGATTCTCATATAGCTCGCCCCCTGTTGCCCGCTGACCATATTGACCTCACCCAGCCCATAGCCATATCCATTCCTTCATCACGGAACTCCTTTTCTCTTCAACGTCGCCCATACTAGATGTAACGGTGTCTCCTCTAAGTCTGGGCAACGTCCTACGTGATTCCATGCGCCTTCTTCAACGTATAGACCTATATTTTAGGCAATCGAGCACGGCTGTCTTCGTGATGCACATCGTCCTGTTCACAGGTTAATTAATTGATGTCACTGTCACTGAGATCAATGAGTATTTTCTATGACCTGGAAATGATTCTCCGTCGTTTCAAATATGGAATTCAGCTAGGTTATTAATCTCATTCGGGTCACGGCGACATGAGTGTTGATTGATATCCTTCACAATTGTATTTCTAAGCAATTGCTAGCTCATGCAATTCCAGTCACTTCATTACAAACTCACTCCCTTCCACTGACGCCCTTCACCCTCAGCTCCAGTCATTTCCCTCTTGCATCCAATTTCCTTTACGTCTTCCCCTCAAAAGCCTTCCTCAATCCCGCGATATCCATCTTCTTCATGGTCATCATAGCCACCGTCGTCCGCTTCACTTTCTCCATATCTTTGTCACTCAGCATCTCCTTCAGAGCCGTCGGAACCACCTGCCACGCAACACCGTACTTATCTGCCAACCATCCACACACCTTCCTCTTCTCATCACCACCGTCGCCTAATTTGTCCCAGTAATAGTCGACCTGGTTCGACGTTAGCAATCACAAATTCGCATATGCACCCTGTAATAAACCAATTACGAAATGGTAGATAGGATTCGGATTAGCCTACCTCCTCCTGGTTCGCACAGTCGATTTGGAAAGAAATGGCTTCGTTAAACTTGAACTCGGGGCCGCCGTTAAGGGCGACAAAATAGTGGCCATTGAGGTTGAATTCGACAATCATGACCTTGCCAGCCTTGTGGCCATGGATTTCCTGGCCGGCGTCGGTGTAGTGCTGGATTGATGTGATTTTGGAGTTTGCGAAGATGGAGGTGTAGAAGGTTGCGGCCTCTTCGGCTTGGCCGTCGAACCAAAGACACGTTGTTATTTTGTTGAGGGACATATTGGTGGATGGTGATGACTAGCGTACTCGAGCAGGAACTGACTTATGGATGTTGGAAAAGAATTAAAACGGAATAAAGCGAGGAGCACTGGGGTCCCAACTCCTTTATATTATGGAGTTGAGAAACACGCCAAGTGAGGGGATTCAGCCATTCGCATCGGCCAAGAGGCGATTACTCAACAGAGGGGTCGCGAAAGCACGTGAGAGGCGCGGATGCCTTGAATGCGAGGAATCCGAAACAAGCACAGTGTTGCTTGTCGTCTGCTCACCTTGTGCATATTTCGTCTCGCTACTTCTTCTTGCTGGAACTGGTTGAACCGCTGACCTTCATCGCCACGATGGTGGGTCAATGAGGTTGCACACTTCCACTTCTGGCTAATGCTCATGTGACATCGCGCCGACGCCTCCAAACTACATACTCTCATCTCCCTTGTATCCCCGCTTCATCTCCCAGGCAGCACACCACAGCCACCATGGGGCAACGACACCAGCTGTTTGTAATCGCCAAAGAGTAATAACTGTCGCTATCGTGCCCTTGCCGCAGCGCACTCCCAGTGGCTGTACGGTGAACGGACCGTCGTCCTGATCCAAGAGCAGTTTGATAAGGGCTGGGGTGCAACAGTGATACAGAGCAAGCCGATACGAATCGCTTCCGACTCGCATTCCTTACCCTGGGCAAGAGCGGAGAACAGCGATTGCTGGATTCGAGAGACTTACGATGGAGATGAACATGGAAAGGATGCGAAAGGATCGGGAGAAGGCGGTTGCGGGGATCCAGAGCCGTGTAAAAAAATGGAAGGATTATAAAGAGAAGAGGAAGCAGGGTGATGAGCCTGTGGGATGTAACGAGAAGACTTTGGGAAAGATTATGGGGCTGATGCAAGTTGTAAGATGTAAGTTGTAAGGTTGAGAAGACGAGGTAATTTTAGGCTGCGGCGTTACCCAGATCATCATAATGAACAAAACACTTTCCGTCTTAATTCTAGAAAAGTAAACCGTAGAGGTACATAATACACGTTCCCCAGTTTGTTATTTAAATGACCATTTCCAATTTCCATTTCCTTATTGCTTTTTTTTAACCAATAAAAATCACCAGGAACTTTTCTAACTTCAGCAAAGAAAAGTTCATTGTCGCTTTGTGGGCAACCGTGGAGAAATAATTGATCCTGACTTCTCCTATCGAACACTTTGAAAGGAGATGACGGATTGAAGGGTTCAGAAAAGGGACCAAACAAGGGATTTGAATGCTTGGCGTAAGGAAAGAAAGCCTAGGAGAGGTATGAGAAGATAACTGGAATATCATCAGATGGTACTGTTTATAGGGCATGGATATATCATGGTGATGGGAATTGGAATTTTCGTCGATCATTAGTCCTTAGATCAGTATCCAGAATCTTTGACTGATCTTACTACATATTCATTGACAAAATACCGCTACTATTATCCGGCACCATCATCTGCAAATTAATTTTGACAACTCCCACAATCTACCTATTACGCTGTAAACTCACCTCCATTCTAGATCACTGCCGTCAAGATAAAACGTGCAGCTATGACCAATTAAAAAGTTACCGTAAGGTTGTTCAACAGACTGCCGGGGCACCGCAACACAAGTTTGAATGAAGCAGAATTTATGACAGGAAATTCTCGGCAGTTATCAATCCTAACAACAGTATCAGTACCTACTTCAAGGTCATTAGGGCTAAGAATACAACTGAATTAAAAGCTACAGAGAGATATAATTCGTCGAGCTGCCACCAGAAGCCAGAAAGACCGGCTGGCAAATTGAGAGCGCGCTAAAAGTGATAAACCTGTGAAACATGAATAAATTGAAACAAAATATGGGGAAACGGAGACGGAACAGGGCCTGTGTGCCACTGGGAATCACAACACAATTCTGAGGCTGATTGTATTCAACGTGGAATTTTGCACATGAATACCAGGCCAAGATGCATCAGAGGGCCTGAACTTCTGTGAGAGGGTCCTATTAAGAGAGACATGTTAAAACTGGTGAATTAGGACGACTCTAGGAGAATTGCTTGGATTACTGGTTCAAAGGACTTGTCCGAAACGATGGCTATCTTCATTGGCCACCGTGCGCTTCGATGCGATATATTTCCACGGTTTTTGACGAAATAGAGCCGCGATGAAAGAGGGATACGGCCAAGCATGGGAGATGGATATCATTGCAATCCCTTTTCTTGGGAATCCAGAAGACATGGAGCTGGTAGAGATATTGTGGATAATATCTTCCAACATAATGTCACAACTCATGTTGCTATACTAATGGCTCCTATCGCATGGCTTTGTGATTAGGATTCTGGATGTGACGTGACTCGCTCGCACTTTTGATTGCACGCCAAGATTGTGTCTTCATTACCGGCCTTCACTTGCTGGCAGGATCGAGAGTAGGATTCGGGACTATGAAAGTGAATGTTCTGATTTTCCTTTAGAAAATGACAATCCCCCTCTACCCCTGCTCGGTAAATATTTTAGTGGCATTGTAGACTTAATAAACTATATGAAGGGCTGATTCAAGCCTAGGGAGGAATGTGTACAGAGTGGTGTGGAAAGGCTGTGGCGGTCGGAGGTGGATAGTTGCGAAGAGTATGCTGAGAAGAAGAGGTTTGACGGAAGAGGAAGGCATTAGGGTTGGTACAGTGGTAGAAAGGGGTGTATGATTCCGGATTCCGTGTACCGGATAAGGATGAAGACGAAATGTGGAAAGTGCAGAGGTTGTGGCCGTGTCGAGGATGTTTAGCTTGGAATGGAAAAAGGTTGTCATAGAATCGGTCAGGTAAAAGGTAGACAACACTGTGGTGGACTTGGCTGCGGTAAGGAAATTTAATGATGTAATAGTTGGATCATGGATATATAATTCTGATTATTGGGTAGAAGGTAAAGAGTGTAGAGAACGTATCATCTGCTTGCTGGAAAAGGTTGTCAACTCTGCTGACCGTTTCCAGCATAGCGCTCTTCCGGAGGTAAACTATCAAAGGTCGCAATACTAAAATCATCTAGAGTGTATTCTTGGTTTGGCTGATTACATATAAGCATGTGCGATGTTCTTGGGATAAAGAGCCTACTGACTGAATGCGGAGTGGGTAGCATCGCCAATCTGAGATTGAATCCTAATGGCTAATGCTAAAAGAGCCAAAGCAAATTCTGTAGGGGCGTGAGAACAGGTAGATACGAGTAATTACAGATGGCCCCGTAGCAACCTCAGTTGTCGACAGTAAAGTTTGACGCAGGACACTCGACGGTGTCTGCTTGATCTTCTCCCTATCTACTTCTCCCACCCCAGCCGCTTCACCAGCCAAACCTGTCCGTGCTAGCCTCAAAACACTCTCAGAGTTACCTCACTTATAGATCGCTATGCAATTTTACAATGTGTGAGTGCCAAACTCATGTCTACCACCGTACATTGACTTACCAGGTCTTCTAACTATCTCGTTACCCCTAAGCCCGATTGGGAATTTCTTTAGTACATTCCCCTGATTAGGTATGAACAGTTGATTCCGAAATTTTGGTTGCGAGCCAGAAGCTCTTTTTTTTGTTATGCAGGTACGTCTACTGTTGAATTCCTGGTCTAGCATGATTTCGACCAGATGCTTCGCGTCCGAGATAGAGTCGTCGCGCCCTTAGCTGCAGTACGATAGTGTTGATCGTCTTCGATGACAGGGGTCATGATAATACCAATCACCTTTATGCATTTCTTAAGTGTTCAGCAGTGGGGCTTAAAGCTTTGGTATCGCAGGCTTGGTGCCGACTTCCGAGTCTTTCGGGCCGATGATGATGCCTAATTCCGGGTCGCAGATGACCTTTTCGACTCGCTAGTGTGGCTACAAAGAACATACGAATTCCGGGCAGGCGATGCGGGCTGTGGCGAATTCGTAACTTATTTTGCGATGGCAGGGTGTCGGTAAGCCGATGCCGTACAGTTGGCTATACTCGGAACTACTTCAGAGCGTCTCTAAGCCGATTGGGAACCAAGAGGTACAGGAGCGTAATTGGTTATGCCGCAAATGCTCACCATTCTTGCATGTCAAATGAGCTTTTCGAAACGCATCCCCAGTGGTTTGCGCACGAAACGATGTCCACAGATTTTGAAGGTTTCAGGATGTCGTGAGATACGGTTTATAGATTCAAGATTGTATGAACAGACAAGAACTATTACCGCTTCAAACGGTGGACTAGTGTGGTATCCTTGATAGAGGTGTCCTCTTGGTGCTCCACAAAGTGTTGTACAATTATGAGAGCCTTAAGAGCCCCTTTTAGAAACGGCGTAGGCCCTAGATTATCATCCTCCTCAGAAGCAGCTTCAAAGCCTGTTTTGCCTTTATGAAAGTCAATAATCTCTTGCAGATCCACTTGCTCATCAGGCTCATAGTTCTCACCCTCTAGATGAAATAAGGTCTTAGGTTTGTAAGCGTTATTACTAAGCTAAGCGACAGGCTAGTATTCTTGGAGCAGCTCTAAGAAATCAGGTAGCAGAGACGGCTTCTTTGGATCCTCCGCCTTGTCCAAGGTCGTTGATTTGGCCTAGTAATTGCGAATCGTGGCCTTGATAACGTCCTCTCTAGGCCTTTGCTGTCCACCTAAGCGTATTATAGAGGGTTGTTTCCTTAGAAGTTTTCCTGCTAGCGTGCACGGCCCGCCAGCATACACACTTTAACCAGTCTTCTCTACACCCTATATCCTAACAACAAAAATAGTTATATTGATAAAACTTTACATACAAATTTTTAGTATATGGTTAAATTATTTTATAAAATAAAAATTTAAAAAATATAATTCTTTTATTAAAATAAATTAAATCTTAAAAATTTTGAAAGATACAAAAAAAAAATTGTATAATAAAATAATTTAATAAAATATTACATTTAATTATATTTTAACTTATATAAATTCTAAATTATATTTAAACTATAAAATATAATTATAATATAAAAACCATTTATTAACTTAATATAATAGTATGTTTTTGTTAGTAAAAAATTAAATATAGCATTTTATTTTATATAATAATAATAATAATATATAAAATATATAATATAATTTATATTTGCGAAAATAATTTATTTTATTACTATTTTAATATAAAGATTATTATAAAATTTAAATATAAAATAAAGATTTTACATATATAATTTACATAATAATTTTATAATATTATATAAATATATTATTAAAAATATATAAAAGTAAAAGTAAAATAGTATTTACTATTTAATAAGTAAATTATTAAATTAATATATTTTAAAATAAATAATATAATATATTAAAATTTTATAAAAAATTATTATTGTAAATACTTTTTATTAGATAATTAATTATGTTTGTATTTTAAAAATTATTTAAAACTAATAATTTAATTAATTATTTACAATAAATAAATTTTATAAAAATTTTATATTTTAAGTTAATATATATTAATGTGTAATGTATATATTTACAATTAAAATTTAATTATTTAAAAAAATAATATATAAAAATAAAAATATATAAGTTTTATACTAAAATTACAGTAAAAAAATTTATTATATTAAATTTTTATATTTTAAAAGAAAATCTTTAAACTTAATTTTTATATTAAATTCATAATATTTTATTAATTGTAAAATTAATCGTATAAAGTTATAGCTAGTTAAAAGTGTTTAAAATAATAAAATTTTTATATATACTAGTAGGTTATACACGCTAGTAGGAAAACTTTTAATAGAGTTTTTTTAATTAGTATAATAATTAATTAAAAAATATAGCTCCTACTTTTAATAGGTACACTTAAAGCTTTATATTATACTCTAATTTATTAGCTAATACTTAAAAATACTATTTTCTAATAAGAACTTAAAAAAACGTTTATAGATAAAAAGGTTATTTTAATAGCTATATTATATTTCATAAGTAAGCTGCGCACCCAATTGAGCTGTATATCTTAAAATTCACTAAAATCTCGAAATTTTCCACCTTAATATCTTAATAACTACTTAATGATAAATTCTAAAAATTGAAATTTGAGCTTTTATATACACATTACAGCTTTCATAAAAGTTGCATAAACATTAGTTGAGTAGTTTCTAAGATATAGCGATTTAACTTTATTTTGGCTTCTAAATTACTATATCTTAGAAACTACTTAACTAATGTTTATGCAACTCTTATGAAAGCTGTAATGTGTATATAAAAGCTCAAATTTCAATTTTTAGAATTTATCATTAAGTAGTTATTAAGATATTAAGGTGGAAAATTTCGAGATTTTAGTGAATTTTAAGATACGCAGCTCACTTAGGTATGTAGCTCACTTATAGAATATAATAATATAAATAAAAAAGTTATTAAAAAAATAATTAACTATAATTTACTAATATAAGTATAGAAAGCTTTTAAATACTTAGTTATAATATTAGAAGTTACTTAAGCTATAGCAAAAACTTACTATTATAGACTTAGAATTTAAATATTAATATTATAAAGTATATATAATATTACTAACTTACTTATTACTTATTTAAAAAACATGTTATATTTAGTAGTATTACTATAATATATAGATAATATATAAGTTTTGTTTTTTTTAATTTAAAAAACTAAGATAGTAGTAAAGCTTTTATTAATTACTTAATACTAATAAAAGCTAGTTTTATTTATATTATATATATAAAGTATAAAAAATAGTAAAAAGAATTTAATATATAAAAACTATTTTAATGTAAATAAGTATAATAATAAAAGTAAGCTTACTATATTAAGTATATTACTTTATATTAAATTACTTTTTAAAACATACTTAATTAATAAAAAAAATTTAGGTATTAGTTTACTAATATATTTAGAAAACGATAAATTATAAATATATTATTATTATTTATAGGCTTTAAACTACTATTATTAAAAAAGGTTTTTTTTAAAATAGTTTCTAATTATTAAAATACTAGAAAATGCTTATGAAATAATATTAAATATGTTATTAAAATGTTTATACTAATTTTTAAATAAATTAGAAATAGTAATATACTTAAATTTATAACTATATTACTATTTGAACTAAATAATAATTTTTTTATATTTTAACTATAGTTTCTAAAAAACATTATAAATATATAAAACTTATTTTTACATTAAATATAGTTTTTAGTAATATAGTATTAACTTAATTATATTATAATTAAAGTAAAGTAAATAATATATTTTAAATTAATATAAATAATAATTTTATTAAAATACTAGTATTAGCTAATTAAAAATATTATAAAAAAATTTAACGTTTTTTATATATAAATTTAAACTTATATAAAATAATTTTATAATTAATATTTAATATTTAATAACTAAAAATTTAAATATTATTATTTTAATTATAATATATAATAAATTATAAATTTTTTAATATTATATAAAAACTTTATATTATTAAAATTTTGGGTAATTATACTTATATTAAAAAGCTATTATTTATTATATAAGTACTATATATAAAAAACAAAATACTTAAAATAATATATTAATAATTACGAAGTATAATACTAAGTAATAAATTTATTATAAGTTACTAACTTACTAACGTAAATTATACTAGTAATAAGCTGTTTAACTAATTACTATAATAATTAATTAGTTCCCTTACTTCTAGATTAAATAGCTTATTAGACTTAGTAGAAGTTAGTTAACTTAATAAGAATAGAAGAAGCGAAACAGTAAGTTAAAATTTAATAGAATAGTATTAAACTATTTCACTTAAGGTGTGAATCTTAATTTTAGAGTAATTATAAAGAATTAAAAATAACTATAAGTTGTTTAATATCTTATACTTATAGTAAATCCTCTGTGTGTATATTATATATTAACTAGAAGTATATTAAATACTACTAGAGAAGATAAGAGAAGATAAGTTTTTATCTTTATTATTTATACTTATCTTTCTTATATTTTGCTATAGCTAGTTACCTAACTTACTTACCTACTTTAGGTACTATTCCCTATAGAACTTAAACTTACTATAAAGTAATCTTATTTATAAGTTCTGTCTCCGCTAATTTACTTTGGTTTATTGGTATTATTTATATATTTTATTATATTATATTTTCCACAGTAACGCCTCCTTGCTTACGCTTTTTTTATTATTATAGTTTATAATATTATTCTCTTTCTCTAAGCCTTTAGCTTGAAGGTTATTCTGTTCTTTTTTCTATAGACAGTATAAAGGCAGTTAGTTCTTTATATAAAAACTAAGATTATAAGAACCCCTTCTACCTTTTTTATCCTTCTAATTTCTTAAGAATAACTTGAGTGGAATCGTCCTTAATATGAGCTTACTATCTAGTAAAAAGAGTTTAAAAGAACAGCTGTTAAATACCGTTCCCTTATTCTTACTATTATAATAATAATTATCGTTATTTAGTAAATCTAGCTTCTAGGTGATATTCTAAGTGTATTAATTAAAATATAAAATATAATCTTATTATAACGTAATTTAAGTAGAATTATCTTAACTAAGATAAAAAAGGCTCTAGTAATAGCTCCGTGCTATAGAAAAGAAATTACTTACTATAAAATCTTATAAGCTCTATCTTCATTATTAGCTAGCTTAAATAAATTCTTAGAAAAAGAAAATATTCCAGCGCGAGCTTGCCTTAATTAATAAAATTCATATAATAAAAAAAAAAGAGTAGAGTTATTAGAATTAACTTAGTATACTATAATCTATAGTATCTAGTGTTAGCTTACTTTTCTTCTCAGGTTTTAAGTAAAACGTTCTGTATTCTCTATATTTATTAGATATAGCTTTAGAGTAAGTATTTATTATTTCTTCTAATAATACTAATTAATTAGCTCTAAACTATTCTTTAAGTTTTTAATTAGTTTCTATATATTATCTTTAGATCTGTAGTTTTTTTACTTAACTAAATATTTCTATTAATATCTAAACTATTAGTAGTCTAAAATCTATTAGACCTTATATTTAGTAGTGTCTTTTTTAAGTTTAAGTCTTATCTATAGCTTAGCGTTTTATAGTGCTGGTTCTAATCTTAAAATATAAAAAACTAGGTAAATCCACGTGTCCTTAGGTAGTTATAGTTTATAATTTATAAATCCTATTTATCATTTAACCTTAAATAGTCCTAATTTAATATGATCTAGTTTTTTCAATAGTTATTTTATTTCCAAATTTTTTCATAGTAGGAAAATTTTATTCTCTTTCTTAAAAATTAGTCCCTTAACTTTAAGCTTATCTTTCCGTTATTTGCTAAGACTTCCTTTTTAAGTAATCTTTTTTACTATTTCTTAATAAAGTTATTACAACTTCTTAACTTTTATTTTAGCTGATTTTAATATTTTATTTAATTTCTACGGTTCTCGATAAGCCGTAGGCTTATAACTGTAATTTATAAAGAATAGTAATTTTCCTATAGTTAATGATTTTACAGAGTTGTATATAAACTTAGCTATTAATAGTAAGTTAATCTAATTATCTTATTATTTATTAACATATATTTATAGGTATTATTCTAATGTCTGGTTTATCTATTCTATTTATTTATCTATTTATAAATAAAATACTATTAAGAGGCGGTGCTTAGCCCCTAGCTTTTTTATAAACATTTTCTAAAATATTAATATAAATAATTTATCTCTATTAGTGATAAATTCTTATAGTAATCTATATTATACTATTAATAGCTTAATTAATAATGTTACTAATTCATCTGCTTTAAATTTCTATGTGTGTTAGTTTAAAGTATATATACTTTATAAATTAGTTTATTATAACTAGTTATTACGGATGATAATAAAAAGGTAACTGTATTTAAAGAACTAAGGGAACTAGCAACAACGGCTAATAAAGCTCTAAAATAAAAACATATGTTTAAGCTTAAGAGAAAGAATTATAAGTAAGTATAGGATATACTAACACAGGCTAAAGCACAAGCTAAGAAGTAAGAATAGAAATATAGAACTATACTAAAGGATTAGAAACAGTAGCTCACATAATAAGGTAAAGCTTAGTAAATAAAGAAGATTAAGAAAATAGAATCTCTAGCAGCTCTATTAGTCTCTAGTAGTATCTAATATACTAAACACTAGTACAGAATATATGCACGGAGGATCTACTATAAGTATAAGGCATTAGATAGTTTATAATTACTTTTAATTCTTTATAGTTACTCTAAAATTAAGATTTACATCTTAAGTGAAATAGTTTAATACTATTCTGTTGAATTTTAACTTACCGTATAATTTCTTTCTTACCTTTTACTAAGTTAACTAACTTCTACTAAGTCTAATAAGCTATCTAATCTGGAAGTAAGGGAACTATTAAGTGTTATATAAGTAGTTAAACAGCTTATTACTAGTATAATTTACGTTAGTAAGTTAGTAACTTATAACATTATAACTACCATCTTAAAAGAGTAAAAAGGATAGTTAGATAGATTCTAATAACTAATTATTAAGAGTCTATAACAACTTATTATAAGAACGAATAAGAACTTTACTTGTTATTAGAGAGTAGTAGTGAAGAGGAAGTTATAGCAGAACTTTTATTCATAACTAGAAGTATATTCAGAGAAATAAAGAGTATATAGTAGGTTATCCAGAAACAAAAAGCAACCATTATAAAGCTATAAAATACTTTAGTAAACTTATAATAACAGTTTAAAGTTAAATAATAAGCTATAGTAATTTAGAAGGGAGGAACAGTAAAGATATAATCTCTTAAAAAATTTAATAGAAATTAAGATAACCTTAAGATCTTCATAGCAGTAATAGACCTTTACTATTAATTTAATTAAAAGTTATTTCTGACTAATTAGGATCGGATTCTGGTAGCTAGTATAAATATAATAGGTAGAGCTATATAATGGTTTAAACCACTAGTAAGAAACTATCTTATTAATAGAGACCTAAACTTAAGAGTAGTAGGATTAACTAACTATAATAATAATATATAAAGAGCTTTCAAGAATTATGAACGTTTCAAGCAGGAAATAATTATTATTTTCAGAGAAATTAATAAAGAAACTAAAGTAATCTAAAAGCTTTAATGACTTAAGTAATGTACGTTAGCAGCTAATTATACTACAGAATTTAAATAAATCTAATCACAACTTAATTAAGTAGACTAATTATTAGTTATGATATACTATAAAGAACTAAAAGATAGAATTAAAAATAAAATCTCTAAAGGAAAACAGCCAAGCATCTTATTAGAAATTATTAAATAAGTAGTAACTATTAATAACTAGTAGTACCAACAGGAGCAGGAGAAAAGAGTATATAGAAAATTAATAATCTATACACTTAAGAAAAATAGAAAAGATAATAGAACTTATAATAAAATAAATATCGATATTAAATAAGTATTTATTAAAAAGGGGTAAGGAAAGTGAGCTAAAGAATAAATAAAATACTACACACATAAAGTCTATTTAAGATATAAAAAATAAGAACACTTCGTTAAGAATTATAAGTAGTAATAATTAGATATTAAGAAGACTTATATCTAGACTAGGGCATTAAAGGAAATTAAAGTAGCTATAGTCTAAGTAGAATAAGTATAAGACATAATAATATAAGAAACTATTACACAGTGAATCTAGAAGGAATAGTGCTAAATCTATAAAAGTTATATATATCTTAAACAAGAATATAAAATACTATATTAGTAAGTTAAGGATTATCTAGTGGAATAAACTAGTAATATAATTACTACTATATAAGAAGTAGCTATTAAATAATATTATACTAACTCTATAGAGAAAGTTAACTAATTCTATTAGATAATTCAACAAGAAGAAGAACCCTTCAAGAAAGAAAATTAAAAGTTTAGATAGAGAAAGAATTTAGAGATAATAGAAAGTAAAAAACTAATATTTATAATAATTATACAGCGCGTGCGCTGGGGACACTGTTGGATATATAAATTAAAGTACTACTAAAAGAAACACTATATTACTAAACACTAGGAAGTTATCTTAGGAGATGGGATATATAAATACTAATAAGTATTATAGTCAATAGGAAATAAACAGTATAGAGGACTAAGCAAATAAGAACTAGCTATATAGATAAATAAGATTTAATAGTAAATGCCTATACTAATTATAACTAGTGTAATGTACTATCACCCCGTTAGACACTATTAGAAAACAAAGAAAGAAGAAAACCCTTTACTAATATTATAGATACAGGATGATAACGCCGTAAATAGGATAATAAAAAAGAAATACTAGATATATATAGCTTCTAACTATATAAGAAAAGACTATAAATAGAATAAACACGCTATACATATTAAAGGACTAAAGATAAAAAAGGTATTATAATAACTAGTAAATAAAAGAAAACTTAACTTATAATAAAAACTAGTCTATACGGATTTAGAAGACGAACTATAGGACCCAAATTTAAATAAATATAAATAACTATTATAGGATAAATGCTAGATAGGATGCTAATAACACTAAACTAAATACTATTAAAAGAGATAGTTAGCTACAGACTTATATAAAAAACTTATATATTAAGAATATTTCTTAGAATGGAAATGTTAGGATCACGAAGAATAAGCTAGAAAAGCACACGAAATACTTAATAAAAAAACATGCTAACTTTAGAAATACCTAATCTATAGACCTAAAAAAAAAACACTAAAGAAGTGACTGCCACTTAGGAGTTAACTATAGATAAAAAACTAGAAAACTAGTAGACTACAACCAAGCCACTAGAGGGCTAAGAACTAAAGATTAGAAATAATATATTAATTATATACACGTAACTAAATTAGAGGAAACACGAAAATAAGCTATATATAAATATATATATTAATAGTAATTAGATACTAGCGCTTATAAACAGTAGAGCTAGTAAAACACTTATATTAAATAAATAGATATAGAAATACTAAATACTAACTAGAGTTTTAGATAAACCTGTATGAGTAAGATGCATAAACAATAGTCTAGTAGCATTTAAAAAAAGTTTAATTAATTTTAAAACACGGAATATAACTATTAAAGCAGTAGGTTACACAGATAACTGCTATATTAAAAATTATAGATTTAAGTAATAAAGATTTTATCTTAGGATAAAACTAGCTAGCATGATAGAATCTAATAATTAATTAGAGAATAAAAACTATAGAAATCAGAAATAACTACCACGGACAATAATAAATAAGAGCTATAATATAAATAAAGAAAGTAATACTTCATAATACCACGTTTATTATACCAGACGAATATTAAGAAGAATTTAAAGAATAGTTCTTTAATGAAGCTAAAGACTAGTTATTAGAATACTAGAAACAGGACTATAAAATCACGCTTAAAGAAGAAACGGATTTGAAACCAGGACCATTATATCAAGTACCTATATACTAACAGGAAGAATTATGAAAATTCCTATAAAAGAACTAATAAAAAGAATATATATAAACTAGTTAAAGCAAGATAGTATTACTAATACTTTTTATACTAAAAAAAAAAGAAAGTTAAGGCTATATATTAATTACAGACACCTTAATAAAGCTATAATCAAGAATCGTTATCTAATACTACTAATATCGGAACTTATGGATAAGCTTAGAGGAGCGAAATAGTTTAGCCTCTTTAATATCAAGAATAGATATTATTAGATATAAATGGCTAAAGGACATGAGTAGATAACAATATTTAAAATAAAATATAAACTATTTAAATACTTAGTTATACTAATAGAACTTATAAACGTACTAGTAATATTTCAGGCAATTATTAATCACGTGCTAAGGGAATATCTAAACGTATTTATAATAGCATATTTTAATAACGTGCTTATATACATAAATGGGACGCTAAAAGAATATATTAAGTACACTAAGAAAGTACTAAGGAAGCTTAAAGAATACAAGCTATATATTTAAATAAAGAAATATATATTCTATAGAACTAAAGTTAAGTTCTTAAGATACCTAGTATCTTAAAATAGAATAGTAGTTAACCTAGATAAAGCTAAAGATATTCTATCTTAGCTAATACTAATAAACATAAAAGAAGTTTATTTTTTTCTTAGATTTATAGGTTTCTGCAGATAATTTATTAAGAACTACTTAAAAATCACAACACCCTTAACGGAATTACTGAAGAAAGATTAATAATTTAAGTAGGAACAACACAAAAAAAACGCTTTTATAATATTAAAAGAAATATTCTAATAACTACTAATATTAAAGATATTTAATTTATGACTTTAAATAGAGATATATACAGATGTATTAGATAGAGCTATAGAAACTATCTTACTATAAGTACAAAATAATAAATATAAGCATCTAGTAGACTTTTTATCCCATAAACTTATAACTACTAAATTAAACTATAATATCTATGATAAAAAATTACTGGTGATAGTTTAAGTATTTAAGAAATAGAGACATTACTTAGAAGAAGCTAAGCACTAAATTATTATATATTTAAATTATAAGAATCTAACAGTATTCACAATAATAAAAAAGTTAAATTAATAATAAGTCAGGTAGTAGGAACTAGTTTCTATATTTAACTTTTAAATACTTTATAAGTTAGGAAAAGAAAATATAGCGGCTAACGCACTTAGTTAAAAAGTAGATTATATAAAGGATATACTAGAAATCTATAATATAATACTTAGATAAAGACCGGACGGATCTCTAGAAAGCTTATAAATAGATATTAAGGCAGTAGTCATTATCAAAAACACTTAAAAAAAACAAATAAGAAAATTTAATAATAGATAACTATACTAGAATCTGGACTAAAAAACGATCTACGTACTAAACGAATTATAGACTAAACTAATTAAAAATTAATATTCAGCAGAAATGCACGGATATTAAGGAATTAAAAAAACTATAGAACGAATCAACAGACACTTTTAGATTCTGGGAATATAAAAAAAGGTTTAAGATATTCTTTTAGAATGTATTAAATGCAAAAAGAATAAAGCATTAAGATATAAGGAATATGGACTTATATAATTAATTCCTTTACTAGACCTACTATAGGAATCAGTTATAATAGACTTTATTATAGGAATACTAATAATAACTACCTTTAGAGGTTAATAGTATAATATGATACTAGTTATAGTAGACTAACTTATAAAATACGCATACTTTAAACCAACGTATATAGAGGTTAAAGTAGATAAATTAGTAACCATACTTATCAGATTACTAATAGCATGACATGGGTTACCACGAGAATTCATTACGGATAGAGACAAATTGTTTACATTAACATTCTAGAAAATGTTTATAGGGAAGCTAGTGGCTGAACATCGCCTCTTAACAGTATTTTACCTATAAATAGATAGACAAACAGAATGGATAAATCAGACGCTAGAATAATATCTATGAATGTACGTTAATAAATAACAAAATAATTAGATTAACCTACTACTGATGGCTGAGTTTACATACAACTCTGCAAAGTCATTAACTACAGGAAAATCGCCATTTTTCGCGAATTACGGCTATAAGCCTACGGCTTATCAAGAACCATGGATTCTAGACAAGATATTAGAATTAGCAAGAGTAAAAGTCAACGAATTATAACAACTTTATTAAGACATAGTAGGAAAAATCACTTAGAAAAGAATTCTCAGCAAACAGCAGAAAAACAAATCTAGAATTAAGAGACTAATCTTTAGAGAAGGGGATAGGGTTTTCCTACTATAAAAAAATTTAGAAATAAAATAACCATTAAGAAAACTAGATCATGTCAAGTTAGGACTATTCAAGGTTAAAAGACAAACAGGACCTATGAATTACGAATTACAACTACCTAAGGACACGAGAATTCACTTAGTTTTTCATATTTCAAAATTAGAACCAGCACCACCAAACGCCAAACTATAGATAAAACTCAAACTCAAGGAAAACACTACCGAGTACGAAGTTTAATGAATTCTGGACTACTAACGGTTTAGGCGTCAGTGGAAATATTTGATTAGATAGAAAAGTTACGGACCTAAAGATGACACCTAGGAACCAATCAGGAACCTGAAGAACAGTTTAGAGCTGATTGACTAGTACCATCAGACGGAGCAGCGAAGGCTTGCTCTAAGGCTAGGTCCAGGGCATAAGGAGAATGCAAGACATTCTATTTAAAACTAGAGAAGGAGGGCGAAGCGGCACCAGACACTACGGGTTACGGTGTGCGAACTTCTCGACCTCAAGAACAAGCCTCTTCCTCTTCAAGAGCTTGGACCTCATGAATTGAGGCCATCTCTCGATCAAATATCTCCTTCTCTTTGGAATCCACTTTCGCAAGCTTACGATGAAGCCGGAGGGTACGGGAACGAACCTCCAGGGCATCCTCTTCAGCTTTCTCAAGCTGACGGCGAAGTTTTTCCTTATCGCGATCAAGACAATCCCACTCTGGCTGTGAAACGATTAAGTTGCATTTCACACCACAAGCAACATAAGCTGAGCAGCGACCGGAACTTAGGTTCACGAGGCAGTCATCACCTCAGCGGGAACAGTTCAAGCAAGGTGTCGGCATGTGGCGGGGTTCGTTATAGATTCAAGAAGCTAAACAGCAAGCGCGTATTAGAGACGACTCAGGACGTGTCATCATTAGGAAGCTAGGCAGAAAAGAAAGGAAGTCAAGGGTCTTACAGTTTGGAACACCGAGTGGAAGACCTGCTGCCTTTATACTGCTTATAGAAGGGAGAAACTATCTTCCAAGACGAAGACTTAGAAGAGGGGGATAGTGTTATGGACGATAACAAAAAGGCAACTGCACCCGGAGAACTGAGGGAACTGGCAACGACGGCCAATGAAGCTCTGGAATGGAAACGTATGTTTGAGCTTGAGAGAAAGAATTGCAAGCAAGCACGGGACGCACTAACACAGGCCAAGGCACGGGCTAAGAAGCGAGAACAGAAATACAGAACTATGCCAAAGGATTGGGAGCAGTAGCTCACGTGACAAGACAGGGCTTAGCAGATAGAGAAGATTAAGGAGATAGAACCTCTAGTAGCTCTATCAGCCTCTAGCAGTATCTAACATACTGAACACTAGTACAGAATGTACGCACAGAGGATCTACTATAAGTATAAGACATCAGACGGTTCACGATTACTTTTAATTCTTTATAATTACTCTAAAATTAAGATTCACACCTTAAGTAAAATAGTTTAATATTATTTTATTAAACCTTAACTTACCGTATAACTTCCTCTCTATTCTTTACTAAGTTAACTAACTTCTACTAAGTCTAATAAGTTATCTAATCTAGAAGTAAAGGAACTACTAAGTGTTACATAAGCAGTTAGACAGCTTATTACTAGTATAATTTATATTAGTAAGTTAGTAACTTATAATACTAATATCATGTCATACTATTAGCCTTAAAAGATAGTTATTATTAGTATTCCTGTAATAAAGTCTATTATAACTAATTCCTATAGTAGGTTTAGTAAAGGAATTAGTTATATAAGTTTATATTCCTTATATCTTAATACTTTATTCTTTTTATATTTAATATACTCTAAAAGAATAACTCTAATCTTTTTTTATATTCTAGAAATCCAAAAATACCTGTTAATCCGTTCTATAGGTTTTTTAATTCCTTAATGTTTATGTATTTTAGTTAAGTGTTAGTTTTTAATAAACTTAGTTTATAATTTATTTAATACATAAATTATTCCTTAGTCCAGATTCTAGAGTAGTTATTTATTATTAAAATCCCTTATTTATTTTTCTTAGGTACTTTTGATAATGACTACTATCTTAATATTTATTTATAAGTTTCCTAGAAATCCATCTAGTCTTTACTTATATATTATATTATAAATTTCTAATATATTCTTTATATAGTCTGCTTATTAACTAAGTGTGTTAGCCACTATATTTTCTTTTCCTAATTTATAAAATATTTAAAAGTTAAATATAGAAACTAATTTCTATTATCTAACTTATTATTAATTTAACTTCTTTGTTGTTGTGAATACTGTTAGATTCTTATAATCTAAATATATAGTAATTTAATACTTAGCTCCCTTTAAGTAATATCTCTATTTTTTAAATGCTTAAACTATTGCTAATAGTTTCTTATTATAAATATTATAGTTTAACTTAGTAGTTATAAGTTTATAAGATAAGAAATTTACTAAGTGTTTATATTTATTATTTTATATTTATAATAGAATAGCTTTTATAGCTCTGTCTAATGCATCTATATATATCTCCATTTAAAGTCATAAATTAAATATTTTTAATATTAGTAGTTATTAGAATATCTTTTTTAATATCTTAAAAGCATCTTCCTTGTATTGTTTCTACTTAAATTATTAATCTTTTTTAAGCAATTCCGTTAATAGTAATATGATTTTTAAGTAGTTCTTAATAAATTATCAGCAAAAACCCATAAATCTAAGAAAAGAATAAACTTTTTTTATGTTTATTAGTATTAGCTAAGATAGAATATCTCTAGTTTTATTTAAATTAACTACTATTCCGTTTTGGGATACTAAGTATCCTAAAAACTTAACTTTAGTTCTATGGAATATATATTTCTTTATTTAAATATATAGCTTATATTTCTTAAGCTTTTATAATATTTTCTTAGTATACTCAACATATTCTTTTAGCATTCTATTTATATATATAAGTATATTATTAAGATATGTTATTATAAATACGTCTAGATATTTTCTTAACATATAATTAATAATTATCTAGAATATTATTAGTGCATTAGTGAGTCCTATTAGCATGACTAAGTATTTAAATAATTTATATTTTATTTTAAATACTATTATTTATTCATGTCCTTTAATTATTTATATTTAATAATATCTATTTTTAATATTAAAAAGGCTAAACTATTTAGCTCCTCTAAGTTTATCTATAAGTTCTAAAATTAGTAGTATTAGGTAGTAATTCTTAACTATAGCTTTATTAAAATATTTATAATTAATATATAATCTTAGCTTTCTGTTTTTTTTAGTATAAAGAGTATTAGTAATACTATTTTACTTTAACTTATTTATATATATCCTTTTTATTAATTTTTTTATAAGAATTTTCGTAATTCTTCCTGCTAGTGTATGGGTACTTAGTATAATAGTCTTAGTTTTAAATCTATTTCTTCCTTAAGCGTGATTTTATGATCTTAGTTCTAATATTCTAGTAATTAGTCTTTAGCTTTTTTAAAGAACTATTCTCTAAATTCTTTTTAATATTTATTTAGCATAATAAATGTGGTGTCGTGAAGAATTATCTTTTTTATTTATATTATAGCTTTTATTTATTTATAGTAATCCCTTCTAGTTCTTACAGACTTTATTTTCTAGTTAATTATTAGATTCTATTATACTAGCTAGTCTTATCCTAGGATAAAATCTTTACTACCTAAATTTATAATTTTAATATAACAGTTATTTATGTAACCTACTGCCTTAATAGTTATATTTTTTATTTTAAAATTAATTAAACTTTTTTTAAATACTGCTAGACTATTATTTATGTGTCTTACTTATATAGGTTTATCTAAAACTCTAATTAGTATCTAGTATCTTTATATCTATTTATTTAATATAAGTATTTTACTAGTCTTAGTATCTATAAGTGCTAGTGTCTAATTACTATTAATATATATATTTATATATAGCTTATTTTTATATTTTCTCTGGTTTAGTTATGTATATATAATTAATATATTATTTCTTCTAACCTTTAGTTTTTAACTCTCTAGTAGCTTAATTATAGTCTACTAGTTTTCTAGTTTTTTATCTATAGTTAACTCTTAAGTGGTAGTCGTTTCTTTAGTGTTTCTTTTTTAGTTTTATAGATTAAGTATCTTTAAAGTTAGCATACTTCTTTATTAAGTATTTTATATATATTTCTAGCTTATTCTCTATAATCCTAGCACTTCCATCCTAAGAAATATTCTTGATATGTGAGTTTTTTGTATGAGTCTGTAGCTAACTATTTTTTTTAGTAGTGTTTAGTTTAGTATTATTAGCATCCTATCTAGTATTTATCCTATAATAGTTTTTTATATTCATTTAAGTTTGGGTCCTGTAGTTTGTCTTCTAAATTCATGTAAACTAGTTCTTACTATAAGTTAAATTTCTTTTTATTTACTAGTTATTATAATATTTTTCTTATATTTAGTTTTTTAACACATATGGCGTGTTTATTCTATTTATAGTTTTTTTCTATATAGTTAGAGACTACACATATCTAGTATTTCTTTCTTATTATTCTATTTACGGTATTATTATCCTGTACTCATAATATTAGTAAAGAGGTCTTTTTATCCTTTTTACTTTAATTTTATTCTAATTCTAGATATCTAATAGGGTGACAGTACATTACGCTAGTTATAACTAGTATAAGTATCTATTTATAGATTTCATTTATTTATATAGCTAATTCTTGTTTACTTAGTCTTTTATGTTACCGGTTTCCTACTAACTATAGTACTTATTAGTATTTATATATTCTATCTCCTAATATAATTTCCTAGTATTTGGTAACATAATGGTCTTTTTAGTAATACTTTAATTTATATATTTAATAGTATTTTTAGCGTGTGTGCTATATAATTATTATAAATATTAGCTTTTTATTCTTTATTATCTTTTAATTTTTTCTTTATCAGAATTTCTGATCTTTCTTGTGGAATAGTCTATCTTCTTACTTTATAATCTTATAAAATCTTTATATTTCTTTCTTAGTTTCTATATTATATTATTGAACTGCTGCTTCTTATATTATGGTGATTATATTACTAAGTTATCTTACTAGATAATTCTTAACTTATTAATACGAAACCTTATATTCTTACCTAAGATATATATAGTTTCTATATATCTAGTATTATTCTCTTTAGATTCTTTTTATAATTATTTCTTTTATTATAGTATCTCTTGCTTATTCTACTTGGACTATAGTAATCTTAATTTTCTTAAATGCTTTAGTCTAGACATAAGCTTTCTTAACATCTAATTATTATTATTTATAATCTTTAATAATGTGTTTCTGTTTTCTATATCCTAAACAGGCTTTATGTATATAGTATTTTATTTATTTTTTAACTTACTTTTCTTACTCTTTTCTAATAAATGTCTGTTTAACGTTGATATTTATTTTATTATAAATTTAATTATCTTTTCTGTTTCTTTTAGGTACGTAGATTACTAATCTTCTATATACCTTTTTCTCTTACTTTTATTAGTACTAGTAATTATTAATAGTTACTACTTGTTTAATAATTTTTAGTAAAATACTTAGCTATTTTTCTCTAGAAATTTTGTTCTTAATTCTGTTTTTTAGTTCTTTATAGTACATCATAACCAGTAGCTAGTCTACTTAATTAAGTTATAATTAGATTTATTTAAACTCTATTGTGTAATTAACTGCTAATATTTATTACTTAAGTTACTAAAGCTTTTAAATTATCTTCATATCCTTATTAATTTCTCTAAAGATAATAATTATTTTCTATTTAAAGTATTTACAACTTCTAAAAACTTGTTATATATTATTATTATAGTTAGTTAATCCTACTACTCTTAAGTTAGGGTCTTTATTAGCTAGGTAATTTTATACTAATAGTTTAAACTATTATATAGTTCTACCTATTATATTTATACCAGCTACTAAAATCTAATTCTAGTTAGTTGGAAATAATTTTTAATTAACATAATAGTAAAGGTTTATAGCTGCTATGAAGATCTTAAGTTTATTCTAACTACTATTAAATTTCTTAAAAGGTTATATCTTTACTGTTTCTTTTCCTTAATTTATTCTAATCTATTACTATAAGTTTATTAGAGTGTTGTATAGCTTTATAATGGCTATTTTTTATTCTTAAATAACTTATTATATACTCTTCTATTCTCTAGATATACTTCTAGTTGTAAATAAAGATTCTACTATAACTTCTTCTTTACTACTACTTTCTTTTAATAAGTAAAGTTCTTGTTCGTTCTTATAGTAAGTTATTATAGACTTTTAATAATTAGTTATTAGAATTTATCTAACGGCTTCTTTTATTCTCTTGAGATAGTAATTATAATATTATAAGTTACTAACTTACTAACGTAAATTATACTAGTAATAAGCTATCTAATTAATTACTATAATAATTAATTAGTTCCTTTACTTCTAAATTAGATAGCTTATTAGACTTAGTAGAAGTTAGTTAACTTAGTAAGAATAGAAAAAGTAATATAGTAAGTTAAGATTTAATAGAATAGTATTAAACTATTTTACTTAAAATATAAATCTTAATTTTAGAGTAATTATAAAGAATTAAAAGTAACTATAAGTTATCTGATGTCTTATACTTATAATAAATCCTCTATATATATATTATATATTAACTAGAAGTATATTAGATACTACTAAAGAAGATAAGAGAAGATAAGTTCTTATTTTTATTATTTATACTTATTTTTCTTATATTTTGCTATAGCTAGTTACTTAACTTACTTACCTACTCTAGGTACTATTTCCTATAGAACTTGAACTTACTATAAAGTAATTTTATTTATAAGTTTTGTCTCTACTAATTTACTTTAGCTTACTCTTATTATTTATATATTTTATTATATTATGTTTTTTATAATAACGCCTTTTTACTTACGCTTCCTTCCTTATTACAGTCCATAACAAAATTAAAATATTATATAAAAAAAAAATAAGTTATAAATAAAAATATTTAAAGTAAATACTTATATACTAGTATAATATTAATATATAAATAACGTATTTTATAAGTGAGCGCTTTATATAAGTAAGTACTCTACTTTAAAACTTATTAAAAAATTAAGAATTTACATTCAAATATCTTAATAACTACATAATAATAAATTCTAAAAATTTAATAGGTAACTAGGAGTACTTTAAAATAAATACCATTAAATTTTTAAAAGCTAGCAATTAATAGTTATTAAGATGTTTAAGAATAAGTGAATTTAGAGACTAAAATTCTACTATCTTAATAACTATTAATTTCTAGCTACTAAAAATTTAATAGTATTTATTTCAAAGCACTTCTAGTTACCTGTTAAATTTTTAGAATTTATTATTTAGTTATTAAGATATTTAAATATGAATTCTTGATTTTTTAGTAAATTTTAAAGTAGAGTGCTTGCTTATATAAAGCACTTACTTATAGAATACATTACTCAAAAAAATTTAGAAAAATTTTATAAAGTATTTATATATAATTCAAGTAAGTTTAGTTTTTATGTAATAAAAGTTAAATTTATAAAATTAGGACTAATAAGTACTATATAGCTTTTTTTATTACTTTCTACTATTTTTATAAAATTTTATGCTTTTTTTATATAATATATTAAAAGTAAAAAAGTTAAGTTTATAGTATTTATATTTATATAGAATATTTTTATTTAATAAGTAATTTATTTTTTCTACTTTCTTTTATTACTACTTTTTTCTTTCTTTTTTTTATAGTTATATTAAACTAATATTTAGCTTTATTTAAGTTTTTACTAACTTATTTACTAACTTATATTTAAACTTAATATTAAACTACTTTTAAAGTTTTATATTAAGTTATTTTTAAAGTCTTATATTAAGTTACTTTTTAAGTTTTATACTAAATTAATTTTAAAGTTTTTTATTAAATTACTTCTAAAACTTATATTAAGTTATTTTTTTTTTTTTTTAGAAATTTATATTAAATTTAAATTAAGCTTGTTTTTTAAACAAAAATAGGTTCAAATTTCTATTTTATTTTAATTTCTATTAAATTTAAATTTAAATTCATATAATTTTTTTAAAAAAGTTTTTTTTAATAGTTTAATTTAATATAAAAACTAATTTAAATTTAATATAAAAGCTAATTATTAGAAAGTAGTAAAGTATAAATAAAGTTAATAACTATAATAATAGTATATAGTATAAAGTAGATTATAAAACATAACTTATAAAACTACATATAAAAACTGTAAATAAAATATATATAAAGTTCTAAAAATAAAAAAATCTATATAGTTTATATAGAAGCTTTATATAGTATTTAATTTAAATAAACTTAAAAATAATAGTTTTTATAAAATTGTACTATAATAATACTTTTTTTTATAGCTATAGTTTTTATAATTGTTTTAAAAGCTAAGCTTCTTAAAATACTACTAGTAGAATACTTAAATTACATTTATAATATTCTCTATTTAGTAAGTAGAAATTTTAGTTAATTTATTATATTTAGTTTATTTAACTATATACTTTAGTTATAAAATACTATTATAATTATAATAGTTTTAGTAAAAGTTAATAATCTCTTTAATAAACTACTTTTACTTACTATTAATTTTTATTAGTAGAGAGGGTAGTATCTGTTAGTAAAATAATAAATTAATTATAATAAAATAAAGCAAGCTAATATAAAACATATTATAAAAATAAAATTTATTTAATAATTTAAAATAATAAATATATAGTAACACAGCTTTTATAACTTAAAATAGGTTTAAATTTTTCTAATTTAGGTTTTTTATAAGGTATAGAGTCTTAATATTCTAAGCATTTAACTATACAAAATTTCTTATACAAAATTTCTTATATAAATAAATAAGTAAAATAATAGTGTATATTTATTTAATTTTTATAATAAGCTTATATAATTAATAGTTTAGTACATAAGTAGTCTGTAATTTCTTATATTTTAATTATAAACTTTTTAAAGTTTTAGCTTTATATAAAATAGAGAGTAGCTAATAGTTTAAATTTAATATTTAAATAAAAGCTATAGTTTATAAAGAATAAAGAAATAATAATACTTTTTAAGTAAATAATGTTTAAAACAAACTTAGCTAATAGTAGCTATTTAAACTAGTTATTTTATAAATAGCTAATATATAACTATAAGTACTACTTAAAAACTATATTAGTTTATTCTAACTAGCTATTAATTTTAAGATAGTATATAGTTAACAGTAAGGTTATAATTTTTAGCTAGTAATTTAAGTACTTTTAAAATTTAAAAATAAACTAAAGTCTGTAGTTAGAGAAAATAGTATTTAATAAACTATAAAGCTTCTACACATATGTTAAAAATAAGTAAATAGTATTTTTAATATTATAACATATTTGTTACGGACGGTAATAGAGATGGAAGTATAGCTGAAGAGGCGTTGCTGTGGAAGGCACAGTACGAAGAAATGTGCAAGCGATGCCAAAGGGCAGAGGCAAACTGGCGAAGACAGAATCTACGGATAGGACTGCTCTGAAGCAAGTTCAAATTCTATAGGGAACAACATCCTGAGCAGGTAGGCAAGTCAGGTGACTAGCTACGGCAGGGCACAACGAAGATGAGTGCTGATGATGAAGATGAGGCCAGGCACGGACTCATCTTCCCTCATCTTCTCTGGCAGTATCTAACATACTTCTAATTGGTATACAATGTACGCACGGAGGATCTGGTATAAGTATAGGACGTTAGACGACTCACGGTTGCTTTTGATTCTTTGTAGTTACTCTAAAATTGAGATTCACACCTTAAGTGAAATAGTTTAATACTATTCTGTTGAAACTTAACTTACCGTGGCGCATCTTCCTACCTCTACTGAGTTAACTAACTTCCACTAAGTCTAACGAGCTATCCGATCCGGAAGCGAGGGAACTGATTGACGTTACACAATTAGTTAGACGGCTTGTTGCTAGTATAACATTACGTTAGTAAGTTAGTAACTTGTAATATTGTAACTACCACTTTGAAGAGTAGGAGAAGCTATTGGATAGACTCTAATACTATGTGTCTGAATAAAGTCTATGACGACCCACTATAAGGACGAATAAGAACTTTATTCGTCAGAAGAAAGCAGCAGCGAAGAAGAAGTCATGGCAGGATCTTCAGTCACAACTGGAAGTACGTCTGGAGGACAGAAAAGTGCGCAATAAATTATCTAGGAACAAGGAGCAGCTATTATAGAGTTATGTGACACCTTAGTTAATCTGCAATAGCAAGTGGCGACAGGAAAAGCTACGAAAGAAGGAACGGCAAAGATATAACCTCTAGCTAAGTTTGACGGCAACCAGGACGAACTCAAGACCTTCATGGCCGCAATAGACCTTTACTGCCGATTCAATCAAACATTGTTCACAACTGACCAAGATCGAATCCTGGCAGCCGGCATGAACATGATAGGAAGAGCCATGAGATGGTTTGAACCACTCGCAAGGAACTACTTAGCAAACGGAGACCCTAACCTGGGAGCAGCGGGACTCACGGACTGCAACGGAGATGTGAAACGAGCCTTTAAGGATTACGAAAGCTTTGAAAAGGAAATGATTGTAGTCTTCGGAGAAATCAATGAAGAGACGGAAGTAATTTAGAAGCTTCAACGGCTCAAGCAACGCACGTCAGCAGCCAACTACACGGCAGAATTCAAACAAATCCAGTCACGACTTAATTAGGCAGACTAACCATTAGTCATGATGTACTACGAAGGACATTTTATTAAAGACTGTAAATAACGATAAGTGGACGTTAAGAAGGCTTATGTCCAAACTAAGGCACCTAGAGAAATTAAGGTAGCTATAGTTCGAGTAGAATAAGCTAAGGACCAGATAACCAAGGAGGCAATTACACGATGAATCTAGAGGGAATAATGCTGGATCTGTGGGAGCCATATATATCTTAGACAAGAATATGAAATACTATATTAGCAGGTAAAGGATTAACTAGCGGAATAACCTAATAATATGATCACTACTATATGAGGAGCAGCTATCAGATAACATTAAGCTGACTTAATAGAAGAAGCTAATCAGTTCTATGAGATTATATAACAAGAAGGAGGACCCTTCAAGAAAGAAGATCAGAAATTCAGATAAAGGAAGAATTAAGAGACAGAGGACGGAAAGGAACTTATATCTATAATAATTATACAGCGAATACACTGGGGACACTATTGGATATGCGGATTAGAGTACCATCTAGGGGAACACTACATTACTAAATACTAGGAAATTACCTTAGAAGATGGAATGTATAAGTGCTGATAAGTACTATAGTTAGTAGGGAATAAGTAACATGGAGGACTTAGCAGACAGGAATTAGCCAAATGGATGAACGAAATTTATAGACAAGAACCTACGCTAGTTATGAGCCATGTAACCTACTATCATCCCGTCAGATATCTAGAGCTAGAATAGGATTGGAATAGGAAAGAGAAAACGACCTTTCTATTAATCTTATAGGTACAAGACGACGACGCTGTAAACAGAATAGTAAAAAAAGAGTACTGGATATGTGCAGCATCGGACTACATGGGAATAAACTATAAATAGAATAAACACGCCATACGTATTAAGGGACTAAGGATAAAGAAGGTGTTGTAACAAATCGCAAATAAAAAGGAACTTAATTTGTAATAAGAACTAGTTTACACGGATTCGGAAGACGAATTGCAGGACCCAAATTCAGATAAATATAAGCAGCTGGTATGGGATGAATGTTAGCTAGGATATTAATTACACTAGGCTGAATACCGCTAAGAAGGATGGTTAGCTACAGAATCACACAAGAAACTCACATATCAGGAATGTTTCTTGGGATGGAAATGTAAGGATTATGGAGAATAAGCCAGAAACGCACACGAGATGCTGGATAAAGAAGTATGCCAACTGTCACGGCCAGCATGAACCTGTAGGCAATCGCAAGTGGTTGCGAGCAATAAGGCGCTGTATTAGAGCTACTCTAGTATGAAGAAGAGAAAAGAAGAAAGAGTGGAAAAAGAGAGAGAGAGGCAAGGCTTTTATAGAGCACTCTCAGGGTGCATGTGAAAGCGTAGCACGTGACTAGTAACGTCATGTGTAACACGACGACGCGACAACGCGTAGTAACGCTTCCCGTGAGTGTGTCATGTGACGGGTCGTCACACCAACTCTAGAGATGTCTAGTCCACAGACCTAAAAAGAAAACACTAAAGAAACGACTGCCACTTAGGAGTTAACTATATATAAAAAACTAGAAAACTAGTAGACCATAACTAAGCCACTAGAGGGCTAAAAAAAGGTTAGAAAAGACATATTAATTATATACACGTAACTGAACTAAAGAAATCACAAAAATAAGTTATATATAGATATATGTATTAATAGTAACTAGATACTAGCACTTATAAATAATAAAGCTAGTAAAACACTTATATTAAATAAGTAAATATAAAAATACTAGATACTAACTAGAGTTTTAGATAAACCTATATGAGTAAAACGCGTAGATAATAATCTAATAGTATTTAAAAAAAATCTAATTAATCTTAAAGTATAGAATATAACTATTTAAATAGCAGGTTACAGAGATAACTGTTACATTAAAATTATAAATCTAGATAGTAAGAATTTTATCTTAGAATAGGACTAGCTAGTATAATAGAACCTAACTATTAATTAGAAAAAAAAAACTATAGGCAACAGGAACAAATGCTATAGATAATAATAATAAATAATAATATAAATAAAAAAACAATACTTTATGAAACTAAATTTATTATACTAGAAGAATACTAATAGGAATTTAGAGAATAGTTCTTTAAGAAAGCTAAAGACTAATTACTAGAATATTAGAACTAAGACTATAAAATTATGCTTAAAGAAGAAATAGATTTAAAACTAAAACTATTATATCAAGTATCTATTTATTAATAAGAGGAGTTACGGAAGTTCTTATAGAAAAACTAATAAAAGAAATATATATAAATAAGCTAGAGTAAAATAGCTTTACTAATACTTTTCATACTAAAAATAAACGGAAAATTAAGATTATGTATTAATTATAAATATCTTAATAAAGCTATAGTTAAGAATTATTACTTTATATTATTAATATTAGAATTTATAGATTAGTTTAGAGAAACTAAGTAGTTTAGTCTCTTTAATATTAAAAATAGATACTATTAGATATGGATGGTTAAAGAACACGAATAGATAACAATATTTAAAATAAAATATAGACTATTTAAATATCTAATTATGCTAATAAAACTCACTAATATACTAGTAATATTCTAGATAATTATTAACTATATGTTAAGAAAATACCGAGACGTATTTATAATAGCATATTTTAATAATATACTTATATACATAAATAGAACGCTAAAAGAACATGTTAAATATACTAAGAGAGAATTATAAAAACTTAAGAAACATAAGCTATATATCTAAACAGAGAAATATATATTCCATAAAATAGAAGTTAAATTCTTAGAATACTTAGTATTCCAAAACGGAATAGTAGTTAACCTTAATAAGATAAAAGATATACTATCTTAGCTAACACTAATAAACATAAAAGAAGTTTATTCTTTCCTTAGATTTATGGGATTTTGCTGATAATTTATTAAGAATTACTTAAAAATCACAGCACCCTTAACGGAATTGCTAAAAAAGAAGTAATAATTTAAGTAGAAATAAAGTAAAGAACACGCTTTTAATATATTAAAAGAAATATTCTAATCACCACTAATATTAAAGATATTTAATTTATGACTTTAAATAGAGATATACGTAGACACATTAGAGAGAACTATAAAAGCTATTTTATTATAAGTATAAAATAATAAACGTAAGTACTTAGTAGATTTTCTATTTTATAAACTTATAACTACTAAATTAAACTACGACATTCATAATAAGGAATTATTAGTAATAGTTTAAGTATTTAAAAAATAGAAACACTACTTAGAAGGAGCTGAGTATTAGATTATTATATATTCAAATTATAAAAACCTAATAGTATTTATAATAACTAAGAAATTAAATTAATAATAAGTTAGATAATAGAAATTAGTTTCTATCTTTAACTTTTAAATACTTTATAAATTAGGAAAAGAAAATATAGTGGCTAATACACTCAGTTAAAAAGCAAACTATATAAAGAATATACTAGAAATTTATAATATAATACTTAAGTAAAGATCAGACGGATCTTTAGGAAACTTATAAATAAATATTAAAACAATAATCATCATTAAAAATATATAGTAAAAATAAATTAGAGAATATAATAATAAATAACTATAATAGCATAAAACTAGAACTATTTTTATACTAGATGTATTATAGACTAAGCTTATTAAAGATTAACATTTAGCTAAAATACACGGATATTAAGAAATTAAAAAAACTATAGAATAGATTAATAGGCACTTTTAAATTCCAGGAATATAAAAAAAAATTAGGGTTATTCTTTCTAAATACATTAAGTACAGAAAGGATAAGATATTAAGATATAAAAAATATAGATTTATATAACTAATCCCTTCGCCAGACTTACTATAGGAATTAGTTATAATAGACTTTATTATAAAAATACTAATAATAACCACCTTTTAAGGCTAGTGGTATAATATAATACTAGTTATTATAAATTAATTTATAAAATACACATACTTTAAACTAACACACATAGAAATTAAAGTAGATGAATTAGTAACTATACTTATTAAACTACTAATTACATAATATAGACTGCTATAAGAATTTATTATAGACAGAGACAAATTATTCACGTTAACTTTCTAAAAGATGTTTATTAGAAAGCTAGGGGCTAAGTATCGCCTCTTAATAGTATTTTACCTAACGTATTTTATAAGTGAGCTGGTTAAATAAGTAAGCTAATTAATTTACTAAAACTATACTAAATATAATAAACTATATAATAAACTACTTTATTCTACTATAATCTACCTCTAATTCCTCATCGTTGCTGGATTCTATAGTAGATTTTTTATTAATTTAGTATGTTTAAGTGTTATGCTTAGTCCTGCTATAGTTTCTATAACATCTTTAAGTTAGTTTAATTCTATTTACTCTAGTATTACCCTAACTCTTCTTATTACTAGAAGTTATAGTAATAGACTCTTTAGCAACTAACTATAAGCTAGCTTTAAAGGTAAGGACTTTTTTTTACTAGATACGCTTTTTTTTACGTTATTTCTATTAGTTTATGATTTTATTAGCTGCTTTAAGCTTAGTAATTCAATCGCGCTATAACACTATCTAATAAGCTATTAAAAAAATACCTTTAATAAGCTAATTAAATTCTTTCTTTAAGGAAAATAGTAAGCTACCTAACTTATTACTAATCAGCTTTAATTACGACCTAAATTTAAGATAGTTACTAGAGGTTTTTAACTGCCATAGAGTATCTTATATAATAGAGAGTATAGACATACATAATTAAATATTAAACTTTAATATTATTTTATTTAAATTAAATAGAACTAAGCCAGCACCTTGAAAACTTTCTTAGATATTTTTTTTAATAATAGATGCATTAAACGCGTCCTAGAAGGCTAGTAAGAACTCTATTTTTATAATATAATTAAACTAGTTACGTATTAGCTTCTCGACTTAGCGTCTATATGCTATTTTTAATAGCAAAAAATAATTAATATTTAGTGGCTATAAAATATGTAATGAATATAGCAGCATATATAAAGTAACTATCTTATTCTCTTTACAGTATTTAGTAAATTCTAGCGAGTTATGGCTTTTATGGCTGTCTAGAATTAATAGATAGTATATACCTATAGTATACTCTTTTATATGCATATTAAAATGCTTTAACTACTAAAAACTAAGCTTATTTATTATCTAGCCGTTATTAGAGACTCTAAATGCCTATTAGGATGGTATGTTAACTTCCTAGTACTAGGTAAAAAAATAGTTTTTATCTTTATAGATAATAAAGGGTAGAAGTGTGTACTCTAATATATTAATACCTTAAATTACTATAACCTACTTCTAGTTACCTAGTTAAATAGCTTTTAGTCAATGCCGTCTTTCAGAGCATATAATAACTTTTTACTAGGTTATTATACCTATCTAAAAGCTAGATTCATTAAAGTTATACGTGTTTTTATTTTATATACTATATTTAGCCTTTATATTACGTATAAGGTTAAACTAAGCTTGTATAATTACTAGTTCTTTCTATTTATAACGCTGGTAGTCTAGCTTTTGATTATACTTTATTTTAAGCCCTACAGTGCACTTAATAAAGTTATGTAGCTAGTTTATATTTACTAGGTCTTTTTCCTACTTAGCTAATAGTTTATTAGCCATCTCTTAAATAGCATTAAGCAGAGAGGCAAATCCTCTTAAATCTAGCTTAAGTATATACTATTTTATTACCTTCTCTTTAGTTGCTACTAGATTTATTGAATTAGGCTTAATATTATATCGTGAAGTGATTCCAGCGCGTCACGTTTATAGGCTTAAGAAAGAGACATTAAAAGTATACATAATAAATTAGAGGCTAAATATTTAGCCTATTTTAAGAGCTTAAATAGTAAGCTATATTTAAGCTTCTTTAGAAATCAATTACAGATCAGTAGGTAGAGATATTATGGTATTAAATATCTTAATACGTGGTCTTAGTAAACTGATTAGCTCACTTATTTAACCAGCTCGCTTATAAAATACGTTATAGATAAATAAATAAATAGAATAAATAAACCAGACACTAGAATAATACTTATGAATATATGTTAATAAGTAATAAGATAATTAGATTAACTTACTACTAATAACTAAGTTTATATATAACTCTATAAAGTTATTAACTATAGGAAAATCACTATTCTATACAAACTATAGCTATAAGCCTACGGCTTATCAAGAACTATAGAAACTAGATAAAGTATTAGAATCTGTAAGAATAAAAGTCAAGTAGCTATAACGACTTTACTAGGAAATTATATAAAGAATTACTTATAAAGGTAATCTTAGCAAGCAGACTAAGGACAAGTCTAAAGTTAAGGAACTAACTTTTAAGAAGGAGGATAAGGTTTTCCTACTATAAAAAAATTTAGAAATAAAATAACCATCGAAAAAACTGGATTACATCAAATTGGGACTATTTAAGGTTAAATGATAAATCGGACCTGTAAATTACGAACTATAACTACCCAAGGACATAAGGATTTACCTAGTTTTTTAAGTTTTGAAACTAGAACTAGTACTACAGAACGCTGAATTATAGACCAGACTTAAACTCAAAGAAGACATAACTGAGTATGAGGTTGAATGAATTCTGGATCACCAGCAGTTCAGGCGTTAATAGAAGTATTTGGTTAAATAAAAGGGTTACAGACATAAAGACGATATGTGGGAGCCAGTTAGGAACTTAAAGAACAGTTTAGAGCTAATTGATTAGTACTATCAGATGGAGTAATGAATGCTTGCTCTAAGGCCGTATCTAATGAATAGAGAGAATATAAGACGTTCTACTCAAAACTAGAGAAAAAAGATAAGGCGACACCAGACGCTACGAGTAGCGGTGTGTTAGATTAATTCTAATGACTCTGCTCTTCCTTCTCTATTACATGAACTTCGTTAATTAAGGCAAGTTCGCGCTGGAACATCTCCTTCTTCCGAGAATCTATTTGGGCTAACTGATGATGAATTCGTCTCTTACGGGCTTGAAGCTTCTCTTCCTGCCGCTGATAAGCTAACAGATTATTCTGGGTTTTCTTAAGCTGATGGTGCAGTTTCTCTTTATCGCAATCCAACCAATTCCACTTAGGTTATAATATGACAAGATTGTACTTTACATTTTAATTAATACACTCAGAATATCGCCCGGAAGCCAGGTTTACTAGGCAATGATGGTTGTCATTACGACAACGGGAACACGGGGACGGCATGCGACGGTTGTTCCTTAAGACCCTTTGAGCTAGATAGCGAGCTCGTTTTAAGGACGATTCCGCTCAAGTCATCCTTAGGAAATTAGAAGGACAAGAAAGGTGTGAGGGGTTCTTATGATCTCAGCTTTCGCGCAGAGGACCAGCTGCCTTTATACTGTCTATAGAAAGAAGAACGGAATAACCTTCGGGCCGAAGGCTTGGAGGAAGGGGATAATGTTACAGACGGTAACAGAGATGGAAGTGTAGCCGAAAAGGCGTTGCTGTAGAAGGCACAGTACGAAGAAATATGCAAGCAATGCCGAAGGGTAGAGGCAAACTGGCGAAGACAGAATCTACAGATAGGACTACTCTGAAGTAAGTTTAAATTCTATAGGGAACAACATCCCGAGCAGGTAGGCAAGTCAGGTGACTAGCTACGGCAGGGCATAACGAAGATGAGTGCTGATAATGAAGATAAGGCTAGGCATAGACTCATCTTCTTTTATCTTCTCTAGCAGTATCTAACATACTTCTAATTGGTATACAATGTACGCACGGAGGATCTGGTATAAGTATAGGACGTTAGACAACTCACAGTTGCTTTTAATTCTTTATAGTTACTCTAAAATTAAAATTCACACCTTAAGTGAAATAGTTTAATACTATTCTGTTAAAACTTAACTTATTATAGTGTATCTTTTTATTTCTATTAAGTTAATTAACTTCTACTAAGTCTAACGAGCTATCTGATCCGGAAGCAAGAGAATTAATTAACATTATATAATTAATTAGATAGCTTATTACTTGTATAACATTACATTAATAAGTTAGCAACTTATAATAATATTTAATAGAAAATTAAGTACTTTATTTTTATTAAATAAAAAGTTATAGTCATTACAGTATTATAACAGCTACTTAATAGTAAATAAATAATAAAGTCTATAAATACATTCTTTTAGATATAGTTTAGAATAAGTAGTAGTTTTAAAATTTTTTAATAAACTTCTCTTAATAAAATAATATAGTAGTAGGTATAGTAGTTATAAAGCTAGCAGATAATAAAATTATATATATAAAATTAGTAATACTTATAAAATAATAGTTTATATATTTTATTATAGTCTATATAGCTAGTAATAGAGTTTTTATAATAAAAATAAAGTAGTTTAACTTTTAGCTTATTTATATTAAGTATATAAAGCTTTTTTCTATATTATAAATATCTATTTATTTTAACATACTTAGTTAGTATTAGGTATTTATTTTTATAATTTTTATTCTATAAATTAGTTAACATAAAGTTAATTATAGAGTTAATATAATAAATTTTTTAAAGTAAAGTCTACATTTTTAATAGAAGCAGGTTTTTAGTTTATTTAAATTTTAAAATAGTAATAAATTTAGTAGTAGTAATAATAAAAATAAAAGTATAAATAAATTTAGTAAATAATAATAGTTTAGTAGTATATTAATAAAGCTAGTTATAAATTATTATAATAATTTTATAAGTAGAGATCTTTAATAAGTTAGAAAAATAAACTAATTTTTTCTTATAATTAGTTATAATAAGTAAGGTAGTAGCTAGAAGTAATTTTAAGTTTTTTTATTTTAGAATAGTTTAGCTTTAGTAGTAAAGCCTTTTATTTTCTTTTTATAATAAATTAGCTAATTTTCTAGTTAAAGAGTCTAACTTTTCACTTTATTTTCTAAAATAATATATAATTTTAAAGTTAAAATAAAATAGAAATTTAGACTAGTAGACTTAATAATAGTTTAGTAACTTTATTATTATAAAGTACTTTAGATTATAATTGTCTATAATTACTATAAAAAGTAAAGTGTATTCTTTAAGTTCTATCTACTATTTTTTAAAATAATAAATAATTACTAATAGTTTTTTATTATAAATCTTATAATTACACTTTATTATTAAGTGTTTTTTTTAAAAAAATATAATAAATTATAAAATACTATTATCTTTATATTATAATAGTATTCTTGTAAAAATGTAGTTAAAAGTGTTTATTTTAATAATAACTTTTTTTTCTTAGTTAAATAGCACTAAAACAGGTGCTATAGTAAATACTATTTTTAATTTTTAAAAAACTTTTTTATAACTATTATTTTAGTTAAATAGTAAATTTTTTTACGTTAAGTAAACTAGTAAAGTAGTAATATAAAAATATTTTTATATAAAATAATAATAGAAGTTTATAAAGCTAATAAATATTTATATATTTATAATATAAATTAGTATTACTTAGCTAACTATTATCTTAATTTTTTTTAGGTTTATATAAATACTATTACGGTCTATAATTAAGCCTAGAAATTAGATTTTAATTATAAAAAACTTATACTTTTCTATTTTTACATGTAGACCTACTTTTTATAAGCTTTTTAATATTAAATAAAAGTATTCTTTATATTTAGCATAAGTATAGCTATAGATTAAAATATTATTTATATACTACTAAAAAGTTACAAAGATACCTGTTAATTTAAATAATATTACTAGTATTTTATATAAGCTAAAATAGGTGTAAAATACTATAAATTATTTTTAATTAGTTTTAATATAAAAGTTATTAAAAGCCTATAAAATATTAATTTTAAAAAAGTATTATATTCTCTTTAAATTATTTAGTAGTTTCTTAGTTAGTAGTAGTAAATAATAGTTTCTTACTTTAATTTTATTTAGTATATAATAGTTAATACAGAATTAAAGTTCTCCATTTACCGTTTTTATAAATAAGACTAGAAATATAATTAGAAAGTTACTAAAGTAAATAAATTCTTTTTAAAAGTTTTTATTAAGCTATTTTTAAAGTACTTATAGTTTTATATAGAATATTAAATATAAATAGTTAAAAAATAAAGTTTTTTCTTTTATTAGCTAGATATTATAGTTATATAGATAATATAATAGTAAGTATTTAGCTTTTTCTAGTAAAAAAAACTAATAAAACTAGAATAGAAATTTCTAGGTATTAAGTAGAAACTTTTTTTATAAGTTTATACTTTTAGTTATAATAAAAGCTTACTTAATTTTTTTATAAAAATAGTAAATAAGTAATAGTTATTGTAATAAGTATATATAGTATAAGTTTTTAGAAATATAAAATAAATATTTAGCTTTTTATAGTCCTTTTAGTTATAGTAGAATTTAGAAATTAATTTCTATAAAATAAAGATAATCTTATAGATTTGTGCTAAAATAAATAAAATTTTATAATAATTATAACAAAATAAGCTCTTAAATATAAGAATATTTATAATTTAATTAATTTAAAAGTTATAGTATTATAGCTAGTATACTTTTAGTATAATAAAGTATAATCCTAAGATAGTATTATGGTTCCTGTTAGACCTAAGGTTTCTATTACTTAAGAGAGGTCTAGTAAAGAGTTTACTAAAGAATTCTTTCTATAACTTTTATATACCTAAAGTTATTATATATAGTAACTATACATAGTCTTTATTACCACACTATAAAAAATAGTATATAGGTTTCTTTAACGTAGTAAGTATGTATAGAATCCGTGTTAGTACTTTAGTAGTAATATAAAATCATATAATATCTTACTAACACAATATTTTAATAATATAAAGATGTAGTAAAGTATAGTCTAACTAATTTATTATATAACAAATTCTAGAGAGTTGCTCTGAAATGTGAAGATAAGTATAAAAAAAAAAAACTATCTAAAAGCTAAAAAAAAAACGCCTTTTATATAGTAAATTCTTTACTTATAATTTATATAATAGTAAGTTCTAATAAGTGTAATAAATTCTTATCACTACTTATTATACTTACTTATTATATAACTATATATATAAGATATTATATATCTTTCTTACTATTAGCTATATCTATTTCTTTAATAACGTTTATTAAAAGCTTTACTTTATGTTTTATTTTACTAAGCATTTACTTTACTTTATATCTAGTATTAAGTTTCTATATTTTTTTTATTAATATCTAATAATCTTTTTTTAGTTAGTTTACTACCTCTTGCTTGTAATTATTACCTGTAATAAACTTCTACTTATTACTAACTATAATACTCACTCTTTCTTTAAACTTTTAGCTTAAAAGTTTTTTTTATTTTAGACTTTAAATATAAGAAAAGCTTGTCTCTTTAGAAATATTATAAGCACTTTTAGAACTTTTTTTCTCTTTTATCTCTAATAATACTTAAAGTTAAGTCTTTAACTGTTTATAATTATTATTTTATGAAATTAATTTAGAACTGTAACTATTCTATGCTAACTTTATATAATTTATATAAAAAGAAAAGTCTTTATTACCTTATAGATCTCTTATCCAGCTGTTATTTTAAATATATCTCTTAAAATTATAAATACAATCTTATAGTTTCATAGCTAAAGTTTAATAAATTTTTTATTAAGTATTAGTATCTTTATAAGTAGCTAAAGATAGCTAAAAATATTATTTTAATTACTAAAGCTTATAAGTAACAGCTTTAGAAGTAGCTTACTTTAATTAATAGTTATAAGTATAAACTATTTACCTATAAGCTTACTTTAATTAAAAAGATACAAAATCTAGAGAAGGAAAAAAGATATAAGATTTTTAAATTATTATAACTTATAATATCCTTATCTGCTACTTTTATTAATTCTTTTTTAAATATTTTTTTTAATTAGAAAGCCACGTAAGCTTTCCTCTAAAATTTAGTATTACTAAATTCTTTAAATAAAACTAGTTAATCATTCTAGAATATTACTTTAAGTTTTTAATAGATTTCTAGGTATTTTTCTCTAATTTATAGTTCTTCTATTTAACTAGGTATTTTTACTAATATCTAAATTATTATAGTCTTTAAATCTCTTTAACTTTATACTCTAGCTAGTATAGCTCTATATTTATATCTATTACTATTAGTACGTCTAGTAGTGCTAGTTTAAATAAGAATATATAAACTACTAAGTAGATTCTTATATTTCTTAATAGTCTTAGTTTATAGTTAACTAATCTAATAATCTTACTAACCTTAAATAGTCTAATTCAAACGTAATCCAGTTTCTTACTTAGTTGTTTAATTTTCAAATTTTTATATAGTAGGAAAACTTTATTTTTTTTCTTAAAAGTTAGTTTTTTAACTCTTAACTTATTAACGCTCTCTGTAGTTTATAAGTTCTTTAAAATAATAATTCTACTAAAATTATTATATAAGTTCTATAACTATTATATTCTATTTTAGGTTTAAAGTAATTTACTTTCTAATTTATATAGTTCCCTATAAGCTAATAGCTTATACCTATAATTAGTATAGAATAGTAATATATTAGTTATAGATAATTTTATATTATTATAGGTGAATTATACTAAAGATAATAACTTAACCTAATTCTCTTAAAAGTAGTTAATATATATTCTTAAGTATTATTTTAGAGTCTAATTTATATACTTTATTTACCTATTTATTTAAAAATAAAAGCTTATTAAGAGCTTATTTTTTAACCCTAACCTAGCTAATAAGTTTTTTTAAAAGTAAAAAGTAAATAATTTATTTTAATTAGTAATAAACTCCTTAGGTATTCTATATCTTAAAACTATTATTTTTAAGATTTTATATACTAGTTCTTCTGCTGATAAATTTGAAACCATTAAATTAAAATATATATACTTAGTTAGTTTATTTATAATAATAAGTATTATATTATATTCCCTATCTGTTTCCGGTTCCTTAGATAATAGTAGTTCTATAATAAAGTTTATTAAAACTAACTACTATAATTATTTTAGTGCTTCTAATAGTTGTAAAAGTCTATAAAACTTATATTATACTAGTTTATTCTTTTTATATTCTAGGTAAACTTTAACTACTTTCTTTACTTTTCGTTTTAACTTTTTAATGTAGAAATTTCTAGAGATTTACTCTATAGTCTTTTCTACTCCTTAATATCTATATATAATGGCTTTGTGATTTTTTGTAATTAATTTCTTATATAGTTTCTCTAGCACATAAATAAGTCTATTCACGTATGTGAGTTCTAATTCTAGATTCTTAAAGTTTTATTACCTAAAATTCTAAATTCTTACTATTTAGTAATTCCTTACTCTAGTAATTATTATAATTCTTAGTTAATTATAACTTATAAATCTATCTAATCCTATTAACAATACTGTGCTTAATATTAGTTCTTAATATTTTATATAGTTTAGTTATTAGCTAAGTACGTTTACTACTCTATTTTCTATTCCTTTCTAGTAGAATATCTTAAAATTATAAATAGCTAGTATTTTTAACTAGCGTATCTGCCTTTAGTTTAGCGTTTTTATAATAATAAAGCTTATTAAATTCTTATAATTTAAAAAGACCTCTACTTAATACTTAGCTTTTTTAAGATAAATTTATTATTTTTTAAATACTACTTCTACTGCTAATAGCTTTTTATTATAAACATTATAATTTAACTTAGCTTTTATAAGTTTCTTTAATAAATAGTCTATAGAATAGAGATATTTATTATTATATTATTAACTATAGACTACTTCTATTACATAATCAGATATATCTATTTCCAGTATAATAGGTAATTTTAAGTTAAACATTTTTAATATTAGTGCTTAGGTAAACTTGTTTTTAAGTTTTTTAAATACTTACTACTATTCTTATTTCTAATTAAATCCATTATCTTTTTTAGTTAACTCTGTTAAAGATATTGTGATTTTTAAATACCCTTTTATAAACTTTCTATAAAAATTCGCAAATCTTAAGAAAAACTATATTTCTTTAATTATTATTAGTATTAGCTAATTATATATTTCTACTAACTTCTTTAAATCCACTAAGATTTCTTTTCTTGAAATAATAAACCCTAGGAACTCTATTTCTATAACGTGGAAATTATATTTTTCTAGCTAAATAAGAAGGTTATATTCTTAAAACTTTTTTAAGATCTTTTTTACGTATATTTTATGCTTTTTAAGTATTCTATTTATATACACTAGCACGTTATCTAAGTACGCTATTATAAATACGTTTAAATATTTATAAAATATATAATTAATAACTACCTGAAAAGTCGCCGGCGTGTTTGTTAATTTAAATAGTATAATATAATACTTAAAGAGTCTATATCTTATTTCAAATACTGTTAATTATTTAAATTTCTTTTTAATTTAAATTCTGTAGTTTTTTTTGTAAATATTAAATAGACTAAACTATTAAGTTCTCTAGAGTCTATTTATTAGCTCTTAAATTAATAGTAATAGATATTAATTCTTTATTATAGTCTAATTTAATTATCTGAAATCTATACATAATTATAGCTTTCTATTTTTCTTAGGTATAAATAATATTAGTAAAGCTATTAAGCTTTTATTTAGTTATATATATCCCTTCTTAAAATTCTTTTTAATATACTGTTTTAATTCTTCTTACTGTACTCTTAATAGAGGATATATTAATCCTAGTTTAAGCTTATTCTTATTTTTAACTAGTATTTTATAGTCTTAAGATTAATACTTTAAAAGTGTATTCTTTTTGTTTTTACTAAAAAAATATGCAAATTCCTTATATTCCTAAGGTATTTAGGCTTTAGTAGTGTTTAAAACTTATTTTTAAATCTATATTACTCTAATATTTTATAGTTATTATTATTGTAATTGTTATATAGCCTTATATAAGATTCTTTTTATTCTAGAATATTTCTCTATTATATTTAGTTTCCACATTCGTGCTACTTTTCTTACTAGATTATACTATTAAATAGTTTTTTATTACTAATTTATTATTAGATTATATAATGAGAGTTAATTTTATTCTAGAATTATATCTAGCTCTTTTATATTTAGAATATTAATATAGTAGATATTTTTATAGCCTGCTGCTTTTAGCTCTATTATTATAATCTTTAAGTTAATTAAACTCTTTTTAAAGATTATTATACTATTATTTACATATCTTACCCTTACTAGATACGTCTTCTCTTAGTATAATACATTATTTTATTTAATTTATTAATTTAAAATAAATGTTCTATCTGCTCTACTATTTACTAGTGTTTTTAAAAGTTTTTTATTTACTTTTATACTAAAGTAAAGATATAATTCTTATTATACTTATTATAGTCTAAAAGTTCTAAAAGTTATATTATTAGCTTAAGCTTTTTACTAGTAGCTATCTAGTTTTTTAATATAGAATTATGTATACTGTGCTCTTGATTTCTATTATTTAAGTTAAAATACTTTTATTTAATGTGTATAAGGCAGTAGTTATAATAGTATACTAAATATAAAAATTCATAATACTCTTCTTTTACTTCGTTTCTGTAAACTAGATATTTCTATTTTAGAAAATATTTCTTATAAGAGAGTTTATAGTACTATATGTCGTTTTAGCACTATCTTATTTTATATTTTTCTTTCTTATAGTATCCACATCCTAACGTATATTTTTTCTAATTTTATTATTAATATAAATAGTCCTGCTAGCCGTCTTTATCTTCTATGTTAATTATAGAATTTAGGGCTTTTAAAATTTATCTATTAGGTCTCTATTTTCTTACTATTTTTTTATATACTTTCTATCTTTTTAGTCTCCCTATTCGGATTAGATATATTACTTATATATATGCTTTTTTTATATAATTAACTAACTTACAGATCCAACATTTCTAATTCTTTAATTATTAAAAGATATTAGTATTTTTAATTTATATAATAGGTAAAGGTATTTTTGTTTTATTATATTTACTATTCTTACTCTCTAGCTTAGTTTCTTATATTTAAGTTAATTCTTTTTTTTAATTCTTAGAAATATATAATTTTCCTTTCTGAATTTTTATAAGAAATTAAGATACTACTCTTCCTGTAAGGTTATTATACTATAGAAATACTATTTACTTTAATTAGTTTTTTAAGTTATAAAATCCTTCTCCTAGCGTTATCTCCTAATGCTTGATTTTATAATTTTTAATTATATATTAATTTAATTTATAGATTTAATATACTTCTCTATTTAGCCTCTGCTAGATAGTTATTATCATGATTCTAAAAGCTTCATAAATTAAAAACTAAATTTCCTAAAATAATTATTATTCTTTATTAATTTCCTATAATATAAGGGTTTGTGTTTTTAGATTTACTATCTAGTACTATTCTCTTACTATCTTTTTTAATATTTTCTTAAATTATTACTAACTACTTATAAGTTTATACTTTATTTTCTAATACTATTTTTTATAATTTCTTTTATAATACCTGTTAGATCTATAGATTTAATACTAATTATTATTAAGTCTTTTACTAATAACTTTAACTAATAAAGTTTCTACTTACTATAGGTTTTATCTTGTGAACTTAGGTTTTATTTTTATTTTTATAATTCTTAATTTCTTGTCTAGACATTCCTTTATAAAGTATTTAATATTATTATATTTTAGACATATTTTCTTATTAAGTTGCTTATAGTGTTTTTAAGTTATAAGCTACTTTTTTAGCTCTTTTTTCTATAATAGCTTCTTAATTTAGATTTTTGTTAATATCTATTTTATTATAAGTCTATTCTTATTATATTAATATCTTCTTTTTTTTTATAATTATTACTTAACTCTTTTTTTACTTAAGTTCTTACTCATACTGTTGATTGTTTATGCGTATAGTAGATTCTATAAGATTATAAAAATTATCTAATTAATCTCTTTTAACTAGCTTATTTTTAATTTAATTTTTAAGTTTAGTATAATAAGCTGCTATTAATAGCACGTTATCCTAGTTCATTTATAACTATAATTATTAGAACTTTATAGTATATACTAAAACTAATTTTATTTACTTAAAGTTTTGTATCTTACGTTCTACAGTACGTTCTTTATTAATTTTAGTAAAAACTATAGTTATTTAAGTTTTGAAGTTATTATAGCTTCTAAAAACTGCTTTTATCTTATTAGTTATCTTAATTTCTATAGTTTTCTTATTTATATAGTTTCTGGTTAAGGGCTTGAACTAATTTATAATTCTTTCTTTTATATTTATACTAGCTATAAAGATCCTGTCCTGATCCTTAGAAAAAATATTTTTATTAAAGTAGGTATATATTTCTATTTCTGTTAAAAAGCCCTTAAGGTGTTCGCATATTTTATTAAACTTTTTTTAGTAATTATACTTTAGTACTAAATATATAAACATGTATATTTATTTAGTTTTTTAATTTTAAAACTATTTATTATAGCTCTAGAATTTATGCCTCTTGTTACTGCATAATTTAGGCTATAAATAATACTAATACTAAGGCTAAACTACTTAAGCTTATTATTATTATATACTATTCACGTAACTTATAGGTATTTATAGTGTTATAGTTCTTATTAAATCCGGAGTTCCTATTATCTAGAAAAGTCTAGTAAAGGGTTTACTAAAAGATTCTTTTTATAGCTCTTATATACCTAAGGTTATTACATATAGTAATTATATATAGCCTTTATTACTATACTATATAAGACAGTATATAGGTTTCTTTAACGTAGTGAGTATGTATAGAATCTATATTAGTATTTTAATAATAACATAAAATTATATAGTATCTTACTAACATAATATTCTACTAATACAAAGATATAGTAAGGTATAGTTTAATTAATTTATTATATAACGAATTCCAGAAAGTCGCTCTGAAATGTGAAGATAAGTATAAAAAAAAAAAACTATTTAAAAGTTAAAAAGGATATTTATAATAGTACTACTTACTCTACTTACTATAAGCTATATAATATTATAACTAGTTATACTAGCTATAATTTAGTATAGAGCTTAGAGTATAACTAGCTCATGTTTAGACTATATACTACTCTATTTAGAGATAAGCCCTTTTTATACTTTTTTTCTTTCTATCTTAGTATAGCTAAAATAGAGCTAATTTATTTTATTAACCTATATTTATACTATAACGCGTGAAGACTAAGCCTGTTATTATATTATATTAAAATCTTTTTAACTTAGCTGGATAATAGTGACATAATATTAAAATTAAACTATATAATTAATTTAAGTATTTAATTTGTTAATAACTACACCTAGAGAATTAATTACATGACTATACTAAGTTATTAGTTTATTAACTATATAATCTCTACTAGAAAGCTCTATAGTAGTAGGTAATTAAAATCTTAAGTAATAGTCTATATAAGCTCTATATAATAGGCCTTAAGAGTAACTTAGTAGGTAACTAAAAGATCTATAGTAATAAATAAAATATTTATTAGATTAGAAAAAAGTTATAAAAGCTTTAGTAAATTCTTTCTCTTTTTTTATTATCTTCTCTATGCTAGAGAAATTAACTCTTTTAAGTACTATTAACTTATCTTTTTTCTATTAGAGAATTAGCTAATTACTTTACCCTACTAGAGACTAAAAGCTTTATATATATATAAGAATAAATAAATTAGAACTATAGGAAAGTTCTCTACGCTAGAGATAAGAATTAATTTTAAGATAATAACTACTAGTAATAACTATATGCTTATTTCTAAATTACTTAGATATACTATTATATACTACTCTAATAATATAATTAGAGAAGACTACACTATTAAGAAGCTCTATATTCAGGCATGATATAATAAGAAACTTTTTATAGCTACTACTAAAAGTACTATCTAGAAAACTAATATTTATAAGCCTTAGAAAATAGAGATTACGCTTTCTAATCTAATAATTCTTAATTAAGTAATAATTACTAGTAAGCTAGAGTATAGCTATTTTAAAGTACTTATATATTATAATTATACTAACATACTAGAAAAAGCGCTTAATATAGCTAAAACTAAGCTTAATAAAGCTAGAGATAAGTTTATTAAGTTTTATTAGCTACTAAACAACACGCTTAAGCGTGTAGCTAATTAAGAAAATAAGATTAAAATACTAAAAACATAGATAAAGAAACCCACGTATAATATATACTTCTTTCTTTTTATAAAGGCTAGTCTAGTGCTATTATTAATACTAATAAAGAAAATATACTTTATAGCTTTATTATAAACCTCTTAAAACTAGGCTAGCTATGTCACTATAGGACCTAATAATAGTTCTAATATATATAAAATCTTAGTAATTTAACTTTTTAAGTATTATCTTACTTACTCGTTACTTTATTAGTTATGTTTATTATAGATAGCTATTAAGATAATAGCTACTTAATAAGATTTTCTAATCTATTAATACTTAAGAATAGTAAGAATATTACCTTTAATTAATAAAGAGATATCCTAAAGGATAAGGTATATACTAATTAAAACTAGTTTACTAAAGTTAGTAAGTAAACTACCTAAAAGAATATTATCTTTTATATATATATATATATATATAAAGAGTCCTGCTAACTAATACTTCTTAACACTTATATATATAATAAAAGAGAGTAAGTAGCTAGTTAACTACTAGTATATAATAAATTACCTAAAAAGAACGTATAGTAATCTATATAAGAGACTTAATACTTATTATAATTTCTAAAAGCTCTACTTTAGAGACCTTGCTAATTTTATTATATTTTAAAATAATTTTTTTACCTAACTTAAAAACATAGCCTGTTTATAGATTAATAGATAGAAGAATTTTATAAGAAGCTTTTAAATACTCTACGTATATAGATAGGCATCTATTAATAATAGTATTATAATTAATATAATAAGTATATAAACCTAGCTTAAGATTTTATTAGAGAGTTAACTCTTAATATTAGAAAAGCTACTAAGTAAATTAATAGAAGAATTAAAAAGACTTAGCTACTACTAATTTAGTAATCTTATTTAGAAACTAAATACCGAACTTATATAGTAGTTATTATTATTCTATTAATATCTATCCTTACGCTAGCTAGTTACTATAATTACGGGAAATTTAGTTACTTTATAAAAGACTATTAACTATTTACTTAAGCTATAGCTAAAGTAATTAAGCCTATAGATACTAATAAAAAGCTTTATACACTTTAGGATACTAGTAATAATAAGAAGTTTTCTTTTTAAAGTTATTTCCTAAAGCTATTAACTAGTTTAACTCTTGTTAATTACTATTTAGTAGACTAACTTTTATACTATTCTATTATATCTCTACTAGTAGACTAGCTATTAAGCTAAGTAGCTTTCTTAATACTAAAGCTAGTAGTTTTATTTTAATATACCTAAAGTACATACACGCTATTAAGAAAGAGCTTAAGATAAAAACTTATTAAATAAAATCTATCCCCCTAGCTAGCTATAATAGTAGACTAAATAGATAAATAAATAAATACTTTTAAGCTAATCTAGTACTAAATAACTACTATCTATTAATTTATTTTATTTTCTATAATATTAGCTATTATGACTTTATAATTAGCTATAAGCTATTTAAAGACATAAGTGCTTTAATTAGCTATAAGAAATAAATACTTAAATAGCTAAATAATAAGCTAATTAACTACAAGCATAACATTATTATTCTAATATAAAATTTATTAACTAAAATTAATTTCTTATATTAAGCTGATACTGATTGACGTGATGAGCTGATAAATATAGTAATTTTATAATATACCTATAAGCTACCTTAGTACTCACCTTAGCATATAATATAGTAAAAGAATTTTAAAAAAAATAGAAGAGTAATTTTATCTATAATAGTAGCTAAAGCTAAGTAAGTAAATTTTTTATTTTTAATTTATCTTATATAAAGACCTTTTTAAGATAGGCTTTAAGATTAATACTATAAAAGCTTTTACTTTTATAATATATATATAGTAAAAGGAAACTATACTAGAGTATATTAGTATTTATAAAGTAAATAAGCTTATTTAGGATTATAGAGATAAGCTTAGTTTATTAGATCTAGAGCTTTTCTCTTAAGGCTTTAAAAGCCTCTTAGTAAAGACTTTACTAAAAGGGCCCTATTAATTAAATAAGAATCTTATAAAAGAAAAGAAATTTTAGTAGCTTATTAAATAAAAACTACCTTACTCTAGTTATGTTAGTATAATTTAGGTTTATTTTTTAAAAAAAGACTCAGATATGCTGCCCCCGTATTATGAAAGTATTAATTATAATATTAAACTAATAACTAAAAATACGTTAATATTAAGTTTATTATATAATATATCTTTTAAGCAGCTATAGTTTATTAAGACCTATTTAAATAACTACCTTTAATAAGGTATTATTACTTATAGTAATATTTTATATATATTTTTTAATACTATTTACTAAAAAGCCTAGAGAAGGGTAGCGCTTCTGTGTTGACTACTATAAACTTAATATTATTATAAAAAAAGACATTTATTTAATTCTGTTAATTTAGAAAACTCTTATTTAACTAGCATATATAAAAGTATTTACTAAGCTTAATATATAATAAGCTTTTTATTATATATGTTTAAATAAGAATATAGAGAACCTAACTACGTTCTGTACTTAGTATAGAAACTATAAGTACTATATACTACTATTTAGTCTCTATAATAGCCCTACTATATTCTAGTACTATATTAATAGGATGCTTTATAATCTACTTAATAACTTCTATATTATTTACTTTAATAATATTTTAATCTATTTTAAAGACTTACTAGAATATAAGGAGTATATTACTTAAGTACTAAGATATCTCTAAAATATAAATCTTTAAGTAGATATTAAAGAGTGAGTTTACTATTACTAGAATAAAGTTCTTAAGCTTTATTATTAGCATAAAGGGGATTTAAAAGAACATTAAGAAGATTATTACTATATAGAAATAGCCAGTACCTATATTAGTTAAAAGCCTATAATTTTTCCTAAAATTCTGTAACTTCTATAGAGTCTTTTTAAAAGACTATAAATATATTATTTAACTACTTACTAAGCTACTTAAGAAGGGTATATAATATACTTTTAGTAAATACAAGCTAGTAGTTTTCTAGTAAGCTAAAAATTTAATGCTATTAAATAATATTTTAGTTTACTACTCACCTTATTATTAAACGCGTATGGAGATAGATATAAGTGATAGAGTTATTATAAAAATATTATTATAACTCTAAGAGAATAATCTCTAGCGACTTATAATTTTCTATTTTAAGACTATAAGTAAGCATTAAATAAACTATAATATATATAATAAAGAGATATTAGCTATAATTTATAGTCTCTAAGAATAGCACTTATAGCTTATAGGCTTATAAACTATAGAGTTATTTAGTACTTTAATTAACTATTATATATTAGAGTACTTTTTTATAAAGTAAGAGCTTACTCCCCACTAAATACGCTAAGTAATAAGTATAGTAAATTATTACCTAATATTTATTTATTACTTTAATATAATTAATATAGTAGCTGACACGCTCTTATGTAAGTAAAAAAAACTAAAGACCTAAAAAAATAAAAATAAAATAGCCTAAACACGCGCCTTTCTTTTAGTAGAATAAATTAATATTAGTTTTATTAAAACTATAAGTAATAACCTAGCTATGCTGTTAGTAAAAGATATATTAATTATTAATATAATTAAAATAGCTATTACTAATACTTTTATAGTCTTACTACTTTTAAATAATCTTTACTTATTAATTAATTATATTATTAAGGTGAATTATAGTTATAAGAGTTTATAGCTATTCTAAGAGTACACTTTCTTTAGTAACTACTTAATATAAAAACTTAACTAAAGCCTTCTTATATACTATAGTAAGCTAGTAGTTTTTACTATATATTTTTTAAGAACTTATTTTATTTAAGCTATTTATACTATCTAGGTAATTATTTATTTAAGTAAGAGAAAAATAAATAAGCTACTTCACAACCACTACTACTAAAACCATATAAGTAAAAATATAGATAACTATATAGCTATATATAAAGCTTATAAATAGAGCTATGTATTTTATAATAAGACTTTAAACTTACTTAAATTACTACTAATTTCTAAGCGAGTATAGCGAGACGTCTTTATAGACTTTAAATTTTTTTTTTTAGATAAGAAAAAATATAACTACACTTTTATTATTATAAACTAGTTAAGTAAATATTATTTTTTATTATCTTATTATAAAATAACTATAGCTGCTTAGGTAGCTGATAAGTATTATTATTATTATTTCTATTTATTACCTAATATTAGTCCCCCTAATGGGTTTATGTAGGCTAATTTTTTTCTAATTAAATAAATAAAAAACCTCTAGAAAAAACATAAGAGGTAATACTTTAAATAATATTTATACTATATTAATAAAAAGAAAAATACTATTTAGTTATACTATACTAGGCTTAGTTTCTTTACGTAGAATAGAGTATTTAAAATATCTATCTTATTTTATCTACCTTTTAAACTATTATAGCCACGTTTATATATTACTGTATATATTATTATATAAGATTATATACCTATCTCTAGTTCTCTTTTTTAAGTCTTTATTTTATATATGTTAAGGGCTGCCTGGTTGGCTTAAGGTTAAATAAAACTATAATAAATTTAATAAGAAGCTATAAGAGCTCTAAGTAGGGTTTTAATAATAGCTCTAATAAATACAATATAATTATAGAAAACTGTAATAAGATAAAGTATTATGAAATACTAATACTAACTAGAGCACTTTAGAATTATTAAGGAGAGATACTATAGGATACTATAGTTTACTATAAGGTATTATAAGATACTATAGTTTACTATAAGGTACTAAGACTTTACGTGTTAAGGGTAATCTAACTAAGGCTTATATATTAAGGCTAACTAGCTAAAGGTTTAAGAGACTTAGCTTATTATAATATCTCTTTTCTAAAAGTTATATTAACCTACCGCTAGGATCTTAGCTTAAGTACTAATTAAATAGGGTAATTTATAATTAATATCTCTAGCATTACTTAACGCCATATTATAAAGGCTTTAGTATTAATAAATACTAAAATAGGTTCCCAAGATAGCCTTTAGTAGCCTTCTTATTTAACTAGAAGTTAATATTAGAATCTGCGTCTCTAATAACGCTTTCTTTTATTTATAATCTTCTCTATAAAGTATTTAGTATCTCTGTTAATAATAATTGGTTTTAGTTATTAATCTGTTAAAGATTAACTTAGCAGCAGGTTATCAGCTACCAGGCGAAGTCTATTTATATTAAATACTTTTTTAGTATTACTAGATGTATCTAGCTTAACGGCATGAGTTCTAATAAGCCTAACTATAATATACTTTAAGTTCTTCTAATTAAGCTTTTTATTTATCTATGTAGTTCTTATATGCGTTTTAAGAGCAAGCTATACCTTATTACTAACTTATAGTTAAATAGCTTTTTTATACTTCTTATTTACCTATTTCTTTTACTTTTACTAATTATTTGCTATTAACGCGTAAGCAAGATTAAATGTCTTCTTTAGCTTATTTATAATTACTAATATCTTTTTTTTATTTAACTTAAGAGTCTTAGTTATTTTATTAGTTAGCTATAACTATAGCAGGTCTATATAGTATCTATACTAGAGAAAAAAAAAACTTATCTTTATTACTATTACTTCTCTTACCTTAATAGCTATTATAGCTATTTTAATATACTTAGCCTAGTTTTTCTAGTCTTACGTAATATACGCGCGTAGGTAAGCCTTAACTATAGAGTTTATTCTCTCTATTAACCTATTAGTTTATAAATATTATGCTGTTAATAGTCTCTAATTAATATTACATAGCTTATAAAGCATTATCTAAAACTCGCTAATAAATTAAGTTCCTCTATCTAAGACGATAGTATTAGATAACTAGTGATAAGCTACTACGAATCTGATAAAAGCGTTAATAATTATAGGAATCTTAATATCTAGCAAAGGGATAAGAACTACATCCTTGCTTAGTTAATCTGTAATAACTATTAGATTTATACAACCTTTGCTCTCAGGCAGTCTAACGATAAAGTCCATTAAGATTTCTTTCTAGATCTGTTCTAGTAGTAGTAGTGGTTTTAGTAGTCTATAAAGGCTATCTTACTATAGCTTGATTTGTCCACAGGTGTCGCAGTTCCTAATATATCAGCAGATATTATCTGACATATTCAGCCAGAAGAAGTTTTGAGTAACTACTCTATAGATAGAATCTCTTTCTAAGTGACCTAAAGTAGGTAAGGTGTGTATTATGTGGATGATATCTATTCATAGTAGTTCATCATCCGGAACCTATTGACGGCCTTGATATTGGAGGTCTATATTAGCATCCACTAAGCATTCGGAGATAGATGCCTTTTAGTCTATTTTAATAGGGAATCTTCGCTTACCATTAAGCACAGCCTAACAGGCTCTTAAGTATTCTTTATCCTTTATTTAAGCGGCTGTCTACTGTTCCTTAAAGGGCGGCTCATCCTAAGCCTTAATAACATCAGTAGGGGCGGCGAAGTTATTAACTTAAGTTACCATAATTAGTACCAGGTCTTCATCCTCAGGATTATCTGAATTGTTAATAGTGACTGGTCTTAATAACTGCATGTAGCGGTGTCGCGTCCGCTTATCTGACACGCCTTTAGGCATATCCTACTCACAACAAGAAAGGGTATCAGCTCTCTTATTTAGCTTCCCAGAACAATAAGCGATAACCATCTGATATCTTCCTAAAATAAGAGACCATCTCATCTGACGGTCATTTAACTAGCGTGGTTTCGTGAAGTATTTAAGGTTCTTATAATCTGTAATAACTATAAACTTCTTAACTAAACGGAGCTCAGCGTCCCATTCTTTAAGGCAGTTAATAATAGCAAGTAGTTTCTTATTATGTATCTCATAGTTGGCCTTATGAGCGTTTATTTTCTTTGAGAAATATGCGACCAGGTAAAGCAACTCATTATTACTATACTATAAGAGGACTCCAGAGATTGACTATCCTGATAAATCTGTCTCAATAACAGTATCTCAATCCCAGTCAAACTAGGCCAGTACTGGTTCCGTAATAAAGATAGTTTTCAGCTTGTTAAAAGCATCCTGCTGGTCCTTTCCCTAGCGGAAAGGCGCGTTTAATCTAGTTAAGGTAGTTAAAGAAGTAACTAATCCAGAGTAGTCTTGTATAAAGCGTCTATAGAAGTTCGCGAATTCAAGGAAGCTGTGTACACCTTTCTGCGAATGAGACACCTCTTATTCCTTAATAGCCTTAACCTTCTTAGGGTCCATGCGGAGGCCTTTTCCTGCTTTAATAATAAAACCAAAATACTTAGTAAAGGTAACATTAAACTCGTATTTGCTAATATCTAAGGGGAGGCCTGCAGCTCCCATAGCATCAAGCACCTTATTCATATTCTTATGGTGCTGCTTAAGAGACCTATTTATATAGATTAATACGTCGTCCAGATATGCTGAGTAGAAGTTATTAATATATTCTTATAGCGTTTAGTTAATGTAGCGCTGAAACGTGCTTAGCGCGTTTGCCAGGCCAAAGAGAGTAACTAGCCATTCATATAAACCAAATCAGGTACGGAATACCGTTTTCTATTTATCTCCTTTATAGATGCGTATCTTATAGAAGGCAGCAGATATATTAATCTTCGTAAAATACTTAGCCTTAGCGATACTATTCAAAGTCTCCTGGATTAATAGTAGAGAATAACGATTCTTTCTGGTGATAGCGTTAAGAGCTTAATAGTCTACACAGAAGTGAAAGCCTCTACTAGGTTTCTTTGCAAATAATACTAGTAAAGCAGCTAGTAAATTACTAACGCAAATCCATCCTTTATCTAGCAGTGACGTAAGGTGTTTGCGAAGGATAAAAAGCTTTTCTCTACTCATATTATAGAGAGGTCCTTATGGGGTCGGCTTCTTTTTACCGTCTTCGTCCTTCTCCAGCTCAATCGCGTGGTCAACACCAGGTCAGTGAGGAGCTTACTTAGATGCCGTCTTAGAATCAAATATCCATGCATAATCCTTATGAGCTCCTGGGAGCAAAGCATTATAGTCAATCTTAGCCTTTAGTGCCAATACCTTCTGGATATTAGCTATTAACGCTGTAAATACCTGGATAGTAGAATCTTTTTCCTTAGATCGTCTTATCCATGAAGTGTAGGATGCTGTACTAATCTCTTGAGATTTCAAGCCGTCTTACTCAGGCTTGCTATTGTGAGCTTTAAGGCGAATCCGTTATCCAGTCATGTGTACATAGATAGATGGTTTATATAGTATGATTATAACCTTACGCTTATCCATCCATAGCCTGCTAAGTATAATATCAAACTCAGGGTATTAGTTTATAACATATCCCTATCTATAGTCCTGGTATCTATTGATATCAAACTTAAAGCGGGGCACCTGGTTGATCTGGCTGCTTCCTTCAATCCCGATAACCTTTCAGGGTGCTATCTATATGCACTGTAGACGAGTCTTCTTAGCAAAGATTAGACTAACCATAGCGAAGATAAGGCTACCAGAGTCAATCATTATTAAAGCGTAATAATTTAAATTAACTAAAGCATCAACTACCAACGCATTACTACGCATCTTAGTTTCTTTAAACTGGTTCTAATTTTTACGCATCTTGCGCTCGTCTACCTTTGGCTCCTGCCTATGACTTTCAGCAGGAGCTACTCTTTTCCCGATCACTCGTCCTCAGAGCTCTCGTTAGGGGTATCATCGTCTATAAACATCTCTTCAACCGTAACCGTCCTGCTACAGGTTGATTTGCTGGAACGGCTTAAACTCCGTTTTTCTTTCTCAGCTACCTTGGCTGAGGTGATCAATTGACTTCGGGGTTTGCTTAAGCTCGTTGTCTTCTTAGTACAGTCGCGGGAGTAGTGGCTCTTCTTGCTATAGCTAAAGCAAAGATGCTTAGCTCTACAGCGCTCGTGTTTATCGTCGTCAACATTATTCTTACCAGTATACTCCACCCCATCCATCTTATCTAGAGAAGAAGAAGAGCTGTTCTTCTTCGGCCGATTGGTAGGTCCGTCACTACTTGGTCGGAAGCCGGTTTTTCACGACGACTTGCTATAGAGCTTATATCGGAACATATCATCCGATATCTCGATTGCCCTCTGCTGAAGGGTAGTGTACGAGTCAATGGGGACTCTAATCAAGCGGGACTGGATCTCGTCCTTTAGTCTATTCCGGAATAAGGTTATCTTCATCATATCGTTACTACTAAGGCTAGCATGAAGCCACTGTTCTTTAAAGTCGTACAGGTATTCTCTCACCTCGCGCTTGTTCTGCTTCATGTGCGTGATCTTATCACGGGCTCTAGCTTCTACATGGTGATCCTTGAAACAGGAGTCCAGAAATATCCACATATGCGTGATATCGTAGCTACTCTTCTGGCATGACTCCATAAAGGGAGTTGCGATAGTGTGAGCCTTATCCTTAAGGCGACTGTAGATATACTAACAGCGCAATTCCGGTGTTGGGTAATCATCTCCGTCAGCCGTAAATTTGCCCGCGATGGCGAGACGCCATCCTGGATATTCCGATCTTGTACTGTCAAACCTTTGAGGGTCTGGAAGACGTTTGCGACGTTCTTTAGTTGTCCCATTAACGTTAAGGGCGGCTAGAACTGCTGCTAGCCATGGTGGTAGTGCTTCGACCGACGAACTTGGTGCAGGCGGCGTTACTGTCCTTGGCACTGAAGGGAGGAGTAGGATTGTTTCGCGGACTTAACCTACCGCATCCGAGGCTTCCTCCTTGCTGTATCCTTGCTCTTGTGCCCACTGCTGAGCTCTAGCGAGGGCTTCCTCGTGTTTTCTGCCTACCGTAATGTCTTGTATACAAAGCCTAAGAAGATGAGCTATATTGAGAGGTAAGTGCGTCTCCTGCCTCTCGTACTGGATGGCTACACCTCGGCCTTCCATTGTGATGACGGATTTACTGAAGCGATTTCTTCAACCGTCCGAGTAGTGTGATGATAGGACCACAAAGATGCTACTATCTCTTCTCACACTAATGTAGCAACAGGACCATAATTGGTACCACTGTTCAAGCTACACTTACGCAGGACCACCGTGGTCACAACTGCGTTGCGTTCCCCTTGACAACCTGAGATAAAATCCGTCTCCAAGGTATCAATCGACAGCCTATCTGATGATAGCTGGCCGTTAGCTCGCTGCTGAACGGACTTCCGGGAACGACGACTCAAGGTACTACTCGAGGCTTGATATTCGTATCAAGTCTTTCCAATCTTGAAGACCAAGTGTCTACGAGGCTTGGCACGGCGCGTCAACCAAGGCTTTTCTCTCAAGACCAATCACTTAAGAGGCTCAACACGGTTCGTTGGTTGAGTCTTTGTAGATGGCGTCCAAATGGCTAGCTAAATCCAGGATTAACAGCTCCTGAGGGCGTACGACGGGCAGGTGCGTTAGCGCGTCATCTGGTACCAGATCGGGCTCTAGAAAGCTGTAAAGAATCAGAAGTACGACACTCGCGTATCGTAAGACGATTAAATTCAAATGTTAAGGGCTGCCTGGTTGGCTTGAGGTTGGGTAAAACTATAATGAATTTAATAAGGAGTTATAAGGGCTCCAAGCAGGGTTTTAATGATAGCTCTAGTGAATACAGCATGATTGTGGAAAGCCGTAACAAGACGAAGTATCGCGAGGTACCGATACTAACCAGGGCACCTCGGAATCATTAAGGAGAGGTGCCGCGGGATACCGTAGTTTACTGCAAGATACCGCGAGATGCCGCAGCTTGCTGCAAGATACCGAGACTTTGCGTGCCGAGGGTAACCTAACTGAGGCTTGTGCACCGAGGCTAACCAGCTGAGGGTTCAAGAGGCTCAGCCTATTACAATATATAATTATCTTAATATCTGCTTATATTCTACCTAAGAGTGCATAGCTGCTAGAGGGATTTTCTTATCTATTTTTTTTATTAATAATAATAGAGTATTATTTAGTATTACTTAAGCTCTAAAGCCTAAATCTAAATCTATTAGTCTATATTCTAAAGTTATAGAAGGATATTTTAATAATAGAGATACTTAAAACTCTTATAACTAAATACTTAAGCTGTTAAATAATGTTAGAATAGAAAATTTCTTTTACTTATAGCCTTAAGGCATAGGTTACATACGTATTATATATATCTATTATATAGTATAAATATAATAAACTAGTTTATTATAGCTAAGCTAGTTCTTACATAGCGGTTTATTATAGCTAAACTAGTTTATTATAGTTAATTATTTTCATATAAAAGGAAGAAGAGACGCTGAAGAGATATTTTCTATTAATTTAAATAACTAAATATATATATTAAGATATAGTAGTTATGTTTTTAAATCTTTACTAAAGTTTATCCTTCTGGTGAAAAAAATTTCGCACTATTATTATACTATTATATTAATATTATATAACTGTATATATATCTCTATATTTACTTTAGTAGTTTATTAATATAATTTTAATAGAATATTAATAGTAGCTACTAGATTCTCGGGCTCTACTATGTAGAGATGTAGAGACCACTTTTTATAAAGCTCTAAGTACTATTATTATATCTAGTAAGTATTTAGTTTACTTAAGTTAATAATTTCTAATTATAGTCTTTAGTTCACTTTAGTATTTATAAATAAGCTATACTAACTAATAGGAATTAAGTAAAAACTCTTAATACTATATTATCTCTAAACTAATAGAAATATTAAGGTTTTAAATTAGTATATTAATTAGCACTTATGCTTATTTATTAATTACTATTAAAATAACTAGTTAAACCTACTGCCCTATATAGACTAGATTTAAATAATTCTATTATATAAGACTATAAGCTTATTACTCTATTAAATTAAGTTTAGTTATTAGTTAATTTATTACTAGGACTAGAAGAAACATATAAAGGTATTTACTATAGTTTATAAATAGATATCTCATAAAAAAGCATAAAGCTATGCTAAAGCTTAATATAAGATAATAAAGCTAGCTATAAAAATAGCTTAATAAGAAATTACTTAAGTATAAAAATAATAGGCTTAATAGGCTAATAAGAAGCACTATAAGCTAGACTTCTTTATAGGAGATAAAGTATACGTTATATTTAAAGACTTTATTACTAGTTAATATAGCCAGAAGCTTAACCAGTAGATATATAGACTTTATTCTATTATAAATATAAAGAGATATTCCTATTATCTTAAGCTGTTACTATATATATATATGCTTAATATCTTTTATATAGACTATTTATAAAAGGCTTTTATTTACTTACTATTTAGCTAAATTAAACTTAAGGAACCGCCTATTAAGATTAATAGGTATTTTAAGTAGCTAGTATAGAAAATCCTTAATAGCTACCTATTCTATAGTTAACTATAATATAAAGTATCTTAATTAGCTTATAATCTAGATTCTGTTTAGTATAACGCCTAAGGCTTTATAGATACCTTATATAAAATAAAAGACTATTATAAGGCCTATTTAGAGAAGATAAGACTATTAATATAACTAAACACCTAATTAAAAGCATATAAAGCAGAAAAGGATCTAGAAATAATAAAGAAAAATAACAAGACAGCTTTAAAAACAAAAGTAGTATAGAAATTAGTAAAAAAAAGACTATAACTATTATAGTATTAACTATTAATCCTATAATATACTATATAAAAACGTAGGGTTCACGTCTATATATAGTAAGACCCCTATTTATTTAGTTTAAACCTATTTATTCTTTTTATTTTCTTTTTTATCTAAATGTTTTATATTCTATAGCTAGTGTACGTAGTATTAGCTTAGAAATTTAATATTTATTTATCTAGTATTTCTATTAAATGCACGTTGAGCTATAATAATAATCTAAAGACTTAAAAATAAGTCTTCTTTAGAAAGAGGGTAATATAATAATGCTATTTACTTTACTTATTATAAACTATATAATATTATAACTAGTTATATTAGTTATGATTTAATATAAAGCTTAGAGTATAGCTAGCTTATACTTAAGTTATATACTATTCTATTTAAAAGTAAGTCCTCTTTATATCTCTTTTCTTTTTATCTTAATATAGCTAAAATAGAGCTAATTTATTCTATTAACTTATATTTATACTATAATATATAAAGACCAAGCCCGTTATTATAATACTTTTTATATAGTAAATTCTTTATTTACAATTTACTTAATAGTAAGCCTTAATAAGTATAATAAATTTTTATTACTACTTATTATACTTATCTATTATATAACGGTATATGTGAGATATTACGTGTCTTTTTTACTATTAACTATATCTATTTCTTTAATAATATTTATTAAAAGTCTTATTTTATATATTATTTTACTAAGCGTTTACTCTGTTTTATGTCTAGTATTAAGTTCCTATATATATTTTTTTACTAATATCTAGTAATTTTCTTTTAATTAGTTTACTATTTTTTGCTTGTAATTATTATCCGTAATAAACCCCTACTTATTACTAACTATAATAGATAGTTATAAACAGATAAATTATTTTAGTATAGTTATAAATATAAAGCCTTATAGTAATATATAAAGTAATAAATTTACTATAAGACTTAGTTTTATTTATAATATTAAAATAAAATAGTTTTTTTTTAGCTGTTCTAGCTAGAAGTTTATAAAAATAATTTAATCTTAATTAATAAAGTTTTTTTTAGTTCTGCTATTAATAAGTCTATAAATAATAACAATATAACTAGTAAACTATATTAAGTATTTAATAGTAATAAGAGTTAGTTTAATAGATAGTATAAAAATACAAAACTATAAATTAAGCTCTTTCTTAATTAATATCTTATAAATAGTAATAGTAAAGATTTTATAAAAGTATAGTTTTAAAACTAGAGCATAACTTAGCTATAGCTTAAGGCTTTTACTAAACTATATAATAAAGAATATAATAAGATATAAAAGCAAGTAATAAAGTAAATAATAAACAGAAATAATAAACTAAATAGTATATAAATAAAAATACTTTAAACTAGCAGATATTAAAGTAAAAATAGTAGATAATAAAATAGATTTTTAAGCTATAGTAATAGTATTTATAGTATTTTTTATAGCTCTAGTTTAGAAAATTTAGTTAGTAGTAGTAACTTAAATTTATAAGTTTAATAATAAAAGCAGTAAAGACAGCTATTAAAAGAAAAATAATATACTTTTAAGTTATAAGCTAAAGATTATAAATTTTATAGCTACTTATAAAAGCAGCTAAGTTATAGTAGTAATAGTAGTTTTTAAAGTTTTATAAATAATAAGCTAGTAAATTATATTAGTAATATAATAATAAATTATAAAATAGTATATTTTATAAGTTTTTAAAAACAGCATTCTTTAGAAGGGTTAGTAGGAAGTCTTTAAATAAACTAATTTTAAAAGCTAATTATTAAAATTTTACTAGAAAGACACTAAATTCTTAGTTCTTTTAATAGAGTTTAAATAGATTTTATTAAATATTACAAGCTTAATTTAGGTTTCTATAAACTTATTTTAAAATTTCTAGTATTATAAAGTAGTTTAGTAAGTAGTAGATATTATTAGTATTATATAAAAAACTTACTTATATAGTATTCTTTTAAGTTATTTATTTACATAAGCTATACAGAATTTAGTAGTAGAGAAATAGTTTTAATTTATAGTTATCTTTATATAGATTTATATTATAAAGTATTAAAAAAAATTTAGTTACTACTAAACCTATTAGGGTTAAGTAGATATTTAGAAAGAATATAAAATAAAAATAAAATAAAAGTAAATAAAAAAAGAATAGTTATAAATAGTTTAGTTTTAATTAGAATAGTAATAGAAATAGAAATAAAGACAAGAGTAAAAATAGTAAAAATAATAAAAATAATAAATATTAGACTTTTAAACTATAGTTATATATATAAGTTTTTAATCTACTTTTAGACTTTTTATAACTTTTTTTTTAGTAGCTATAGACTTCCTTAAGTATTATAATATACTTATAAAAATATATTATCTCTACTATAGTAATAGTAAGTTACTATAGTTAGTTTTTATAAATATTATAAAAAACTATAATATAGTCTAGCTATTTTTATGATTATTTTTATATAAATTATATAAATTTATCTTTATTCCATAAAACTAGTAGAGGTTATAAAGTTACTATAAAAAAAATAAAACTACATAATATTTAATATATAATTATTTTTATTAAACTTAAAAATTAGTATTATAAATAGTTAGTAAAATGGTATTTATTTTTTTAAATTTAGGTTTTTATAAAAAGTATTTATATTTAGTTTTAAAATTAATTATTATAACTAGTTTATTTAACTAAATCTTTATAGTTTTTTGTAATTTAGTATAAAATTTTAATTTATTTAATATAGTACGTACATTTACTATTAACTTTAATAAGTTTAAGTAATAAATTTTATTAATTAAAAAGTTATTTAAATTTTAGTATAGTAAGTTATAGTAATAAAATATAACAAACTAAATAGATTTTTAAAAATTTAGGTTAATATATATATTAAAAAAAACAATTGAAAAATATAGTATATTTGTTATAGTAACTACCTGTAATATCTTATAAGAGTCTTCTAAAAAAGCCTTTTCTATAAGTTTTTTTATTATATTATATATTTATATATTAGCCTTATGCTAGTGTATAAGCTCTTATCTAAATACTTTATTTATAGCCTATTTTATTTCTTCCTTTCTTTACGTAATGTTTTGAATTATTACTTGGTACTATATATAGTAATTAATTAATATTTCTTTTTAGGTTCTTAACCTCCTACACGTAGTACCTTTATAATATTATGTTATATTATTACTACTATTAATAGAATATCTAATGCTTTAAATACCCTTATTCTAATTACAGAACTTATATAGTTATTTAAGGAGTAAATAATTATAATATAAAACACATTTACTAAAGCACTAAAACAATAATAAGTATAGCTAGAATATTAGTAAGTATAACAACAAAAATCTATTAACACTTTCTAAAACGGATTATAGGAAGTTTAAGAATAAACTATATCTATTTCTTCTTATCTTACTATCTAAGTAACTACTACTAAAGAAGCTTTAATAGGTGCTACTAGTTTATTTAAAAATAGCTTAAGTCTTATAATCTTAATTCTATTTATAACTATAACTAGTACCTATCTCTAAGTTCCCTGAATTACGGTTAGGTAAGTAAAGTTAATCTCTATACTAAGTTCTACTATTTTATTAGTAATAATAAAATCTGATTACCTATCTGACCCTTTAATATTTACTAGAAAGTAAAGAGATTTACCTATTTTTATTAGAAAACTTTGTTATAAACTTAAAGGTAATATTAACTAATATTCTATTAAACGCTCCTAGCTTTTATATATATACTTAAAATTAGAAAAGGACATAGTAACACTTATAGACTTTTTTATAAATTAGGATATATATATAATAGAGTAATTAATCGCCTTTCTATTAGCCACATATAAAAACCAAAATAAGAAATTTATTATTTTAAGTAAACTTAATTCGTTCTGCTAAGGGTGGAAGAGCTTTATTATTTACTTTACTAAATTCCACAAACTAGCTACTAATACTAGATTAAACGAAATTAATCTAATTATATAGTTAAGGAGATTATTAAATAACGAGCTTTACTAAATAATAGTAGGTGTTAAAATCTTTAATATATTAAATAACTATACTAATCTAATATTTTTATATAATAATAACTTTTAGTACTTTCTTACGTCATGCTACTATAGGCTATAACCTATATTATAATAAGACTCTAATATTATAGAAATTAATATCTCTAACTATGTTCTCTTTAAATCAGCTAAATAAAAAGCCTAAAAGCGTAATAACTAATACTTTAAGTATAATAAATATAGTTATATTTCCTGAAACTATTTTATTCTTATGCTAGAACTTTAATTTATAAGTTTATTTAAATCCTAATAATTAACCTGTTCTTATTCTTTCTTTAGATTTAAATTTTTTTATAGATAAGAATATTTTTAAACTCTTAAAACTAGCTTACTAAAAGCTTTATTCTAAAGTTAAGTTATTTCTTAAGATATTTCTAATACTAGATTTCTATTAACCTATAGACCTCCTACCTGATAACTAATTCTTAAGACTATTAAATAAATATTTTATATACTATTTAATAAAATAGCTTTTTCTATTTTATTACTGCTTTAATTAATACTAGAGTTACTAGTATAGGTTATATTAATAGATCTTTAGCTTATATTTAGAAACTCTATCTTTTATCTCTCCTAAATATCTTTTATCTTACTGGTTTTAATAGTAAATATCTTAAAGGGGGTTATATCTCATACACTGTTAATATAACTCTTTATTATTTAAATTATATTAAAGATATCTGTCTCTTTAAGACAGCTACTAGAAATCATGAATTAATTTTTAGCTAACTATAGATAAATAAGCATAAAGTTAACTTTAATTATAATTTATAAAAGTTATTTTTTAATATTTCCTATTACTAGACTTATTACTTACGCTTATCTTAATTTCTAATTTACTTAAAAAAATATACTACCTATTTAAGGGACTCTCTGGTGAACTTTTTACTAAAAGGCTTTTACTTTAATACTATTTATATACAGCGTATTTAAATTTGTTCTCTAAAGTTATTACTAACTACTTAATTTTAATATAATTACTAGTTAACTAAAATAAACTGTTAGTTATAAGAATTAGATATTTACTTAGAGATCTCTTTAGTAAACTATTCTTTAAAAGATTTTTACTTAAAGTTTAAACTTACATCTAGACACGTACCTAAATCTGATACTAAATTAAATAAAAACCTTATAAAAAAGTCTTTCTCTTAAGGTTTTAAAAACTTTTTAGTAAAGGTTTTACTAAAAGAGTTTTATAAGAAACTTAAACTAAGTATAGATATTTATCTAATTAGGATAGTCCCCTTTATACAAATTACCCAAAAACATAAACATAAAATCTTTACTATTTTAATAGCTAATATTAATAAGACTTTAGCTCTAAAAATTTACATAGATTTAGCTACTAAGGTCCTAAAGGATTACTATAATATTCTTAGAATATTTTCATATAAGGAGACTAATAGACTACTTGGATATTATTTATATAACTATAAGATTATTCTTAAAGAAGGAAAGTAACCTAAATTTAGACCTCTCTCCAGAATATTCTAAAATAAATTAAAAGTTTTTAGAAAGTATTTTGATAACGATCTTACTAAAGGATTTATTAGAATAAATATATTTCTTATAGTTATACTAGTTATTTTTATAAAGAAACCTAATAAAGGTTTTTAATTCTATATAAACTATTAAGCCCTAAACACTATTACTATTAAAAACTACTATTTTATTTTATTAATATAAGAAACTTTATTTTGCTTTAGTAAGGTAAAGTATTTTATAAAGTTAGATATTATCTCAGCCTTTAACTACCTTTATATAGTAAAAGAAGATAAATAGTTAACTATCTTCTAAACCTAATATAGCTTATTTAAATATCTTATTATGCCTTTTAGACTAGCTAATACATTAAGTATATTCTAATATTATATAAATAATATTCTTTAACTATTCCTTAATATATTTTATATAGCATATTTTAATAATATTCTAATCTATAGTAACTCTTTATATAAATATAGATAATATATAAAATAAATTATAAAAGCCCTAAAGAAAGCTAGCCTTTAATTTAATATTAATAAATATAAGTTCTACTAAGAACAAGTTACCTATCTTAGGTACATAATTTTAATAAAAGGAATTAGTATAAATCTAAATAAAATAAAGAATATTTTTAATTAGGAATTTTTTAGAAACGTAAAAGATATAAAAGTATTTCTTAAGTTTACTAATTTCTACTAATAATTTATTAATAACTTTTTTTATATTACGTCCCTGTTTATGACTCTAACTAATGAGAATATTTAATTTAAATTTAATAACGCTTACTAAATAGCGTTTAAATTTTTAAAATATATATTTATAACTACTTTAATTCTCTAACACTTTAATTTAAAGTTATTAATTATTATAGAAGCTGATTTCTTAGACTATATAACCGCTAAAATACTTTTCCTAGAAAAATAAATTAGGTAAACTAAGATTTATTACTTACTTCTTAAAGAGATTAAGCCCTACTAAAGGTAACTATAAAATTTATAATAAAAAGCTATTAGCTATTATACGCTGTTTTAAATAATAGAAATCTAAACTAGAAAATATTATCTTTCTAATCTAAGTATTAAATAACTATAAGAATTTATAGTACTTTACTATTATAAAATAGCTAAGCTACTGATAGGCTTGTTGAGTTAAATACTTATTTTAATTTAACTTCATAATCACGTACTAGCTTGGTAGGTAGAGTAAGAAACTAAATACTCTTACTTACTATATATAAAATACTTTAGCTTAAGAAAAAGCTTGTAGAGCCTAATAATAAATACTTCTCCGCCTTAAACTATTTAATAAGACACTAGAATTAAACTTAACTAAAACAGATAGGTTTATTTAACAGATTATTAATAATAAATATCTTAATAATAAGTTTATTTAGGAAATTCTGTTACTAAAATAGGATGAAATCTAACACTCTAAAAAGCTTTTCTTAAGTAAATATAAAAACTAAAAAGGTTAATTATACTACCACAGCTAATTAATAATACTAAATAATAATAAACTTAAAATTAAGATTTTTTAGATTATATACAACTCTCCTGTTAGCGGCCACTTTGATTATAGGAAGACTTTTAAAATCCTATAATATAAATACTACTAGTTTTAGATATTTAAGATAATATACTAATATATTTTCTATTACTATACTTATTAAAGATTTAAGGTCTTTTATAAAAAGTATTATAACCTCTTAAAGCCCCTATCTGTTTCTGAGAGGAGATAAAAGGATATTTCTATAAACTTTATTACTAATCTCCTAAAATCTAAAAGCTGTATTAATATTATGGTTATAATAAACTACTTTATAAAATACTAATATTTGATTTTTTATATTAATATAACTATTATAGATATAGCTTATTTCTTTTACTGGTATATATAAATAGACTATAGCCTTCTAAAAACAATTATATCAGATTAAGAAACATAATTTATTTCTATTTTTTATAATAAATTCTATAAATAACTATGAATTAAATTCTAACTATTTTTTGTATACTACTTAGAGACTAATAGCTAAACAGAAAGAGCTAACAGCATAATAAAATAAGTTCTATATATATACATAAACTACTAATAAAATAACTAGGTAAACTAGCTTCTCTTAATATAGTTTAAAGCTAATAATACTATATTTAAATTTATAAAAGTTTTATTATTCCTGGCTAATATAGATTAACACTTTTAAATAGATTTTAAATTTTCTATAAGAATTTAAAGACAGCCTTATTAGGCATTACAAGCCTTAGAAGCTAACTATATAGTAGAGAAAATAGCTAATATTTAATAACTAGTCTAAGAAGAGATAATTTAGGCCTAGATTTTCTAAAAAGAATATATAAATTAAAAATAATTACTTGTACTTAACTACTAGAAAGGAGAAATAGTCTGGCTTAATATATAAAATATTAAAACTAAATAACTATCTAAAAAACTGAACTTAAAGGCTTTAGGGAAATATTATATCTCTTAAGCAGTTTTTTTATATATATACTAACTTAAACTTTCTAAATTCCTAAGTATATATCTAGTTTTTTATATATCTTTACTTTAGCTAGCTGCGCCTGAATTTGAATACCTTTTAAGTTAATAAAATCTACTATTAAAACCTATTAAAATTAATAGTGATATTAAATATTATATTAAGTAAATTAAGAAGCTGCGCTTTAATTACAGACGGAAATACTATAAATATCTTATTAAATAAACTAGATATAATAACCTAATATAGTAACTTATAAATAATTTTTAAGATATAATTACTATAGAAGAATTCTATCTCTAGAATTTAAACTAACTTATTATTTAAGATATAACATAAACACCCATTATAGGAGCTCAGATTTAAAAAGGGGGTATTATTATAGTAACTATCTATAACACCTTATAAGAGCCTTTTAAGGAAGCTTTTTTTATAAGTTTATTTATTATATTATATATTTATATATTAGCCTTGCGCTAGTATATAAGCTCTTATCTAAATACTTTATCTATAGCCTATTTTATTTCTTCTTTTCTTTATATAATATCTTGAATTATTACTTAGTACTATATATAGTAATTAATTAATATTTTTTTTTTAAGTTCTTAACCTCCTGCATGTAGCACTCTTATAATAATATTTTTAAAGTTTTTAAATATAACTTTTTAAAAATTATTATACTTAAATATTTTAAATATTTTACTAAATTATATTTTTTATTTAATAGTTAAATATAAGTAATTATTTTTAATTTAATTTATTTTTAAAAAATTTGTTATTAAATATTAGCTAAATTTTTATTATATAGTTAGTTTATAAAACTCATTTAAAACTTTTTTTTAATTTTTATAAAAAGTTTAAAACTTCTTTAAAAGTATTAACTTATATTAACTAAAAATAAAATACTATTATAATAGTTATATATTATAAGTAAACTAGAATATAAAAAGTTAAATACTAAGCTTTTAATACAAAAAGTATATTAATTTTTAAACTTTTATAAACATATTTTCTAGTTTTATATAATTTTAGTATAGTATTTTATTACTTATATTTATGTATAACTACTTATAAGTTTATACTAGCTATAACTATTATTAGCTTTAAACTATATAGAAAAAAGTTAGTTTATTTAATTATTTTATTAGTAGTTTATATATAACTATATTTATAAGTAAGTAAGTACCTTAACTGAGTAGACATTCTAAAATACTAAAATTAACTTATCTACTTTATACCTATAATACAGTAATACTAGGTCTTTGCATAATCTAAAATTCATTTATATCTTACCTTAGCTATTTAATCTATTAAGGGACGTAAAAAAATAAGCTAAAAATATACTTCTATAATTTATAATATCCCTAAATTAATAATTTAACACACTCTTAAAGAAATCACTCTTTAGGGTGAATGTGAGGCTAATTTGAAAAAACTTACCTTAATAAAGAAGCAGGTAATTATTTAACGTATTCTTAATCTTAATAAATAAGGATTCCCCTCTATGAGGATCTAGATACATGTAATAGCTAATAATTTACTAAGGACAAAAGATAGAGATCCTATAGATAAGAACTAGACAAATAACTTTATTAATTATTATAAAAGAGTTAAAAAGGTTATAACGTGTTTTCTAGATTATACTTAAGTAATATAAGAGAGTATAAAGGTTCTCAACCCCTAGTTTAAGCATATTAAGGTAATAAAGAAGAAGTATAGTATCCTAAATAAAGACATCTACAACTTTAACAAAACAGGCTTTATAATAGGGGTGATATATTCTTTTATAATAATAACTAACTTTAAGAGATAAGCTAGTAAGACTTAGTATATATAGTTAAGTAATAAAAAGTAAATTATAGTAATACAGGCGATTAACGCGTTAGGCTAGTTAATTTTACTATATATTATCTTTACAGGCAAAGTATATACTACTATCTAGTATAATAAGTATAAAATATTTTATAATTAAAAGATTAACCTCTTCTATAACGGCTGAATGAATAATTAGATTAGAGTTATATAGTTAAAGCACTTTAATAACGCGATAAAATCGCGTATTTAGAGTATATACTAATTACTTATTATTAATAGCCATAAGAGCTACCAGTTAATTACGTTTTAAAATCTATATAAGAAGTATAAAATTATTATTTTCTATATACTCTCACACTCATCGCACCTGCTGTAGCTGCTTAATATAGATTATTTTAGGCTATTAAAAAAGGCATACTCTTATAAGATTATAAAGCTATTATACTATAGTAATTTTTATATAACTAAAGAAGACTTCCTTCTAGCCTTTAAAACTGCTTTTTATAAAGTATTTATAGAGAATAATATTTAAAAAGCCTTTTAAAAAGCTAGCCTAATTTTATTTAACTTTAGTACTATTTTATTTAGGATTATGTAGTCTTTTTATGCTCTATTAATACTACTATTAGAGAACACTCTATAAAAGTATAAAACACTATTAAATACAAAGAAATTAAATAAGCAAATAATATTAATTTAAGAGAGGATTATTAACCACAGGTTTTCTTTACTTACTTCTATTCTTAAATTACTTAATTAGTTATAGAAAGGCGCTGTAATGATTGCCTATAAATTAGTATTAATATAGGAGAAAGTTAAGGCCTTTTAGAAGTATAATAATACTCTTATATAATGCAGGAAGCGTAAAAGAAAGTAGCTATAATATAGAAAAAAACTATTCTTTAGTAATGCAACTAATTTACTAGGTTCTAAAAGCATTAGTAAATTAAAAAAGCATAAGAAATTCTTTATACAAGATATTATAAGTATTAGCTTAGTAAAGAAAAGACTTTATAATAACTGCAGCTAGCCAGAGCATAATATACAAACCTATATAGTAGAATAAATAAAATCTAAAAATTCTTCTTAGTCTAGAATTATATAGTTTTATTACTGCGTTATGGATTATTTTGTTATTAAAGTTAATTTTAGTATTTTAAAGTACCCACTTAGTTAGGGTGCCTACTCACTTATGAATATAATTATACTTAAAACTTATTTTATTATTTTATTAACTTTATTATATTATTTATTTATTTAGTAGTTTTAAATAGTATATTAAAATTTATTAAAATTTAATTTATAGTTTTTTATACATTTTATTTGTATATACTAGTACAAAAAAGGAAATTATATTTATAATATTTATTTTACTATAAAAACTTAAATATTAAGATTTTATAAAATAGTTAATTATAACTATAATATTTGTATAGTTTTTCAGTTTTAAGAAGTTAGTAATAAAATTTATAAAAAAAAATTCTTTTTTTCTGTTAAAAATAAATAAAAGTTTTAAAATAATAATAATAATAATAATAATAATAATAATAATAATAATAATAATAATAATAATAATAATAATAATAATAATAATAATAATAATAATAATAATAATAATAATAATAATAATAATAATAATAATAATAATAATAATAATAATAATAATAATAATAATAATAATAATAATAATAATAATAATAATAATAATAATAATAATAATAATAATAATAATAATAATAATAATAATAATAATAATAATAATAATAATAATAATAATAATAATAATAATAATAATAATAATAATAATAATAATAAAATATTATTATTATTATTATTATTATTATTATTATTATTATTATTATTATTATTTCAATTATTTAAAACTAGTAGTATTTATATTATAAAATTTTTTAAAAAAAATTAAAAAACTAAAAAAACTATTATTAAAAATCTTATATATAATTTACAAAAACTTAATTATAAGTTTATTATTATTTAGTATTATTAGCTAGTTATAATAAAATAACAAACTTTTTTAGTTTTTATATTTATTTAAAACAATTTAAAGTATTAAGTAGTGTTTTAAATTAGTAATAAAATTTTTTAAATAAACTTATTATTTAACTATATTTTATTAATATTTTATTAAACAAACTTATTTATTTGACTTAAATTTAGTTTTAATATAATATTAAATAATTAAAGTTATAAAGTATTTATTATTAAGTTTCCTGCCTTTTTTTCAATTAAAGTATTTTAGATATAATAAATAAAAATATTTAGTTTTTTACTTTATTTATATAGTTAGGATATATTTATAAAATTAAATTAAGTTAAATAGTTAACTTAGTAAGTTTATTAGTAACTAAGCTACTTTTTTTTAAAATAAAGTACTAAAAATTTTTATAATTACTTAAAACTTAAATTAAAAAAGTAATACTTTTTAATTTAAGTTTTTATTATTAAAAGTAAAGTATAGTAATTTGTAGTTTTTATTATATATTTTATAATTATATTAAATAAAATTTAGTTTCTAAAAAAAAGTAAACTATAAGTTTTAATTTACTTTTATTTTTTTATAAAAAATATTTAATAGTTATATATTTTAAAAAGCTAAATTTTATAATAATTAATAACTTAAAATTAAACTATTAATAATTTAAAATTATTATAAATATAAACTTTAAATATTAAAACCTTTTTTAGTATATATTATTAAATTTAAATTAAACACATATTTTTATTAAAGCTGTAAGTAAAAATGTAATATAAAAAGTTATTACTTAATTTTTATAAAATTTTGTAAATTCTAAAAATATATTTTATTTTATTTAATTTAGTATTTAATTTGAGTACGTATTTAAGTATAAATTTAAATATTAAGTAAAAGCTTTTTAAAAAATAGCTTCTTAAAATATTTTTTAAGTAAGTATTATTATAGCTAACATATTCTTGAAATTAACATTTAAGTTAATAATTAAAATAGTTAAAATTAACTACTTTAAAATAAAGTTAATAAAAATATATAAAGCTAAAGTATTTATATAAACTAGTATTAAATTATAAAGCTAAAATAAGTAAACTAGGTATTATATTACTTTTTTTTATAAAAGAAATTATTTCTAACTTTTATATATTTTTATACTTTTTTTTAATATAATTTGTTTACAAAAAAAGTTTTATACTTAGTTAAATTATTTTTTTGTATAATTATAATTTTCTTTTTACTTTTTAAATATGTAGCTATTACTTTAATTATTATAATAGTTTTATTTTTTAAATAAACTTTATAAAAGTTATATGCTTTATATAAAGTATTTATAAAACCTTAAATATTATAACGTGTTTTATGGGTGAGCGGAACACCTAGGTGAGTGGAACACTTTAAAATTCACTAAAAAATCAAAAATTCCCACCTTAATATCTTAACAACCACTTAATAATAAATTCTAAAAATTGAAATTTAAGCTTTTTCATATACATTACAGCTTCTATTAAAGTTGCATCAAAATTGGTTTAGTAGTTTTTAAGATATTAAACTTTAGAAGCTAAAACTAAGCTAACTTTCTATATCTTAAAAACTACTAAACTAATTTTAATGTAACTTTAATAAAAGCTGTAATGTATATAAAAAAGCTTAAATTTCAATTTTTAGAATTTATTATTAAGTGCTTGTTAAGATATTAAGGTGGGAGTTTTTGATTTTTTAGTGAATTTTAAAGTGTTCCACTCACCTGGGTGTTCCGCTCACCCATAAAACACGTTACTAATAATTATTAAAGTTATATTTTTATTATATAATATAGTATTATGTTAACTTTATAACTTAAAGAATTATATTTTTAAAGTAATATTATAGCTAGTATATTTTTAGAATTAATGTTTAAGTTAATAGTTAAAATAGCTAATATTAATTAGTTTAAGATAAAGTTAATAAAAAAAAAATAAAACTACAGTACTTAAATAAACTAGTACTAAAATACTAAGTTAAAATAAGTAAATAATTATATAACTAAAGTATACTTTAAGTAAACTAGTTATTATATTACTCCTTTTTATAAAAAAGATTGAATTTTAATTTTTATATATACTTACCTTTTTATTTAACGTTATTTTATTATAAAAAAAGTTTTATACTTAACTAAATTATTTTCTAAGATAGTTAAAAGATCTATTTTTATTTTTTAAATATATAACGTATTTAATAAGTAACTGCTTTAAACAAGTAAGTATTCTATTTTAAATTTCACTAAAAATTCATAAATTTACACTTAAATATTTTACTAACTACTTAATAAAAAATTCTAGAAACTTAATAAGTAATTAATAGTACTTTAAAATAAAGGCTATTGAATTTTCAAGACCTAAAATTTAATAGTTATTAAGATATTTAAGAAAAAGTAAATTTAGAGACTAAATAATAGCTATTTTAATAACTATTAGATTTCAGGTCTTGAAAATTTAATAATTTCTATTTTAGAGTACTGTTAATTACTTATTAGATTTCTAGAATTTTTTATTAAGTAGTCATTAAGATATTTAAGTGCAAATTCTTAAGTTTTTAATAAGTTTTAAAGTAGAGTACTTACTTATTTAAAGTACTTATTAAATATATTAGCTATTACTTTAATTATTATAGTATTTTTTTTAAAAGTATAGTTATTAAGTTATAACTTTAATAATACTTTTATAAAAACTTTGTTACTAATATTAGTAATAAGTTTAGTAAATAATATTATATTATAGTAAATTTAAATAATATTTAATAATAATACTATTTTTACTTTATTAAAAACATTAAGCGTTTTATTTTTAAATATATACTAGGTTTTTATTTATAATAGTTAAGTAAAAAGTTATATAATTTACTTATAATTTTTAATAAAAAAGTAGTAGTAGTTATAAATATAATTAGTTTAAATTAAGTACTTTATAAGTAAAAGCTATTTTTTAGTAATTAACTTTTATAGCTTATTTTTCTAAGTTTTTTAAAATAAGTTACGTTACTACTTTTAATAATTACTGATTTAGTATGCTAGCTTAGTTAGTAATTAAAGCTTTTTATTTATTTTATATATATATATATATATAAATATATATTTTACATAAGCTTTTATATTAACTTAGAAATTACTAGTAGTTTAAGTAATAATATTTACTTTTTAATAAGTAATAATATTTACTTTTTAATAAGTAATAGTATTATTTAAGTTAATAAAACTAACTTATTAATATTATTTTTAGTCTTTTTATTTTTATTAGTTATTAAAAATAGTTTAGTATATTAATAGTAGTTTAAGTACTTAAGAATTTATATTTATTATTTTATTTATTAGTTATATTTATTAATATTTTACTAATAAGTAGCATTTATTTTATATAATTTAAATTTCTTTTTTAAAATTATAATATTATGTTTAATATTATAAGAATTATTTTTAATTATATTTTTTATACTATAAAAATATTTATTGCTTTTATTATAAGTTTTAAGTTAAAGTTTTTATTTAAAATTTATCTTTTAAATTATTAACTTTAGTATTAGCTCCTTTATTTTTATTTTAAAAAAAGTAGTTTTTAATAAATAGTAAAACTATTTATTAATATTTAATTACTTTAGTTTTAGTAATATATAAAGCTCTATAATTTTTTAAAACTAAGTTAGTTTATTATAATTATAATAATATACACTAAAAGTAGGTAATATAATTACTAATTTTAATAGTTTAGTAAGTAAAAAAATTAGCTTATAATATACTATTATTTATTTATATATTATATTTATTATTTTTAAGTACTTAAATTTAATGCTATAATATATAATTTAGTAGTAATATAGTACTTTTTAAAGTTAAAAGTAGTATTAAAGTATTATATTATTAATAAAAGTTATAAGCTTTATAATAACTTATTATATAATTTATTTTTTATTAATTGTATAGAAGCTAAGTTTAGTTTACTAATATATAAAATTTATTAAAAAAATTAATAATCTTATTACTAAAAATATAGTTAAAATTGTATAGCTAGTTTTAAGCTTAATAATACTTTAATAAACTTATAAAAATATATATAAAAAAAAAGCTAAAATATTAGTTTTAATAAAATCTATTTATTTTTTATTAGTTTTTATATAAAAGTAGAAATAATCTAAAGCTTTACCTATAATTCTACTAATAATATATAATACTTAAGCTTATTTAGTAACTACTTTTATACTTATTTTATACTAATTAGTATTACTAATAAGCTTATTATTTATTTAAAAGTTATAATATTTATAAAATTAGTGTTTATTATTAGTAAAAATAATTATAAAAGCTAAGTAATAATAGTATATTAAATAAGTTTTTTAACTTTACTATTATTTATGTATAAGTTACTAGTATTATATAATATAAATAAAGTGTTTAGAAATATAATAATAGTAATAAGTTAAAAACTACTAAATTAAAATATATTATTTAATAAGTTTTTATTATAAAAATAAATTGTGCATTAAGGTGTAAGGTTTTAGCTATAAAAGTTAAAAAAATAGTCTAGCTTTAAGTTATTTAATTTTTACTATTTAAATTCTTAAGTTTTTAATTTATTACTTAAGCTTTACTATTTTTATAAAATAATTTTATTTTAAAACTTAGTAATTTACTTAGTTTACTAGTTAATAAGTTATTATAATATATTAATTAACTAGTTATTTACTATTTAAAATAGCTAAAATTAATAATAAAAGTAATAAAAGTATATTAATTTTTTTATAAATAAGACTTTATTATAAACTATAAGTTTTACTTAACTATTTTCTAATAAAAAATTTAGTAAAATAATACTAAAAAGTATTTTATTATTATAAATATGTTAAACACGCGTATATTTTATAATACTATTATATAATAAATATTTATTAAAGTATACTAAGTTTTTTTAGTAAAACTTTTTAATATTAGTAGTTATTTTTAATTACTATAAAACTAAAGTTTACTAGTTTTTTTAAAAAATATATAAGTTGTATTTATTATAAGTATATTTATTATAATTATTATAACTAGCATATTTTTTTAATTAATATTTAAATTAATAGTTAAAATAACTAAAGTTAACTATTCTAAAATAAAGTTAATAAAAATACGTAAAACTAAAGTTTTTATATAAACTAGTACTAAAGTGCTAAACTAAAATAAGTAGATAATTATATAACTTAAGTATATTTTAAGTAAGCTAGCTATTATAATAATAACTTTTTATAAATACTTTTTATAAACTATAAGTTATAAAAAAGTTATTTATTTAATTAAAATAAAGTAAAAAAAAATTAGTTAAAGTATTAATTAAAGTTAAAAGTTTATAAAAAATATATATAAATAAGTTTTGCTATTATTAATTTATAAAAAAAAATCGTTCACTTTAAGAAATTAATAAACTTTTAAAAAAAACATTTTTATATATAAAAAAGTTAATTAAAGTAGAATTAGTATTTATAATCTAACTAGTAATTTTACCAAGTATAATAAAAATAATATTATAAACAAAAATAAGCTAAAATAAAACTATTAAAGTATATATAAAAATAATATAGTACTAAGCTTTTAAAGCTACTATAAAAATAGTATAATAGCTAGTATACTTTTTTTAATAGTAAAGTAGTAGTTTACTAGTTACTATAATAATAAAAAATTAAATATAAATAAAAATAATATTTAGAATTTTCTAAACCTAAAATAAAACTTTTAAAAAAAATAAGTTATTAGAGGGTAGTAGAGTATAAACAAGGTTAATAACTATAATAATAGTATATAGTATAAAGTAGATTATAAAATATAGCTTATAAAGCTATATATAAAAGCTATAAATAGAATATATATAAGGTTCTAGAAATATGGAAGACTGTATAGTTTATATAAAAACTTTATATAATACTTAATTTAAATAAGCTTAAAAATAATAGTTTTTATAAAACTATATTATAATAGTATTTCTTTCTTTACAGTTGTAGTCTCTATAGTTACTTTAAAAACTAGGCTTTTTATAATACTACTAGTAGAATACTTAAATTACGTTTATAATATTCTCTATTTAGTAGGTAGAAGTTTTAGTTAATTTATTATATCTAGTTAATTTAACTATATACTTTAGTTATAAAATACTATTACAGCTACAGTAGTCCTAATAGATATTAATAATTTCTTTAATAAACTACTTTTATTTACTATTAATCTTTATTAGCAGAGGGGGTAGTATCTACTAGTAGAATAATAAATTAATTATAGTAAAATAAAGTAAGCTAATATAGAACATATTAGAAAAACAATGTCTATCTAATAGTTTAAGATAATAGGCATATAGTAATATAATCTCTATAACTTAGAATAAGCCTAGGATTTTCTAATTTAGTTTTTTTATAGAGCATAGAGTCTTAATATTTTAAGCATTTAGTCATATAAAATCTTCTATATAAAATAGATAAGTAGAATAGTAGTATATATTTACTTAGTTTTTATAACAGGCTTATATAGTTAATAGTTTAATATATAGATAGTTTATAATCTTCTATATTTTAGTTACAAACTTCTTAGAGTTTTAGCTTTATATAGAGTAAATAATAGCTAATAGTTTAAATCTAACTCTTAAATAAAAGCTATAATTCGTAAAGAATAAAGAAATAGTAGTGTTTTTTAAGTAGATAGAGTTTAAAATAAACTTAGCTAATAGTAGCTATTTAAACTAGTTATTTTATAAATAACTAATATATAACTATAATTACTTCTTAAAAACTATATTAATATATTCTAACTAGTAATTAGTTTTAAAATAGTATGTAGTTAATAATAAGGTTATAATTTTCAGCTAATAATTTAAGTACTTCTAGAATTTAGAGAGAAACTAAAGTCTATAGTTAGAAAAAATAGTACTTAGCAAGCTATAAAGCTTTTATATATATATTAGAAATAAATAAATAGTGTTTTTAACATTACAGCATATTTAGCAGAGAATTAAATACTTTATTTTTATTAAATAGTAAGTTATAATCATTATAGCATTATAATAACTACTTAGTAGTAAATAAATAATAAAGTTTATAGATATATTTTTTTAAGCATAGTCTAAAATAAATAGTAGTTTTAAAACTTCTTAATAGACTTTTCTTAATAGAATAGTATGGTAGTAAGTATAGTAGTTAAAAAATTAATATTAAAAGGCAGTAGAGTATAGACAAGGTTAGTAACTATAATAATAATATATAGTATAAAATAAATTATAAGATATAACTCATAAAGCTATATATAAAAGCTATAAAGAGAATATATATAAGATTTTAGAAATAAAGAGGCCTGTATAGTCTATGTAAAGACTTTATATAATACTTAATTTAAATAAATTTAGAGATAACAGTTTTTATAGAATTATACTATAATAGTTAATAAGTAATAAAATTATATATATAAGACTAATAGTATTTATAAAATAGTAGTTTATATATCTTATTACAGCCTATATAGCTAGTAATAGAGCTTTTATAGTAGGAATAAAGTAATTCAGCTTTTAGCTTATCTGTATTAGATATATAAAGCTTTTCTTTATATTATAAATATCTATTTATTTTAACATACTTAGCTAGTGTTAGATATTTATTTTTATAATTTCTATTCTATAAGTTAATTAGTGTAGAGTTAATTACGAAATTAGGATAATAATCTTTTTAGAATAAAGTTTAAATTCTTAGCAGTAGCAGGTTTTTAGTCTGTTTAAATTTTAAGATAATAATAGGTCTAGTAGTAATAGCAGTAAAAATAGAAATAAAAATAGATTTAATAAATAGTAATAGTTTAGCAGTGTATTAACAGAGCTAGTTATAAATTATTATAATAATTTTACAAATAGAAATCTCTAGTAGATTAGAGAAGTAGATTAATTTTTTCTTATAATTAATTATAGCAGATAAGATAGTATCTAAGAGTAATTCTAAGTTTTTTTATTTTAAAATAATCTAGCTTTAGTAGCAAAGTCTTTTATTTTCTTTCTATAATAAGTTAGCTAATTTTTTAGTTAAAAAGTTTAACTTTACATCTTACTTTCCAAAATAGTGCATAATCTTAAAGTTAAAGTGGAATAAAAATTTAGACTAGTAGACTTAATAATAGTTTAATAACTTTATTATTATAAAATATTTTAGATTTTAATAGTCTATAATTACTATAATTAGTAAGGCATATTCTTTAAGTTCTGGCTACTATTCTTTAAAGTAGTAAATAGTTACTAATAGTTTCTTATCATAAATCCTATAGTCACACTCTGTTATTAAGTACTTTTTTTAAAAAAAAATATAATAGGCTATAGAATACTATTCTCTTTATATTATAATAATATTTTTATAGAAATATAGTTAGAGATGTTTATTTTAATAATAACTTCTTTTTCTTAATTAAATAGCGCTAAAATAGGTGCTGTAGTAAATACTATTTTTAGTTTTTAAAAAACTTCCTTATAATTATTATTCTAGTTAAATAGTATATTCTTCCGTGTTAATTAGACTAGTAAAGTAGTAATATAAAAGAATCCTTATATAAAATAGTAGTAAAAGTTATAAAGTTAATAAATATTTATATATCTATAATATAAATCAGTATTATTTAGTTAATTAATATTTTAATATTTTTTAAATCTATATGGATACCATTACAGCCTATAATTAGGCCTAGAAATTAGATTTTAGTTATAAAAAACTTATACTTTTCTACTTTTACGTGTAGGCCTGTCTCTTATAGGCTTTTTAGTATTAAATAGAAATATTCTTTATATTTAGTATAAGTACAGCTATAGACTAGAATATTATCTATATAAATAATATAAAAACAGTTTAAATATTCTTATAAAATATTATTTATATACTATTAGAAGGTAGTAGAGATACCTATTAACTTAAATAATATTACTAGTATCTTATATAAACTAAAATAGGTTTAGAATATAGTAAACTACTCTTAGCTAGCCTTAATATAAAGGTTATTAAAAGTTTATAAAATATTAATCTTAAAAATGTATTATATCTCCTTTAAGTTATTTAATAGTTCCTTAGTTAATAGTAGTAAGTAACGGTTTTTTACTATAGTCTTATTTAGTATATAGTAGTTAATATAGAATTAAAGTCCTCTATCTACTTTCTTTATAAATAGGACTAGAAATATAGTTAGAGAGCTACTAGAGTAGATAAATCCTTTCTAAAAGTTCTTATTAAGCTATTTATAAAGTACTTATAGCTTTATATAAAATATTAAGTATAAATAACTAAAGAGTTTTTTCTTTTATTAGCTAGATATTATAATTATATAGGTAATACAGTAATAGGTTTTTAGCTTCTTTTAGTAAAAAGAACTAATAAAACTAGAATAGAAATTTCTAAGTATTAGATAAGAACTTCTTTTATAAATTTATACTCTTAATTATAATAAAAGCTTATTTAATATTTTTTATAAAGATAGTAAATAGGTAGTAGCTACAACAGCAAGTATATATAGTATAAACTTTTAAAAATATAAAATAAATATCTAGCTTCCTATAATCCTTCTAGTTATAATAGAATTTAGGGGTTAATTTCTATAGAATAGAAGTAACCCTATAAGTCTATACTAAAGCAAATAGAATTTTATAATAATTATAATAGAATAAGCTATTAAATATAAGAATATTTATAGCCTAATTAATTTAAAGGTTATAGTATTATAGTTAGTATACTTTTAGTATAATAAAATACGACTCTAAAATAGTTACAAACAGGTAGATTATTTTAGTATAGTTATTAATATAGAGTTTTATAATAATATATAAGGCAACAGGTCTGCCGCAGAACTTAGTTTTATTTATAATATTAAAATAAAATAGTCTCTTTAACTATTCTAGTTAGAAGTTTATAGAAATAGCTTAATTTTAGTTAATAAAGTCTCCTTTAGCTCTGCTATTAATAAGGTTATAAATAGTAATAATATAGCTAGTAAACTACATTAAGTATCTAATAGTAATAGAGATTAATTTAGTAAGTAATATAAAAATATAAGACTATAAATTAGGCTCTTTCTTAATTAATATCTTATAAATAGTAATAGCGGAGATTTTATGAGAGTATAATTTTAAAACTAAAACATAACTTAACTACAACTTAAGACTTTTACTAAATTATATAATAAAAAATATAGTAAAGTATAAAACTAGGTAGAGAGATAAATAGAAAATAAAAATAATAAACTAAATAGTATATAGGTAAAAGTACTTCAGAACTAGCAAATATTAAAATAAAAATAATAGATAATAAAATAGCTTTTTAAGTTATAAAAGTAGTATTTATAGTATTTCTTATAACCTTAGCTTAAAAAGTTTAGTTAATAATAATAGCTTAAATTTATAAGTTTAGTAGTTAAAATAATAGAGACAGCTATTAGTAGAAAAATAATATACTTTTAAGTTATAAACTAGAAATTATAGGTATTATAGCTACTTATAGAAGTAGCTAGATTATAGTAATAAATTATAAAGTAGTATATTCTATAATTCCTTAAAGATAGCATTTTCTAAAGGGGTTAGTAGGGAGTCTTTAAATAAACTAAATTTAAAAACTAACTATTAAATTCTGCTAGAAAGACTCTAAATTCTTAGCTCTTTTAACAGAGTTTAAATAAATTCTGTTAGGTATTATAAGCTTAATTTAGATCTCTATAAATTTACTCTAAGATTTCTAGTATTATAAAGTAGTTTAGTAAATAGTAGATACTATTAGTAATATATAGAAAAACTTACTTATATAGTATATTTTTAAGTTATTTATTTATATAAGCTATGTGGGATTTAGCAGTAAAGAAATAGTCTTAATTTATAATTATCTTTATATAAATCTGTGCTGTAAAGGGTTAAAGGTTATTTTAATTACTACTAAATTTATTAAGATTAGGTAAATATTCAGAAAGAGTATAAATTAGAAATAAAATAAAAATAAATAGAGAAGAAATAGTTATAGGTAGTTTAGTTTCAATTAAAACAACAATAAAAATAGAGATAGAAATAGAAGTAGAGATAATAAAAATAATAAATATTAAGCTTCTAGACTATAGCTATATACGTAGGTCTGTAATTTACTTTTAAGCTTTTATAACATTTTTTTCTAGTAGTTATAAACTCTTTTAAGTATTATAATTTACTTATAAAGCGTTATTATCTTTACTGTAGTAGTAGTAAGTTACTATAATTAGCTTTTATAAATATCATAAAGAACTATAATATAGTCTAGCTATTTTTATAGTTATTTCTATATAGATTATAGGAATTTATTTTTATTCTATAAAACTAGCAGGAATTATAAAGCTAATATATAAAAAATAAAGCTATATAATATTAGAAAGTAATAGAGTACAAATAAAGTTAGTAACTATAATAATAGTATATAGTATAAAGTAGATTATAAAACATAGCTTACAAAGCTATATATAGAAGCTATAAATAGAATATATATAGAATTCTAGAAATAAAGAAGCCTGCATGGTTTATATAGAGACTTTATATAATACTTATTTTAAATAAGTTTAAGAATAATAGTCTCCACAAGACCACACTATAACATAAGTAGTTTTATAATAATAAAGCTTTAAAAAGTAGTTTTATAATTAACTTTAGTACTATATTAATTTTATAGCCTAAAAGAATTTAGTTTTAAAATAATATTATAGCTAGTATATTCTTGAAATTAATATTTAAGTTAATAGTTAAAATAGCTAAAATTAACTACTTTAAAATAAAGTTAATAAAAGTACATAAAACTAAAGTATTTATATAAACTAATATTAAAGTACTAAGTTAAAATAAGTAAATAATTATATAACTTAAGTATTATTTAAGTAAACAAGCTATTATTCATATATTTAAATTAATTTTTTATTATAATTAATTCTTTAAATAGTTTTATTTAATTTAGTAATAAGTTATTAATAATTTTATACAACTAATTGGTATAAACACATTGTTGATATTTATATAATTAAGTAAGTTTAATATATAATTTTTTTTATAATAATATTAGTAAAAAAAACTTTTTATTTAATAATTTAGTTTATTATTTAACTAGTTTATACTCTATTTTTTTAAGTTATAAATACTATTATTAATACTAAAGTTTAGTACTTTTAATTGCTTAGTTACTTACCAAATTTATTAATTTTATACTTTTTTTTTTAATAAACTCTTAAACTTTTTAAGAAATAAATTACTTTTTAAAAGTTAGTAAAAACTATATAAACTTTTTTTAATTTTAGTATAAATAAAAGTTATAACTTAATTTAATGTTAGTAAGTAATAAGTTAGTATATTTATAAAAAAAATAGTATAAGTAAAATCTATTAATAAAAGTAAATTAAAATAGTTATTTTAATAATAATTAATAAATAAATAAATATATTAATTTATGTACTTATTAAAGTTTTCTATTTATTTATTAATTTATATATAATATATAGTTAATAGTTTTTACTTAATACTTATAAATTTATAAAGCTTGTTTATAAAAGTAAAAATAAATTATAAACTTTAATTTAATACTATAGTCTCTAGAAATTTAAATACTTAATAAATATATTAATAGTAAAATTTTATAGCCCATTTTGTAGTTACTATTATATAGTAAAATAAAAAAAAGTATATTTACTAAATTAATTTACTACTATAAAAATATTATTATACCTTTTTTTTATTTTTTAAAAAGAGTTTAAAATTTATTAAAATATGTTACTATAATTTACTAAAAATAAAAAGTAAATAAAGTAAGTTAAAACTTTTATTAAAATACTAAAATTAATATAAATATTAAAAAGCTAAGTATAGTAAAATAGATTATATAAGCTATATTAAAAAAGTGGTAGAAAAAAAGTAGAAAAAAAAGTAGAAAAAAAAACATAATATTAAAAAAATAGTAGTGAAAAAAAAGTGCTATTAAAAACATAATAGTATAAAAGTAATAGTATAAAAAAACAATAATAAAAAAAGTAGTATAATAGTAATAAGTAGTAGTAATTTAATATTTTTTTACATAAAGTTTAGTTACATAATACTATATTTTTTTAATTAATTAAAAGTATAAAACTTTTATATGTAACTACAAAAATTAAAGAACTAATTAAAAATAAGAATTTAAAGTTAGTATAAAGGGTTTTAATAAAAAAAAAGCTTTAATATACTTAGTAATTATAATTACATATAAAATATAGTTAGTAATATTTTGTTATAACTAGTTTCTATTATTTTTTTAAATAAATAGTAACTTATATAATATACATAGCTTTAATAATTTAAGTTTATAAAAAGTTAACTTTAAGTACTATTAGTTTACTATAATATGTACATAGTTTATTATTAATAAACTTAAAATTTTAAAAGTTTTTTACTTAATTTTATTATAATATGATTATAATAATAAGTATTTATAGTTTACTTTAAGTATTAAGTTAATTAACTTAAATAAGTTCTAAACTTAATTGTTTAAACTTATAAATTTAATAGTATTAAATACTAGTTATAAATTAATTAAAAGTTATGTTTATATTATAACTTTTTTTATATATAATTAAATTAAGTTAAAAACTTTATAAATAAAAATTTGTTTTTAGTAACTAAATTTTATAGCTTTGTTTTAAGTTTTCTAAAATACGTTAACTTATTAAAATACTTTTTTTATTTAAGTTTTTAAGTTTATTTAAAATGTACTAGTAGTTTAAATAATCGTACTTTCTTTTTAATAAATAATAGTATTACTTAAGTTAATAAAACTAACTTATTAGTAAAACTTTAAGCTTTTTTTTATTAGTTAATAAAAAAATTTAGTATATTAATAGTAGTTTAAGTGTTTAAAATTTAAAATTTACTAGTTTATTTATTAATTATACTTATTAGTATTTTGCTAGTAAATAGTGTTTATTTTTATATAATTTAAATTTCTTTTTTAAAACTATAATATTATATTTAATATTATATAAATTGCTTTCAATTAAATTTTTTATAAAATAAAAAAAATTATTATTTTTAAATTAAAGTCTTTACTTAAAGCTTAGTTTTTATATTTTTAATATAAGTATTATTAATTTTATTTAAAAAAAGTATTTTTTAATAAGTAGTAAAGTTATTTATTATTATTTAATTACTTTAGTTTTAGTAGTATATAAAGTTTTATAATTTTTAAAAAGTAACTTAATTTATTGTAATTGTAGTAGTATATACTAAAATTTAAAAAAAACATAGTTACTAATTTTAGTAATTTAATATGTAAAGAAATAAAATAGCTTTAATTTATAATAAGCTATTATTTGTTTATATATTATATTTATTATTTATAAGTACTTAAATTTAAAGCTATAATATAGAATTTAGTAATAATATAATACTTTTTAAAGTTAAAAGTAGTATTAGGGTGTTATATTATTAATAAAAGCTATAAATTTAATAGTAGTTTAGATAATAAAAATTTAGAAATCTCTTAAATAAGTATATATTAAGGGCGGCTCGAAAGAGCTATTAGGTATTATAAAAATTAAGAATATTTATCTATTAATAAATACTCTTAAGTCTAGAGAGCTATATTAAGTTACTAATAACATACTATTAAGTTATAAATAGTTATTAAAGTTTAAGGCCTTATAATAAAGATTTTTTCATGCTAAGCTATTATAATGTATTAGTAATATAGTAATACTAGTAACTCTATACAGCCTAATTAATTATATAAGGGGATACTAGAATATGAAAACTACCTAACTTAAAGCTATTTTAGTAGATAGATAAAATACTTTTAGTTCTAACTAACTTTAGGATCGTGTTAGTACTCTATAATATATATATAAGTATAGAATTCCTACTAATGCGGTAAGGGCACAAACGAAACCTAAATATCACTACTAAAAGTAAAGAAAGTTATTAACTAATAGAGTTATAGAAGTAGCTAATAGATTTATTAAGTTAAAACATAAATAATTAAGCTACTCTAGTAAGTTAAGTTAATGTTAATATTAAAACGTTTTTTTAGAAGTTTTTTAGTTAACGTGCACAGCCCGCTAGCGTGTACATAAAACATTAAAATTTATTTATTTTTAAATTAACTTTTTATTACTAAAATAAACGCTATTGAGACCACGCTTACTAATTTAGAATTATAAGATTATCCAAATTATTCTATAACTATAAAAAAGTATAATATTAATTAATTTATATTATTATACTATTACTAAGGTGTTACTGTCTCCTATAAGGTCTATATTAAATTTATTAGTATTCTTATTAAAGAGTAAGAAAATAATCTTATCTCTTATATATAAAAGCTAATAGTAATAAGTCTTCTACTAATAAATATAATAATAGCGAACTTCATCCACGACCTTGCAGGATATTAGGTTTATAAGGATTTTATTACTAATTAATAAAAGAAATATTTAGATATTTTAGGGTCTTTCTATCTTATGCTAATTAACTTATAGTATATAAAAGCTAACAATAACTTTCTATACAGTTAATACTTTAATTTTATAAAGAAAAAGATTACTAAATACGACATCTAGTCACATAATATATACAATATAAATAAAAAAGGTTTTCTTATTAGGGTACTAAATAAGCTAAAAAGAATCTACTATAAGTTAGATTATAAGTTAGGAAAGCTTAAGGGTGCTAGGTAAAATAGAAATAGGAATTAGATTATAGTATTAATCTTAATTTATGTAGATAGATCTTACCTTCTACTAGCGCTTATTTAATTAGAGAATGTACAGAACTTATAGCTCTAGGATTATAAACCTTCATCCTAAGAGGCCTTCTTTACTGTATTTCCTACTAGCTAGATAAATAACGACCTAGGATTTGAGTAGCTAACGAAGGTGTTTGATTATTACTTAAAGCTAAAGGCAAGAAATAGAAGGGACTGGCGCTTACTAATTATTAACAGCCATAGATCTTATGTTAATATGTGATTCATTAATTGGGAGATTGTTTATTGCATTATAATTCTTGTTTTGTCTCCTCACTTGACTCATACGCTTCAGCTACTTGATATAGGGCTATTCTGGCTACTATTAGATTATTACACTTAGGAAGTGACGCAGTACGTATATTGGACGTAAGGACTTGTTAATATTACTAAACAGGACTTCTTTAGGTTCTTTTGGGTTGCCTTTAATAAGGCCTTTATAAAAGATAACGTATTTAGTGGATGGTAGAGAACTGGCTTACATCCCTTCGCTCCTGAGGTAATTCTCAACCCTTAGCTAAGAAAGTGCATAAAACGGGTCCCTATACCTCCTCCACGGCAGGAACCGATTGTGCCTTTATCAGTAAGAGATAGAAAGAAGATCCGGAAGCTATTTGATGCTATAATCTTAAGGACTAGTTAGGAAGGGAAGTAGCTCTGATCAATAATATAGGAACTGGCAGATGTAAAGAACTTGCTAAGAAATGAAGTAGAAGGGCTTAAGCTTGCCCTAAAAAGTGAAAAGAAGAAGCGTGTACGCAAGAAGGGCTTATTTGAAGAGCTTTAAGTAGTGGATGAAGGTAATTGCCTTTTCTTCAGCCCCTAAAAGGTGTCCCTTGCACGTGACCTTTAAACTAAGAGGGAACAGGCTGTTCTTCAGGAACAGGTAAGAAAGGAAGAAGAAAAACAACTTAAGGCGATAGCTAAGGAGCAAGAGAGACTTGCTATTGAGCAGAGGAAGTGAGAACGTGAGGCTGTGAAGATCCAAAAGGAGATCCAGCGTGAGGTGGAACAGGAGAAGAAAAGGCTTGCGCGCGAGGAAGCTCTGTACGCTAAGGAAGCTGAAAAGTGACTTAAAAACGACCTGAAATCGATGCAGGGTAAGGGGAAGAGGAAATCTACCGCAATTACTGCTATTACAGAATCTCTTTTGGATGTGGGTGAGAAAGATAGTCCCCCAGAGGTGGATCTCCCTTCATCTCGCCCAGGCCGCGTGAAGAAGCTTCCTGCTCGCTTTAGAGACGATATAATTGAGATAGGCTAACTCGCCGATCTCGATTTCCTATTACACCATAATTGAAGCGATTCTGACGATTCTTTGATTGCGAATAACCTCAATTTTTGAGGTGGTGATGTGGATGACTAAGCGTGCACGCTAACCGGCCGTGCACACTAACCAGAAGACTTCTAAAGACAGCGCACCGCACCTGGATATATATATGGCAGAATTAGGACAAGTTAGTAGGCGATATAATCAGGGGCTTTATGCTGGCTAGATAAAGTCTCTAAGTTATTCGCCTGCAAGACATGGACAGCCTATAGAGGGAGACCTTTATAGGTAACGGGAAACTAGCCCTAGGGTGGCACCTAGGCAGCTAGTAAGTCATGGCACTATACTATGACTAAAGAGGTAGTAATGGAAGGCGCAGGAAATACGCTCTCTACTCGCACTAGAGGTGCTGGAGGCTGAACCGGGCTGGTGACCTATCTAGAGCATAGGAGTGACCCAGTTCGCATTTAGATTGTGTTAGAGAGCACGCTTTTTGCCTCTAGTAGGGTGTCGCCGGCATAGAGCCTACGTACCGAAGTCGCTACCTGAAGAGATAGTATAGTGGCCGGAGAGGACGGATGCGCATGTCGGTAGGCCAAGAGGGCAGAACCTAGAGGGCTGGAGCGAACCCGACTCGTACTCGGGCCGGCTGTGAACGCATACACGGCGTAGGTATCGCCCTTCTCTTCAACTTCTAGGGGTGCTGCCAGAGGCCTGCTTAAGGTGCAAACTTCTAGGGTGCGACTACCAAGGGTCCTCCCCTGCATGGCGACAGACTGCCTACGCAAATGGAGACAGCCTAAAAGTAGCACCGCAGAGAGCCTCGTAAACTCTCTACTATCTAGACCTGGCGCGACCGGATCCGTTAAGTTCGACACGGGTAGCACGAGCATCAGGAACCTAGATAGGACCCTAGGGGCCCCACTTTCACCAATCCTATTCCTCTTCTTCATATCAGAGCTTCTGGAGGAGTTTCAGCGATCAGACGGCGATACGCTAGCGTTTGGCTTCGTTGACGACACGAACCTCGTCTCATGGGGAAACTCCGCCGCTGAGAACTGCCAACGCCTAACAGCCGCACATGATCGATGTATAGCGTGGGCGAAACGCCACGGAGCTACATTCGCGCCAGAGAAATACCAGCTTATGCACTTTACTAGGAAAAGACGCTATAATAGCGCAGACCTAGCGTCAACCGTACGAATCGCCGGCCACGAGGCCACTCTCTAGAGCTCGAGCATGCGCATACTTGGGGTCTGAGTAGACCCAAAGCTCTAATGGAAAGAATACATCCATAAAGTAGCAGAGAAGGGCACAGCAGTCTTTAAAGCCATGTCACGAATTACCGCGTTAACATGGGGCCTGTCTATGAGACGCTCATGCCTCCTATACACAGCAGTCATCTGCCTAATGATGCTCTACGGTGCCCAGATATGGGGAACTTATAACAACGGTAATCTAATAGCAAAGAATCTCATCCGGCCGCTCCAGAAGACCCAAAACTAGTGTCTTCGTAAGATAACAGGGGTATATAAAAGAATACTAATAGCAGCCATTAAGAGAGAGATAGCAGTCCCACCAATTACACTCTATATAGATACTATAGCTCTCTAGAGGACCCTAGACACTAGCTAGAACTCAGTAGAAAAAAAGATAGTAAGCACTCTAGACGACATCTGGGCATCGCTAGTGAGTTGACAGCGGACCGCAACACGACCGCTAACTCCACTAGAAAAGCTTTGAAACTAGGTAAAAGAATGTAAGAAAGAAGTCCTAGCCTACTCCGTAAGAGAAAACCCTAGAAACTACTAACGCCAGCGGGGACAGAGACGTACAGGGAAATTACAAGCATGCTGTATTAGCAGCTATTAATACTGCTGGCGCACAGCCACTCTTATTTTAAAGTGGGTAGATATAGAGTAGTAATATTAATAGTAAAGCGCAGTGAAAGGACAGACAGCGTCTACCTAGCGTACTTTATAAGAAATACCTATAATCCTACTCTATAAAGGACTCTTAAAGGCAGAAGCTACTACCTTATTTCTACTATACACAGAAGTCCTTAGCCTTAACGCCTGGCTAGTAAAAATAGAGGTCCTAAACAAATTCCTATAGTGTGACTATAGCTAGCTAGTGTAGACTATATACTATACTCTTTTTTACTACCCTAGGCTAGAAAGAACTAAACTAATAGCATTATTCCTGTTAGAATAACTAGAAAGAATACTAAGCTAGAGAAATAGTACTTAAGCAGTAGTAAGATAGTTTATAAGAACAGAATTACTTACTTAGTTCTAAGTAGTAAAAGTAATTAATACTAAGAAAATAAACAACTTCCGCCCATTCCAGAGCATAGACAATTAGTAGGAGATAGAAAAAGAGAGTAAAAGGGAAAGAAGAAAATGAGATCATCTATAAGATATAAGTATAATAACTAAAATCATAAACTATATAAAAAATAAGAAGGTAGGGAAGAAGTGTTATAATAGTAGAATATTAACGCCCCTTTAGCATAACACGTTAATAGGTTTTCTAATTAGTAAGTTTTTCCTATAGAAAGAATTAGTCTATATAGACCCATTAGGGGGACCGAATCAGGCGGTAAATAGAAATAATAATAATAATAATAGTTTATTATTATTATTTTTATTTACTACTAAATATTAGTTTTCTTAATAAGTTTATATAGGCCAATTTTTATTTAAATAAAAAAACTTTAAAAAAAAAACATAAAAAGAAATACTTTAAATAGTGTTTATACTTTATTAATAAAAGAAAAAATACTATTAAGTTATTATACTAAATGTCTTTTCTATATAAAAAAGTATTTATTATACTTATTTTACTTTATTTACTATTTAAGCTATTTTAGCTGTATTTATATTTATATATATATATTATGTTACTATATTATACTATAAAAAGCTATATACTTATTTTTTACTTATTTTTTTTAAGGTTTTTAATTTTTTTAATTTTAGTAGCTCATTATATAGTTTATTCTTTTATTAATTATATAAAAACTAAATTTAGTTTACTAATATATAAAATTTATTAATAAAGTTAGTAATATTATTACTAAAAATATACTTAAAGCTATATAACTAGTTTTTTAGCTTAAACATACTTTAGTAAGTTTATAAAAATTATTTTAAAAAAAGCTAAAATATTAGTTTTAATAAAAGCTACTTATATTTTATTAACTTTTATATAGGTATGAAAATAATATATAGTTTTACTTATAATTCTATTAATAATATATAATACTTAAGTTTACTTAATACCTACTTTTTTACTTTTTTACACTAATTAGTATTATTAATAAGTTTATTATTTATTTAAAAGTTCTAATACTTAAAAAATAACTTCTTGTTATTAATTAAAATAGGTAAATTAAAAATTTTAATAAATAATTATAAAAGTTAAATAATAGCTATATATTAAGTAAATATTTTAATATCACTATTACTTATATATAAGTTACTAGTATTATAAAGTATAAATAAAGTAATTAAGTATAAAATATTAGTAGTAAGTTAAAAGCTATTAAATTAGTAAATATTATTTAAAAAGTCTTTTATTATAAAAGTAAATTATATATTAAAATATAAAGTTTTAGTAATAAGGGTTAAAAAAAAAATATAGTTTAACTTTCAGCTTTTTAATTTTTACTACTTAAATTTTTAAGTTTTTAACTTACTTTTTAAATTTTGCTTTTTTCTTTATTTTATAGTATAATTTTATTTTAAAGTTTAGTAATTTATTTAGTATATTAATTTACTAGTTATCTATTATTTAAAATAGTTAAAAATTAATAATATACAAAATAAAAATATTTTAATTTTTTTTAATAAGTAAAGCTTTATTATAAACTATAATTTTTACTTATTTTTTTAAAAAAAAGTTTTAGTAGTATAATAGTAAAAAGTACTTTATTATTATAATTATACTAATATATATATTTAATAATACTATTTTATAGTAAGTACTTATTAAAGTATATTAAATATTTTAGTAAAAAAAAAATTAATATTAGTAGTTAGTTTTAACTATTATACAACTAAAGTTTACTAGTTTTTTTAAAAAAAAATAAAAGTTATATTTATTATAAACGTATTTATTATAATAACATTTTTGCTACTTATAATATATTTATAAAAACTATAAGCTAACTATAAGATAATAGAAAAAATATTAATTAAAGTTAAAAATATTAGTTAAAGTTATTTGATTAAAAATATTATTTATTTAATTAAAGTAAAGTAAAAGTTATTAAGTTTATAAGCTTATAAAAAGTTTATATTACTAAATTTTACTATTATTAACTTATAGTAAAAGTAAATAAGTTAATTTACTTTAAAAAATTAATAAACTTTAAAAAAAAATCATTTACTTATAAAATAGTTAATTAAAGTAAAAATAAATTAAAGTAAAGCTATTAAAATATATATAAAATTAACATAGTATTAAGCTTTTAAAACGAATATAAAAATAATATAATAACTAAAGTAAAGTTATTAAAATATATATAAAAATAGTATAATACTAAAATTTTAAAGTTACTATAAATATAGTATAATAACTAGTATTCTTTTTTTTAATAGTAAAGTAGTAGTTTACTAGTTACTATAATTAAAAAAAAATTTTAAGTAAAAATATTATTTAATTTTTTTTTAAAAAAATAAGTAGTTATTTAATAATCAAGTTCTAAAAAGTAATAATTTAATTAATTTAAGTATTATATTACTTTTATAACTAAAAGAATTATAATTTTAAAGTAATATTATAGCTAGTATATTTTTAGAATTAATGCTTTAGTTAATAGTTAAAATAGCTAAAGTTAACTACTTTAAAATAAAGTTAATAAAATTATATAAAATTAAAGTACTTATATAAACTAGTATTAAAGTACTAAACTAAAATAAGTAAATAATTATATAACTTAAGTATATTAAGTAAACTAGTTATTATAAAAATTAAGTTTTTATAATTAATAGAGCATTTTAATTAACTAGGTATTATAATAAGTTTAGGTTATTAATAATAATTTTAAAAAGTAAGTTTAAAAATAAAAAATATATAAAAAGTATTAAAATAAAAATATTTTAATAAAAAATTTATTAAATACTTATTTAAGTAAATTATAAGTTTTTGAAGTAAATTAGAAATTAAAATAAGTATAAGTAGCTATTTTAGTACTAAAAAGCACTAAAAAAAAGTAGCTTTTATAAATTAAATTTAAAGTTAACTAAAAATTATTTTATAACTTTTAGTAGTTATTATAAAAAAAATAAAGTTTCTTAATTTAATTTATATAATAAAAAAGAATACTAATAGTATATAAAATATTTATTATTAAAACTAATAAAATATAAAATATATAAAAGTAATAAAAAATTAAGAATTTAAATACTAATTAAAAGTCTATTAATATAATTTATATTAGTTACTTTAATATTAATTAAAGTAGTAATAAAGTAAAATAAGCTAATATATTAATTAATATATAAAACCTTTACTTAATAGTTTTATAAATTAGTTATTAAATACAAAGTTTATAAGTTAGTAAAAATTTAATATTAAAAATATTTTAAAATGTAATTTAACTCTAAAATATAATTTTTAGTAAACTATTTTAAAAAGTTTAAATATATATTTATTTATAAAAACTAAAATTACAAAATTATTTAAGTATAATTTAAAGTAAGCTATTAAATAAAAATTTTAGTAAAATAAAAAAGTAGTTTTAAAAAATTTAGTTAAGTTTACTATATATATATATATATATATATATAAAAGCTTTATAAAAGTAGTTTTTATACTCTTATGTAGTAGAGCCTAAAAACCTAATAGTTACTATTAATATTTTATTAGAATCATGTTAATAAACTACTAAAGTAAATATAAAAATATATATATAATTATATAACATTAATATAATAGTATAGTAGTAGTATAAAATTTGTTTATTAAAAAATAACCTTTAATAAAAGTTTAAAAATATAACTATAATATTTTAATATATTTATTTAGTTACTTAAATTAGTAGAAATTATTTCTTTAATATTTTTTTTCTTTTTTATATTATATTGTATTATATTATATAGTATATATATATAATACGTAAACAATTTACACTCTAAAACTATAAATAAAAGTAGTTTTTTATTTTAATATTATTTAGTAGTTTAAGTATTTAGCTATAAAAACTTTAAACATTTTATAATTAAATTATATATTTTAATTATTCATAATTATAATAAAAGTACTTAAATTAAAGTTTTAAAGTAAAGTAATATTTAATTAGACTTTATTAACTTTTTAATAAATAAATAAATAAATAAATATTTTAGTAGCTATATACTTTTAGGCAAAATATAAATAGTTATTAAAATAATTATATATATAAAAACTTAAAAAAAAAGATTGAAATAAGTATATAACTTCATAAAGGTAATACATATATATTGTAAAAATAGCTTAAATAATAAATAAAGTAAAAAAAATAATTATTACTTATATAAAACGTATGAATATAATATAACTTAATAGTATTTTTTATTAATATAATATAAACACTATTTAAAGTATTACTTTTTACGAGTTTTTTAGAAGTTTTTTATTTACGTAAATAGTAAGAAATTAGCTTATATAATTTTATTAAAAGAACTAAATTAAGTAATAAATAATAAATAATAATATATATATCTAATAAAATTTTATATAATAGTTTTTTTTTTTTTACTAAACTTAGAAAAATATAGTTTACAGTATTAATTTTTATATTATTAAAGATTTTTATAATATTAGTTATAGTATAAAATAGTACACTATAAAAAAGTAATAAAAGTTATTATTATATAAAATTATTATTTAGTATTTTTTTTTAAATAAAGTAATTGAATTAATTTTGTTTAATTTAGTATTAATAGCTATTTTATAAAATTTAGTAAAATAAATAGTAAACTTTTTTACTTTTTGTTTAATAAGTTAAGTTTACTTGATATAATAAGTTTTTAATTTAAGTTTTTATATATAGTTTTTAAAAAGTAATAAATTATGTTATTAAATGTAGTTTTTTATTTATAAGAAAATTTATAAAATTTATAAAAATTTTCTATAATATTTAATAAAATAATAGTTAATATTATATCTAAGTTTATAAGAAAAGCTTTTTAATAAAAAAATTAATTCACTTTTTTTAAATATTAAAAAGTTAAGTAGTAAGTAATTAAATTTTTATAAAAAAATTATTATTAAAGTTATATTAGTTTATAAAGCAAATCCTATTATTTTAATAATAAAAGTTAATAAGTATTTTATTTTATTAGTTGTTTTTAAATTATTTTTAAATTTAATAGTAATATATAGTTTTAAAAAATAGTTAATTAAATATTTTAAGTAATATAAAAATAAAAGTTAAAACTAAATTATATAAATTTTTTATTAATTTTATAAAATTTAAAAGCTTTTATATTATAATAAACTTTTTTATATTAAAGTTATAAATATATTTAATTTAAGTAAAGTTATTATAATATAAAAAACTAATATAAATTAAAAGTTAAATTTTTACAAAAAAAAGTATTAATTAATTACTAAGTATAATACTAAATAATAAGTTAAACTATTATGTAAATATATATATATATATAAAATAAATTATTAGTAAAAAAAATTTAAAATAAAAGCTTATATATTAGGATAAATCTAATATATAAATACTTAATATAAAAAAAGTTATGAAAAACATTTGTTTAAAAATATTTTATAAAATATTATAAATAGTTACTATAATATTATTATTTAGTTTAAAACCAAATTTAATAAAAAAAATTAATTTACTATTTTTAATTTATTTAATAATTGTATTAAATACTTTATATAATAGTATACTATTATATATACTATTTTATATATATAGTTAGATTATATTAATTATTAGCTTATATATTACTTATTTATATTACCTAAAAAATTAGTAATTACTTTTATAAACTACTAAATTTTATATATAGTATATTAATTTTATTTTATTATAAGTATTAGGAGGCAGTAGAGTGCAAATAAGGTTAATAACTATAATAATAATATATAATATAAAATAAATTATAAGACGTAGCTTACTAAGCTATATAAAATTTTAGAAATAAAAGAGCCTATATAGCCTATATAGAAACTTTATATAATATTTAATTTAAATAAGCTTAAGAATAATACTTTTTATAAAATTATATTATAATAATACTTTTTTTTCTTACAGCTATAGTCTCTACAGTTATCTTAAAAACTAGGCTTTTTAGAATACTATTAGTAAAATACTTAAATTATATTTATAATATTCTCTATTTAATAGGCAGAAGTTTTAGTTAACTTATTATATTTAATTTATTTAATTATATACTTTAGTTATAGAGTGCTATTATAGCTATGGTAGTTGTAATAAAAATTAATAATTTTTTTAATAAACTACTTTTACTTACTATTAATTTCTATTAGCAGAAGGGGTAGCATTTGCTAGTAAAATAATAAATTAATTACTATAAAATAAAGTAAGCTAATATAGAATATATTATAATAATAGAATTTATTTAATAGTTTAAAATAATAAGTATATAGTAATACGGCCTCTATAACTTAGAATAGATCTAAATTCTTTTAATCTAGTTTCTTTATAAAATATAGAGTTTTAATATTCTGGGTATTTAGTTATATAAAATCTTCTATATAGAATAAGTAGGTAAGATAGTAGTGTATGTTTATCTAGTTTTTATAATAAGCTTATATAGTTAATAATTTAGCACATAGGTAGTTTATAATCTTTTATATCTTAATTATAAGCTTTTTAAAGTCTTAACTTTATATAAAGTGGGTAGTAGCTAATAGTTTAAATTTAACCCTTAAATAAAAGCCATAATTCGTAAAGAATAAAAAATAATAGTGCTTTTTAAGTAGATAGAGTTTAAAATAAACTTAGCTAGTAATAGTTATTTAAACTAGTTATTCTACAAATAGCTAATATATAACTATAGATATTATTTAAAAACTATATTAGTTTATTTTAACTAGCCATTAGTTTTAAAATAGTATATAATTAATAACAGGATTATAATCTTTAGTTAGTAGTTTAGATACTTCTAGAATTTAGAGATAAACTAAAGTCTATAATTAGAAAGAATAGTACTAGTAAGCTATAGAGCTTTTATATATATATTAGAAATAAATAAATAGTGTCTTTAGTATTATAGTATATTTAATAGAAAATTAAATGCTTTATTTTTATTAAATAATAAATTATAGTTATTACAGTATTATAATAGCTACTTAATAGTAGATAGATAATAAAGTTTATAAATACATCCTTTTAGGTATAGTCTGAAATAGATAGTAGTTTTAAAACTCTTTAGTAAACTTCTCTTAATAGGATAATATAATAGTAGATATAGTAGTTATAAAGTTAACAAATAATAAAATTATACATACGGGGCTAGTAATACTTATAAAATAGTAATTTATATATTTTATTATAGTCTATATAGCTAGTAATAGAGTTCTTATAGTAGAAATAAAGTAGTTTAACTTTTAGCTTATCTATATTAGGTATATAGAGTCTTTTTTTATATTATAAATATCCATCTATCTTAATACACTTAGCTAGTGTTAGGTATTTATTCTTATAATTTCTATTCTATAAATTAGTTAGTATAAAGTTAATTACAGAATTAGTATAGTAATTTTTTTAGAAAAAAATTTAAATTCTTAGTAGTAATAGGTTTTTATTCTGCTTAGATTTTAAAATAATAATAGATCTAGTAATAATAGTAGTAAAAATAGAGATAGAAATAGATTTAATAAATAATAATAGTTTAGCGACGTGTTAATAGAGCTAGTTATAAATTATTATAATAATTCTATAAACAGAAATCTCTAATAAATTAGAGAAGTAAATTAATTTTTTCTTATAATTAATTACAGCAGATAGGGCGGTAGCTAAGAGTAATTCTAAATTTTCTTATTTTAAAATAGTCTAGCTTTAATAGCAGAGTCTTTTATTTCTCTTTTATAATAAATTAGCTAATTTTCTAGTTAGAGAATTTAACTTTATATCTTACTTTCTAAAATAATATATAATCTTAAAGTTAAAGTAAAATAGGAATTTAGACTAGCAGGCTTAACAGTATTTTAGTAATTTTATTATTATAAAATACTCTAAATTATAGTAGTCTGTAATTACTATAATTAGTAAGATATATTTTTTAAGTTTTAATTACTATTTTTTAACGTAGTAAATAATTACTAGTAATTTCTTATCATAAATCTTATAGTTATACTCTATTATTAAGTACTTTTTTAAGAAGAATATTATAGGCTGTAGAATACTATTATCTTTATATTATAATAATATTCCTATAGAGACGTAGTTAGAGATATTTATTTTAATAATAACTTTTTTTTTTCTAATTAAATAGTGCTAGAATAGGTGCTATAGTAAATAATATTTTTAATTTCTAAAAAACTTTTTTATAGTTATTATTTTAATTAAATTATATAACCTTTCACGTTAGGCGAACTAGTAGAGTAGTAATATAAAAAAATTCCTATATAAAATAGTAGTAAAAGTTTATAAAGCTAATAAATATCTATATATTTATAATATAAATTAGTGTTACTTAGTTAACTACTATCTTAATTTTTTTTAAATTTATATAGATACTATTACAGCCTATAATTAAGCCTAGAAATTAGGTTTTAGTTATAAAAAATTTATACTTCTCTACTTTTACGTGTAGGCCTGCTTTTTATAAGCTTTCTAGTATTAAATAGAAATATTCTTTATATTTAGTATAAATACAGCTATAGACTAAGATATTATCTATATAGATAATATAAAAGTAGTTTAGATATTTCTGTAAAATATTATTTATATATTATTAGAAAATTATAAAGGTACCTGTTAATTTAAATAGTATTACTAGTATCTTATATAAACTAAAATAAGTTTAGAATATAGTAAACTATTCTTAACTAGTTTTAATACAGAGATTATCAAAAGCCTATAAGATATTAATTTTAAAGAAATATTATATCTTCTTTAAGTTATTTAGTAATTTCTTAGTTAGTAATAGAGAATAATAGTTCTTTACTATAATTTTATTTAGTATATAATAATTAACGCAGAATTAGAGTCCTTTATCTACCTTTTTTATAAATAGAACTAGAGATATAGTTAGAAAGCTATTAGAATAAATAAATTCCTTTTAAAAATTCTTATTAAGTTATTTATAGAGTATTTATAGCTTTATACATAATATTAAATATAAACGGCTAAAGAATAGAGTTTTTTCTTTTATTAGCTAAATATTATAGTTATATAGGTAATACAGTAATAAGTTTTCAGCTTCTTTTAGTAAAAAGAATTAATAGAACTAGAATAGAAATTTCCGGGTATTAGGTAGGAGCTTTTTTTATAGATTTATACTCTTAATTATAATAAAAACTTACTTAATATTTTCTATAAAAATAGTAAATAAGCAGTAACTGCTATAATAGATGTATATAATATAAACTTTTAAAAATACTAGATAAATATCTAGTTTCTTATAGTCTTTCTAATTATAGTAGGATTTAAAGATTAATTTCTATAAAATAGAGATAATCTTACAGGTCTAAGTTAAAGTAAATAGAATTTTATAATAGTTATAGTAAAATAAGCTATTAAATATAAGAATATTTATAATCTAGTTAATATAAGAATTATAGTATTATAGTTAGTATATTCTTAGTATAATAGAATACAACCCTAAAGTAGTTACAAATAGGTAGATTATTTTAATATAGTTATTAATATAAAGCTTTATAGTAATATATAAAGCAACAGGTCTACTACAGAACTTAGTTCTATTTATAATATTAAAATAAAATAGTTTCTTTAGCTGTTCTAGTTAGTAGTTTATAGAAATAATTTAATTTTAATTAATAAAGTCTTTTTTAGCTCTATTATTAATAAGATTATAAATAATAGTAGTCTAGCTAATAAGCTATATTAAGTATTTAGTAATAATAGAAATTAGTTTAATAAATAGTATAAAAGTATAAGATTATAAATTAAGCTCTTTTTTAATTAACATCTTATAAATAGTAATAGTAGAGATTTTATAAGAGTCTAATTTTAAAGCTAAAGTATAACTTAACTATAGCTTAAGACTTTTACTAAGCTATATAATAAAAAATATAACAGAGTACAGAAGTAAATAGAAAGGTAGATAGAAAATAAAAATAGTAAACTAAATAGTATATAAATAAAAATACTTCAGAACTAGCAGGTGTTGGAATAGGAGTAATAGATAATAAAATAGCTTTTTAAATTATAGTAATAGCATTCACAGTATTTCTTATAGCTTTAATTTAAAAGTTTAGTTAATAGTAGTAGCTTAAATTTATAGATTTAACAATAAAAATAGTAAAGACAGCTATTAATAGAAAAGTAATATACTATTAGGTTATAAACTAAAAATTATAGTTCTTATAGCTACTTATAGAAGCAACTAGGTTATAATAATAGTAGTAATTTTTAAAATATTATAGATAATAAGCTAGTAGATAGTACTAATAGTTTAATAATAAATTATAAAATAGCATGTTCTATAATTTCTTAGAGATAGTATTTTCTAAAAAGGTTAGTAAAAAGTCTTTAAATAAACTAGATTTAAAAGCTAACTATTAGAATTCTACTAAAAAGACACTAGGTTCCTAGTTCTTTTAACGGAGTTTAAATAAATTTTATTAAGTATTATAAACTTATTTAAGTCTCTATAAACTTACTCTAAGATTTTAAGTATTATAAAGTAGTTTAGTAAATAGTAGATACTATTAGTAATATATAAAAGAACTTACTTATATAGTATATTTTTACATCATTTATTTATATAAGCTATACAGAATTTAGTAGTAGAAAAACAGTTTTAATTTATAGTTATCTTTATATAAATCTATACTGTAAAGTGTTAAAAGTTATCTTAATTACTATTAAACCTATTAAGGTTAAGTAGACATTTAGAAAGAGTATAAATTAAAAATAGAATAAAAGTAAATAGAAAAGAAATAGTTATAAGTAGTTTAGTTTTAGTTAGAATAGCAGGAAAAATAGAAATAGAAATAGATATAAAGATAGTAAAGATAGTATATATTAAGTTTCTAAACTATAGTTATATATATAAGTTTATAATCTACTCTTAAGCTTTTTATAATTTTTTTTTCTAATAGTTATAAACTCTCTTAAGTATTATAACTTACTTGCAAAGGTCTATTATCTTTATTATAGTAATAATAAATTACTATAATTAGATTTTATAGATACTATAAAAAACTATAATATAGTCTAGCTATTTTTATAGTTATTCTTATATAAATTATATAAATTTGTTTTTATTCTATAGAACTAGCAGAAGTTACAGAGCTAATATATAGAAAAAAGTTATATAATATTAGAAAATAGTAAAGTACAAATAAGGTTAATAACTATAATAATAGTATATAATATAAAATAAATTATAAGATGTAGCTTACTAAGCTATATACAGAAGCTATAAATAGAATATATAAAATTCTAAAAATAAAAAAGCTCATATGGCTTATATAAAAGCTCTATATAGTATTTAATTTAAATAGATTTAAAAATAACAGTCTTTATAAGACTATACTATAACAATAAATTTAAAAATTACTATTTATAGTTTTTTATAATAGTTTAATATAAAAAGTAATTTTATTACTATTTTTTCTACTTTTTTTCTACTTTTATTAAAGGTTTTTAATTATAGTTTAAAAATTAGCTTATACTTAAATTAATACTATATTAGTAATAGTAAAAAAGTAATAAAAATAATTAATTTTAAATATACTTTTAGCAAAAAAAAAGTAATTAAAATCTAAAATTAAATTTTAGTTTACTAAAGTTTAAAAAAGTTTAAATTTTTATTTAGTTAAGTTACAAAATTTAAATAATACTAAAAATAAAAAAAATTACATAATATAATAAAAAAAACTTCATATTATATATAAGTTTTTTAAAAAATATAATAACTTTATTTTTTATAAATAAAAGTATTTTTAATATAAAGAAAATTATATTAATAGTAAGTTGTTTTATAAAATTTAGATACTTTAAGTTTACTTAATATTAAAAAATACATTAAAAGTTTTTATTATATTTTAATATAATGTAATAAAAATTTAATACTTAAGTTTTTAAGTAATAAAAAACTTAAAAGTATTAAAATTTTTTAAAATATAAATTTCTTAGTAATAAACTATTTATAGAAATTTTCTATACAAAATATACTAAGTAAATTAAGTAATTATAATATAGTTATTATTATCTTTTTACTAATTTTAAACTTAAAGTAGTATTTTATTATAAATTTAGATAAATTTATTATAAAGTTTATAATATAACTACTTTTAAAAAACTATATACGTATATAAAATACTAAAGCTAACATAAACGTTAGAGGACTTCGCTACGCTCAGCAACAAGTAGTGTAAGAAAATCTATGTGAAAAGAGTAGTCATATAGAAGTAGCGTGAGAGAGGCAGCGTAAAAGAAGCAGAGGAAGAGAAGCAGCATCTAAGAAGCGTTTAAGAAGTAGCGTAAGAGAAGTAGGAGCAGCGTAAGAGAAAGTAGCGTGACAGAAAGCAGCGTGAGGAGAGAATCAGCGTGAGAGAAAGCAGCATGAGGAGAGAATCAGCATGAGAGAAAGCAGCGTGAGGAGAGAAGCAACGTGAGAGAAAGAGCATCAGAAGAGGAGAATCAAAAGAGAAGCAGCATCCAAAGAGAAGCAGCATCCAAAGAGAAGCAGCATCAAAAGAGAAGCAGCGTAAAAGGCGCAGCATGGGAGGCGTAGGTTTAGCAAGGCTACGTGGAAGAAGCAGCAGTAGAAAGCTGCTTTCAAGTAGTTTTTATAGAAGATGCGTGAGAGAAGCAGCATTAATAGAAAATTAGTATTAGTAGAAGAGTAGCATCTAAAGAAAAGCTGCACTAGAAGAGAAGGAGCGTGAGAGAAGCTACATTAGAGAAGTAACGAGCTGCGTGAGAAAAGCAGCGTGTTATTACAGTCAGTAATAAGCAAAGGTTTATTACAGGTAATAATCACGAACAGGAGGTAGTGAACCAACTGAGGGAGGATTACCAGCTGTTGGCAAAGAAGCATGCGCGGGAACTCGACGCTAGACGAAAGGCAGAGCAGACGCTCCGGAAGACTAGGCGAAAGGCAGGGCTCCTGGCTGATGTCATCAAGGCGATTGATGAAACCAATAGCGAAGAAGGCACGTGACGTTTCACGTGCACAGTATAGATGAGCATAATGAGTGGTGATGAAGGCTCAGCACACTCATCAGGGCTCATCACTCAACAAATTGTAAGCAGAGGATTTACTATATAAAGGGCGTCCCCTTTGGGTTTCAGATAGTTTTCTCCTTCATACTTATCTTCTCATCCTGAAGCGACTCTTTGGAATTAGTTATGTAATAGATCGGTTAGACTATCACTTGTCACATCTTTGTATTGTTGGAACATTGTGCAAGCAATATTACCATACAACCTTACGAACTACTGAAGCATCCAACACGACACGCACACATACTCACCACGTCGAAGAAACCTATATACTGTCTTTTATAGTGTGGCAGCGAAGGCTACGTACAATCTCAGTACGTAACGACCTTAGGTACATAGAAGCCGAAGACCGTCCCGTAACACTATAAGTACCTACAAGTTCGTGACTTGTATACGATAATGGCAGGCCTGAGTAGTTCAGCCTCAGCACCAGCATCGTCCGCAGCCCAGATTATGCAGCAACAATAGGCACAGATCTTAGAGCTATAACAAATAGTTTTACAGTTAAAGAACTAGGTGGATGCAAGGATTTATGCATCTAGCACTAAAGTACAACTACTAAGAAGATTTGACAGAACACGCGAATAACTTAAAGGATACTTGACAGGAATAGAAATGTACACCCGCTTCAACAAAAACACCTTTTCTAAGGATCAGGACAGGATCCTTGCAGCTGGCATAAACATAGAAGGTAGAGCCATAGATTAGTTCAAGCCCTTAGCCAGGAAATATATGGATAAAGAAACTAAAGGAACTGAAATGACTAACAAAACAAAAGCGGTTTTCTAGAGTTATGATGACTTTAAAACTTAGATAACTATAGTCTTCAGCGAAATTAATAAAGAACGCACTGCAGAACGCAAGATACAAAACCTTAAACAGATAAAATTAGTTTCGGTATTTTTATTAACGCCTAAATTATTAATAGTTTAAAATTTATTATAAAGTTCTGATAGCTATAGTTATAAATTAACTAGAACAACACGCTATTAATAGCAGCTTATTATACTAGACTTAAAAATAGAGTTAAAAATAAGTTAGCTAAAAGAGATTAACTGGATAACCTTTACGCCTTTATAGAATCTGCTGTATGTATTAATAACTAGTAATATAAGCACAAATTAGAACATAAAAAAGGTTAAATAATAACTATAAAAAAAAGACATTAACATATTAGAAGTAGACTTATAATAAGATAGACATTAATATTAATAAAGTCTAAATTAAAAAGCTATTATAAAAGAAAGAGCTAAAAAAAATAGCTTATAACTTAAAAATACTATAAACAACTTAATAAGAAAGCATGTCTAAAATATAATAATATTAGACACTTTATAAAGAAATACCTAGACAAGAAATTAAGAATTATAATAATAAGAATAAAACCTAAGCTTATAGAATAAGACCTATAGTAAGTAGAAACCTTATCAGTTAAAATTATTAGTAAAAGACTTAATAATAATTAGTACTAAATTTATAAATCTAACAGGCACTATAGAAAAAACTATAAGAAATAATATTAAAAAATAAAATACGAACTTACAAACAGATAATAGTGATTTACGAAAATATTAAAAAAAGTAATAAGAAAATAATACTAGGCAGTAAGCCTAAATACTTAAACCCTTATACTATAAAAAATTAATAAAGAATAATAATTATTCTAAGAAATCTAATTTTTAATATATAAAGTTTTTAGAGTCATAATAATAACTATCTAGCAGAAACTAGATAAAGATATATATTAAATTTATAAATTAAACTAATATTTTAGCAGTAACTATAGAACTAAGTATTAAGAAATTATACTAAAGAAAAGATTCTACAGTTTAAAGAACTAATTAAGATAAGTAGTATTTTTATAATATAATAGTCTTACAAAAAAAGTAGTATTTTAATTTCTTATAGAAATCCAGAAAGGGAAACTGTATAATCTTAAGAAAGAAAAAAAAGAACTAACTTAAATTATAATAGGCTAGAGCTTAAAATAGTTAACTAAAATAATTATTTTAGCTTTAACTCTATACGTAACTACGTGACCTTAGTAACTTAATAAAGATTAATTATTAAATCTCTATAATATACGTAATTAACTTTTTATTAAATCTACTTTATTTACACCTAATTGCTATTATTAGCTAGGATCTATTATATTTAGATTTAATTAACTTTATTTCTTATAAGAGGCTGAGAGGCTTCTGGTAGTATAATTAACTTTATAAAAAAATAAAAAGCTCTCTAGTATTTAGAAGAGCTATCTAGTAATATAATAAGTATTAATAAATACTAATAACTACTTAGTATTTATACTAATAGCTTAAGTGATAAACCTGCTTAATATAGAATATAATAATAAATAGATCAGCCGCGAACTACGCCGGTTACTTATTTTATAAAGGTTAAAAGTCCTAGTTATTAAAGTAATAATAAGTTAAATAGAGATTAAACTTAATAACTATCCTGCTTAGTATAATAAAAGGAAAGTTTTATTTTTAGTAAATAAAGCTAATAATAGTACCTCACTTAAGGAAATTATAAATATTTTATAAGTAATATCTAAAAAGCTAATTATACTAAAAGGTTATAATTCCCTATTAAGACTACCTTTATAGGTTTTAGTAATAATATTAGTAACTCTTTTTATACTAACGCTATAACTAGTAATTAAATTAGTAATTAAACTATTTAATTTTTCTAAATTCCTTATATTTAATAGTATACGGTTTTTTTATTTTATGTTTAAGTATTAAGCTAAGGCTAAGTTACGATTTAATAAATACTATATAAATAGTAAGAAAGAATAAATAAATTATCTTTTTTAGTATTTAAAGAAATAAGTAGTATAAACTATTTTTTTATAACTCTCTAATTAAAGAAATAATGCCACCCTTAAAGTAATATAGACGTTTATAAACTTCTAGTTTAAAAACTAGTATTAAAAGTAAAAGTCTCTAGATAAGCTATAAAGCATGAAATAGAAAAAAAAGTTAATAAAAGAATACTATATAGAGTTTAATAAAAAGCTACTATTAGTAGAAAGTGATTAGCTAAATAAAAACATAAAAAAAAGTATATTTACTTAAACATTAAATAGAGAGCTTTAGAAGTATATTATAGCCTTTTTAATAACACTAAGCTTTAAAAAGTACACTTAGGAAGTAATTTATATTAGTAATAATCTTATATAAATTATATTAAGTAACTATAGGACTATTATAGTTATCTATATAACGCTATTTATACTAATATTTAAATTAATAAATTAGGAAGTAATATTTACGCGTGTAGGGATAGTAAAGCTATAGAATAATTAATCTAAAATACTTTAAATAAGCTAAAAGGAATTTACCTAGCGCTATAAATAAAATTTCTATTATTAATACAATTCTCCTAATTATATAAAAAATAAGTATAAATATATAAAAGTAAATTAATTACGCCTAGCTACTATAGTATTAGTAAAAACTAAATAAATAAATACTAATAAAAGAAATAAAGAAGATAGAGATAAAAGAGAAAAAGAAAAAGTGTTAAAAAAAATAACTTTTACTTACAGTCACAAGCAGGAGCCCCTAGCCGAAATAGATAAAATAATATTATAAAGAAAATAATAGAAGTTTTAAAATATATATATAAACATAGATTTTATTACTATATACTTATTAATTAACTAGACGAATATTGTATATATAATGATTAATACTAGGTATTTATATTATAGTTTTATAAGCTTTGCTTTTACTATTAAAGTCTATTTAACGCGTATTAATATAGCCCTATAGGGGATTAGTAAAGTATATAGAAAACCTAAAAAAATTATCTAGATTATATAAATTAACCTTAATATTAAAGGATATACTAAATAAGCTTATGTATATGTTATTAATAATATACTTAAGTTTAATCTAATTTTAGGCAGGTCTTAAATAAACTAAAATAATATTATAATTACGCTAGCAAAGAAATCGTTTTACATTCATACTTTAAGAATAAGAGTTTATAGTAAAAAGGGGAAGAAACTATGTTAGTAAAAGCTAATAAAGATTAACACAACTACTTTTTTAATATAAATAAATAAATTAAAAGAATAAGTAAGATATATATTTTTATAGTATTACTAGTAAACATTTAAAAAGCTTTAGCCTTTAAACTAAAGCTAGATTCTAGAATACTACTTCTTAAGGCTTATTAGAAGTACTTAAAGCTATTTTTAGAAAAGAAAGTAGATAAGCTCCCACCACTATAAGGTCCTAGAATAAACTATTATATTAAACTTAAAAAGATTAATAAAAAGGAACCTAAGATCTTATAAGAACTGTTATATAATATATTAAGAGAAAAACTACTAGTATTATAAAAAGAGTTAATGCTGCTACTAGAGAAGGGCTTTATTTATATAAGTAACTTTCTAGCTATAGCTTTAATACTATTTATATATAAGTCTAGTAAAGATTTTTACTTTTACGTTAACTACTACGTGCTTAATAAGATTTTTAATAAGAATAAATACTCTCTTCCTCTAACCCATAAAACGCTTAGTTAGATTAGTAAGGTAAAATAGTATACTAAGCTCAATATTTCAACAGCCTTTTATAAAATTTATATTATAAAAAAAGATAAATAGCTAACGGCCTTTTATATAAGATTTAAACTCTTTAAATAGCTAGTTACACTTTTTAGACTAGTAAAAGCCTTTAGTATGTTTTAATAATATATAAACTAAACCCTATAGAAATATCTTAATAAGTTCTATTTAGCCTTTTCTAATAATATACTTATCTACTTTTTAGACTTACTAGAAGAGTATTGCTGGTAAATTAATCTAGTACTAGAGAAACTTAGCACTATAGGTTTATATCTAGATATTAAGAAATACAAATTCAAAACTAAGAGCACAAAATATCTAGAGTTTATTATTAAAATAGAATAAGAAATTTAAATAAATCCTGCTAAGATAAAAGTAATTACTAAGTAGTAGTCTCTAATAACTATAAAAAAAATCAGAAGCTTTCTTAAATTCACTAATTTCTATTATTAGTTTATTAAGTCTTTTTTAGAAATTGCTGTCCTACTTATAAGACTTATAAGTAATATATTATTTTAATAGACTAATAAAAAGTAGACAGTATTTAATAAGCTAAAAAAGATCTTTATATTAGAACTAGTACTAGCCTAATTTAATTCTAACTATAAGACTATTTTAGAAGCTAACTTTTTAGATTATATAACTAGAGAAGTTCTTTCACAATACGGCGATAATAGCATGCTATATTTATATACATACTTTTTAAAAAAGAACACACTTATAAAGTATAATTATAAGATATATAATAAAGAACTTCTTATAATTATTTATTACCTAGAAGCATAGGATGCTGAATTACGGCTTATTAAAAAATTTTAGATTATTACTAATTATAAAAACCTTAAGTACTTTATAAGGTTTTGAAAATTAAGTAAAAGATATACACGCTAGCAGTTATTCCTTAGCTAATATAATAAAAAGATTTAATATAAACTAGAGAAAGAAAATGTATGAGCTAATACACTATTAAAATATAAATAAAATTATCTAAATAGAGAAGATAATAAAAGGCTAAAGAGCTATATAATTTAGCTACTAAAACTAGTAGTTATATATTAGAAAAAAGAGTTTAAATTAAATAATAATAAACAAGCAGTATAGGCTTTCTCTACTTAAATTAGTTTTTTAATAATTATAGGAAATAGTATAACTAAAGTCTAGAAGTCTTATGCCCAGGAGTCTTATAATAAGCTTAAATAAAAATAGTATAATATAGTACTAGATAATAAAGTATACGTAAGAGTAGTATAGGCCTTTTATAATTAGAAACAGAGATTTCTTTTAGAGCTTAAACTAAAAGTTTTACTAGCTAAATACACAATTAATAAAAATAGAACTCTTTATTATTAGAATAGAAAGTAAGTGCCTGGCTTAAAGCTATTAAGAATATTAATTATTTACTAAATTTATTTATTATAAGTAATAGGACATCCAGGACGGCAGAGCATCTATTTAATATTAATAAGAAATTACTTTTAGCCAGGGATATTAAACTATGTATGGCGTTATATTTAAAACTATAATATTTATAATTATATAAAGTTATAAAGAGATTACTAGCAAGAGCTGTTACGCCTATTACTTATTTCTAATTATATTTAGAAAAAAATCTTAATAGATTTTATAACTAGATTACTAGAAAGTAATAGCTATATAATCTTACTAGTAATTACTAATAAGTTAAGCAAGAACATAACTCTTTATCTTTTTTTAAATATGGATATTAAGATAGTAATACAGGCTTTTATCTATAAGATTATTACTTACTATTAGATTTCTAATATTATAGTATCTGATTACGGTAGCTAATTTATTAATAAGTTCTAAACTAAGCTTTATAAAATTCTAAGAATTAAAAGACAATTATTAACAGCGTTCTATTTATAAATAAATAGTTTAATAAAAAGAATATATAGTATAGTTAAGGCTTATTTTTAAGTATTTATTATAAAAGATTAAGTAAACTAAATAAAGCTTTATCTAATAGCTAAAATAAAAGTAAAGAGAAGAGACACTATTTTAATAGAAATAAGCCTAATTTTTTTCTAGTATAGATATAATATAGAACTGCTATAAGTAGATATTAGAACTAGATATAATATAACAGCTTAAAACCTAAAAGCTAGTACTAAAGAAATTATAGAAAAACTAAAAGAGTATATTAACTTAGCACAAGTAACTATAGCTAAGGCATAATAAAAATAAAAAAAATAGATAAATTAATATCAGAATAAAGCTCTATAACTGTATGTTAGAAATAAGGTATAGTTAAAACTTAATAACTAACTCTTTATTAAATAAGGAAATAAAAAGCTAGACTAAAAGAATACTAAATATACTATAGAAAATATAATTAGTTTGCATGCTATAAAGCTAAATATGTCCCTAAAACTAAACCTAACGTTTTATATAAATAGACTATAACTAGTAAGTAATAACTTATTATTAAGCTAGCCTACAAATAACTTTTAACTACTATTTATTTAAATAAATAACTATAAAAAGCATGTAGTGCAGGATATTATTACTAAAATATAAATAAAATAAAAGTAAAGCTACTAGCTATAGTATAAAATAAAATAAAAAAGCTATATATTAATAACTATAAAGCTAGTAAGCTAGCTAGAAGATATAATAATATTAGACTATTAAAAAAAGCATACAGCATTTTTGTAAAGAGGTAGATATAAATTTCTACTAGTAAATTACTAATAAAAGCTCTAAAAAAAGCTATAGTAAATAGAATTTAAGATAGGTCTATAAAGACTTTTAAGTAAATAGTTTACTAAAAAGCCCCTATCTAGTCTATAAGAAAAAGAGTAATATAATAGGCTAGAGCTTAAAATAGTTAATTAAAATAATTATCTTAGCTTTAACTTTATACGTAACTATATAACTTTAGTGACTTAATAGAAATTAGCTATTAAGTCTCTATAGCGTATGTAGTTAATTTTTTATTAAATCTACTTTATTTACACCCAATTTCTATTATTAGCTAAGATCTATTATATAAATAAAGTAATAAACTAAGCTAGAGAGTAAGAATAGTAAATATAATAAAACAAAAATACCTTTACCTATTATATAAATCAAAAATACTAATATCTTTCAATAATTAAAGAATTAGGAGTGTTAAATTTATAAGTTAGTTAACTATATAAAAAAAGCGTGTATATAGGTAATATACCTAATCTAGATAGAAAAACTAAAAGAAAAGGAGGCATATAAAAACATAGTAAAAAAATAGAAACCTAATAAACGAATTTCAAAAGTACTAAATACTATAATTAATATAGAAAATAAAAATAGCTGGTAAGACCACCTATATTAATAATAATATTAGAAAGAATATGCGTTAAAATGTGGATACTATAAAGTAAAGAAATAGAAAATTAGTTAATAATAAAATAATCTATACCACTATAAACTCTCTTACAAAGAATGTTTCCTAGGATGAAAATGTTTAGTCTATAGAGATAAAATAAGAAAAGAGTATAATAAACTTTTATATTTAATATACTATTATAACTATTATCTTATATACGTTAAAAAAGAGTACTTTAACCCAAATAATAAGAATTAGAAATACAGTATATATAATTCTACATTAAAAAACTAGATAACTACTAGTAAGAAACTTAATTTAGTAATATAATTATTAGAGCTTTTAGACTATAGTAAGCATAGTAAGAATTATGTCTTTATTTTAGTATAAAAGTAAATAGAAAATTTTTAAAAGCACTAGTAAATAGTAGAGCAGATAGAACATTTATTTTAAATTAATAAATAAAATAAAATAACGTATCATACCAGGAAAAGGCGTATTTAGTAAGAGTAAAATAAATAGATAATAATATAATAACCTTTAAAAAGAGTTTAATTAATCTAAAGACTATAGTAATAAAATTAGAAGCAGTAGGCTACAAAAATATCTACTATATTAATATTCTAAATATAAAAAAGTTAGATATAATTTTAGAATAAAATTAGCTCTCATTACACAATCTAATAATAAATTAGTAATAAAAAATTATTTAATAGTATAATCTAGTAAGGAAAGTAGTATAAATATAGAAACTAAACGTAATAAGAAAACACTCTAAAATAGAAAGAATTTTATATAAGGCTATATAACAATTACAATAATAATAACTACAGGATATTAAAGTAGTATAGATTTGAAAATAAACTTTAGATACTATTAAAGCCTAAATACCTTAAAAATACCAGAAATTCGTATATTTATTTAATAAGAATAAGGAAAATGCACTTCTAAAGTATTAATTTTAAGACTATAAGATACTAGTTAAGAATAAAAATAAATTTAAACTAAAACTAATATATCCTCTATTAAGAGTACAGTAAGAAGAATTGAAATAGTATATTAAAAAAAACTTTAAAAAAGAATATATATAACTAAGTAAAAGCTTAATGGCCTTACTAATATTATTTATACCTAAGAAAAATAGAAAACTATAGTTATGTATAGATTTTAAATAACTAAATTAAGCTATAATAAAAAATTAATACCTATTACCATTAATTTAAGAGTTAATAGATAGATTTTAAAGAGCTTAATAGTTTAGTTTATTTAATATCTATAAAAGATACTACAGAATCTAAATTAAGCAGGAATATAAATAGTTAATAGTATTTAAAATAAAATATAAACTCTTTAAGTACTATGTTATGCTGTTTAAATTAATAAATATATTAGTAACTTTTTAAATAGTTATTAATTATACTCTTTATAAATACTTAGACGTATTTATAATAACGTATTTATATAACATACTAGTGTATATAAATAGAATACTTAAAAAGCATAAAATATATATAAAAAAGATCTTAAAAAAGCTTTAAGAATATAACCTTCTTATTTAGCCGGAAAAATGTAAATTCTATGTTATAGAAACAGAGTTTCTAGGATTTATCATTTTAAGAGAAGGAATCTTGGTAGATTTAAAGAAGTTAATAGAAATACACAACTAACTAACGCTAATAATAGTTAAAGAAATATAGTTCTTTTTAGAATTTATAAATTTTTATAAAAAGTGTATAAAAGAATATTTAAAAATTACAACACTTCTTACAGAGTTAACTAAGAAAAATAATGGATTTAATTAAGGGTAAGAATAGTAATAAGTATTTAAAAAACTTAAAAACAAGTTTACTTAGGCACTAATATTAAAAATATTCAACCTAAAATTACTTATTATACTAGAAATAGATGTATCTAATTATGTAATAGAAATTATCTATAGTTAATAACATAGTAATAGACGTCTCTATTTTATAGACTATTTATTAAAGAAACTTACAGAAGCTAAGTTAAACTATAACGTTTATAATAAAAAACTATTAATAGTAGTAATAGTGTTTAAAAAATAGCAAATTTACCTTAAAGAAGCTAAGTATTAAGTAGAAGTTTTATTAGATTATAAGAACTTAACTAGCTTTACTATTATAAAAAAGCTAAACTAAAGACAAATACGCTGATTAGAAATACTAGCTATTTATAATTTCAAAATATTCTACTAAAAAGAAATAAAAAACAGAGTAGTAAATATACTTAGCTAATAACTAAACTACATAAAACATTAAGAACTAATATTAAATATAGTATTAATAGTAGAATTAAATAGATTTATGAGTTATAATTACCCAAAAATTACAACAGTCACTAAAGTTAAAAATTACTAGATAATAAGAATTCAGGATTTTAAGTAATAAAACTTTAAGAACCTAGAATTAAAACTTATATATATAAATAAACTCATCCACGTGCTAGAAGAGCTGTATAGGAAATTAATTATAAAAAATTACAAAGCCATTACACACGGATACTAAAGAGTAGAAAAAACTATAAAGTAAATCTCCAGAAATTTCTACATCAAAAGAGTTAAAACGAAAAGTAAAGAAAGTAATTAAAAATTACCTAAAATATAAGAAAAACAAATTAGTATAATATAAGCTTTATAGACTTTTATAACTACTAGAGGCACTAAAATAACTATAGTAGTTAGTTTTAATAAACTTTATTATAAAATTACTATTATTTAAGAAACTAAGAATAAATAGGGAATATAACGTAATACTTATGATTATAAATAAACTAACTAAGTATATATATTTTAATCTAACGGTTACGAATTTATTAGTAGAAAAACTAGTATATAAAATCTTAAAAATAGTAGTCTCAAAACAGGGAATACTTAAAGAGTTTATTATTAATTAGAATAAATTATTTATATTACACTTCTAGAAAACCTTGTTAGCTAAGTTGGGGTTAAAAAATAAGTTCTTAATAAGCTTTTATTTTTAAATAAATAGGCAAACAAAGCGCACTAATTAGACTTTAAAATAATATTTAAGAATGTATATTAATTAATCTTAAGAAAATTAGGCTAAGTTATTACCTTTAGTATAATTTATTTATAATAGTGTAAAGTTATTTATAACTAATATATTATTATTTTATACTAATTATAAGTATAAGCCGTTAGCTTATAGGAAACTATATAAATTAAAAAGTAAATTATATTAAGCCTAAAATAAAGCTAGATAGTTATAGGACTTATATAATAATTTTAGTAGAATTATTATTTTAAAAAACTTATAAACTATAAAGAGCGCTAATAAGTTAAGAGTTAGGGAACTAATTTTTAAAAAAAAAAAAAATTTTTTTCCTATTACATAAAAATTTAAAAACTAAATAACTAAGTAAAAAACTAGATTACGTTTAAATTAGACTATTTAAAGTTAGTAAAGCTATTAGACTAGTAGATTATAAATTAAGACTACTATAAAATATAAGGATTTATTTAGTAGTTTATATATTATTATTTAAATTAATACTATTAAACGTACTAATAGTAATAGACATAAACATAAAATTATACTAGCTAAAGTATAAAGTTAAAAAGATCTAAAGGCTATAATAATTCAGATGTTAGTAGAAATATCTAGTTAAATAGAAAAACTATAAACCAAAAGAAAATACCTAGAAATCTATTAAAAACTTAAAGTAATATTCTAGAATAATTAACTAGTTTTACTTAAAGAATTTAATAATACTAGATTTTAGAGGGAAGTCTATGTAGTTTTCTAATTAAAAAAAAATATTTAAAAAAGAATTAATAAAAGCAGTAGACAAGAACATTACGGGTTATAATAATTTAAAGATTTTTTTTTTCTAGATTTTGTATTTTCTTAATTAAAGTAAGCTTATGGGTAAATAGCTTATGCTTATGACTATTAACTAAAATAAACTACTTCTAAAGCTATTATTTATAGGCTTTAGCTTCTAGAATAGTATTTTTAGTAGTTTTTAATTACTTATAAAGATATTAATACTTAGCCAGAGACTTATTAAACTCCTATTAAGAAACTATTAGATTATATTTATAGTTTTAGAAAATATACTTAGAATAATAGCTAAATAAGAGATCTATAAGGTAATAAAGATTCTTTTTTTATATAAACTATACAGAGTTAGCATAAAATAATTATGATCTTAAATTAATTTTATAAGATAATAATTATAAACAGTTAAAGACTTAACCTTAGGTATTATTAGAGATAAAGAGAAAAAGAGGTTCTAGAAATACTTATAATATTTTTAAAAAGATAAGCTTTTCTTATACTCAAAGCCCAAAGTAAAAAGAACTTTTAAACTAAAAATTTAAAAAGAGAGCGAGTATTATAGTTAGTAATAAGTAAAGATTTATTATAAGTAATAATTATAAATAAGAAGTAATAAACTAACTAAGGGAGAATTACCAGCTATTAGTAAAAAAAATATATATAAAAACTTAATATTAGATAAAAGATAAAGTAGATACTTTAGAAAACTAGGCAAAAGATAAAGCTCTTAGCTAATATTATTAAAATAATTAATAAAACTAATAGTAAAGAAAACACATGACGTTTCACGTGTATAGTTATATAATAAATAAGTATAATAAATAGTAATAAAAGTTTAGTATACTTATTAGGGCTTATTATTTAATAAATTATAAACAGAGAATTTACTATATAAAAGGTATTTCTTTTAGGTTTTAGATAGTTTTCTTTTTTATACTTATCTTCTCATTCTAAAATAACTCTTTGAAATTAGTTGTGTAATAAATTAGTTAAACTATTACTTATTATATTTTTATATTATTAGAATATTATATAAGTAATATTACTATATAATTTTATAAATTACTAAAGTATTTAATACGGCACGCATATATACTCATTATGTTAAAGAAATTTATATACTGTTTTTTATAGTATAGTAGTAAAGATTATGTATAATCTTAATATATAATAACCTTAAGTACGTAAAAGCCAAAGACTGTTTTATAATATATATTAGTTATAAATAATAGTAATTAAATATTCCTTACTTAGAGCTTAATTATATAATATTTATTTTTTCTAACTAATAAAAACGCAAGAATCTTTAGTACTATTTTAGTAAAGTTTTAAACTAAAAACCTTTTCTATTTAAATAGAAAGAGCTTTATTATACTTAGAAATAACTACTTTTAGCAAAAGTTATTATATAAGTATAATTACTTATAGTAAGAGTATAAAATAGCAAGTAGTAGAAAAATATAAAAAAATATATATATATAAAAAATATATAGCTTTATACTTATATTATATAACTTATTAGCCATAAAGTTTTTAAAGTATTAAGTATAGGTAAATATATATATAATATACTAATATATTTATAACTTAAGTATATAGCTTTTTAAGTACTATAAATTATTTTATTAGTAGTAGTATTTTTAAGATTAATATACTAACAACAAGAAAAAAGCAAATCTATTTAGTGAAGTATAATAAGTATACTAGTATACTAAGTATTTATATAAAAAAGTTTTATATAAAAAAGGTATTAGTTAAACTATTAAAGTATTAATTATATAAAAAATTTTTAAAGTTTTTTACTTAATTTTTAATTACGTAATGTTAATGTTTTTAGTTAATAAAAATACTAATAATTTTAGTACTATTTTAATATAGTTTAAAATATAAAAAGCTTTATTATACTTAATAATTAATTACTAAATTAATTAATAATTTAAAACATTAAAATATTTTATAAATAGTAAAACTTATATTTTAATATTAAATACTATAATTTAGTTAAAAATTTTAATTATGTTATAATTTTTAATATATTATAATAAATTATTATAAAAGTAAATATAAACCTTTTAATGAGTGCACATTAAGGGCGGCTTGAAAAAGCTATTAGATATTATAAAAATTAAGAATATTTATTTATTAATAAATAATCTTAAGCTTAAAAGGCTACATCAAGTCGCTAATAACACGCTATTAAGTTATAAATAGTTATTAAAGTTTAAGGCCTTATAATAAAGATTTTTTCGTGCTAAGTTATTATAATATGCTAGTAATATAATAATACTAGTAACTCTATATAGTTTAACTAATTATATAAAGGGATACTAGGATATGAAAACTACCTAACTTAAAGCTATTTTAGTAAATAGATAAGATATCTTTAGTTTTAACTAGCTCTAAAATCATGTTAGTACTCTATAATATATATATAAGTATAGAATTTCTGCTAACGTGATAAGGGCATAGACGAAGCCTAAGTATTACTATTAGAAGTAAAGAAAGTTATTAACTAATAGAATTATAGAGATAGTTAATAAATTTGTTAAGTTAAAATATAGATAACTAAACTGTTTTAGTAAGTTAAGTTAATATTAATATTAAAATACTCTTTTAAAGATAGTATACCGCACCTAGATATATATATAGCAGAATTAAAATAAGTTAATAAATAATATAATTAGGGGCTTTATATTAGCTAGATAAAGTCTCTAAGTTATTCACCTATAAAACATAAACAGTTTATAAAGGGAGATCTTTATAGATAATAGGAAACTAGCTTTAAGATAATATCTAAATAGCTAGTAAACTATAGTACTATATTATAACTAAGAAAATAGTAATAAAAGGCGTAGGTAATATGCTCTTTACTTATACTAAAAGTACTAGAAACTAAACTAAGCTAGTAACCTATTTAAAATATAAAAGTAATCTAGTTTATATTTAGATTATATTAAAGAGTATACTTTTTGCCTTTAGTAGAGTATTACTAGTATAAAGCTTATATACTAAAGTTATTATCTAAAAAGATAGTATAGTAGCTGGAGAGAATAGATATGTATATTAATAAACTAAAAGAATAAAATCTAAAGAGCTAGAGTAAACCTAACTTATACTTAAACTAATTATAAATATATATATAGTATAGATATTACCTTTTTCTTTAATTTCTTTTAGAAGACTAGAGTGAACCTAACTTATATTTAGGCTAGCTATATATATAAACATAATATAGATATTATTATTTTTTAACTTCTAAAAATACTACCAAAAGCCTGTTTAAGATATAAACTTTTAAAATATAATTACTAAAAATTCTTCTTTATATAGTAATAAACTACTTATATAAATAGAAATAGCTTAAAAGTAGTACTATAGAAAGTCTTATAAACTTTCTATTATTTAAACTTAGTATAATTAGATCTGTTAAGTTTAACACAGGTAGTATAAATATTAGAAATTTAAATAAAACTTTAGAAACCTATCTATAGAGTATAAAGGATAATAATAAGTTATAACTATATTTTTATAGTTATAAAAACCGCGACCATAACGCATTAGGAAGTAACTAATAAGTAAGTAAAGAATACTAAAAAAAGAATAAATACTAGTTTAATTAAGACTAGTAGAAAGCAATAAAAACCCTCTAGAAAATTAAAAATAATTTTAATAAAAAAAAGGAAGAGAAGTTATGTTATGGAATTTTTACTAATATAAAGAAAACACTATAATATATCTAAAACCTTTAAATATGCTATTAAGCTATTTAAGACAAGAATAAGACACAGCTCGACCGGATTGAAGCTGGAATTAATGAAATTAGGAAAGAAACATGCAAGGGAAACCGCCTAGAGATTCTCTAAACACGAAATAAGACTTGGGCAGCTGTTGCTGCGTAGGTGTTACACACAGTAAACGCTGCCACCGCATCACAGAAAACCACTATCCGAATTCGCTTTAAGAATTCCTAGGGAAAAGACCTAGGAGAGATACTGGAAATAGTAAAAAAGGTAATACCAAAAGCCTTTACTATAAATACTCTAAAAAGTGGTGATATTAACGTTTACGTGCTGTTACAGACTATAAAAGACTAAATTATAAATAGACTAAATACGCTAGGATTTAAAATCCTAAAGAAAAATTATCTCTTAAAGGTTCTAAAAGTTCTACTTAAGATAAAAATTAATAAGAGAAGAAACGTAGATAACTTTAAGCTAATATATATAATATATAAAGCTATTAAATAGCTAGTACTAGATATAGCTATTATCTAAATCTAATAGCTATATAACTTTAAGGTGTAGGAGATACGTTATAGAAATACTATAAAAAGCCTAAAAAAGCTAGAAAAGATTTATAGTACTCTAATTATTAGAACACCTATACAAGTAATTTAATAGAAGATTATAAAAAGTAAATTAGTTATTAACTTCCAGCTCTTTAAAGTAAGACTATTTAATAATAATATAATTATTAAATAATACTTTTAATATAATTAATAGGGCTATACTTAAAGCGTATGTAGTAAAAAAAATATAATATAGATATTATATAAGCCTATATAATATAATAAATATTCTTAAGAAAGAGTATCCTGTGTAAACTATAATAAAGCTTATAAAATATAGTAATAAAAAAAGTATAAAATATTCCAGAGCTATCTAGAAAAAGTTTAGGTAAAAAAAAATTTTTTTTTAAGTAAATATTTAATATCTATATTATAGGAGAAGTATAAGTAGAATAATTAAACCTTATATAAAATAACTTTACTTTTATAATAAGGAAAAGAGGAAGATAAATCACCTTACTAGATAATTTATATAAAAAACTATTACTAAAAAGAGAACTAGATAAACCCTTTTATGTAAAAGTTATTAATAGAAATATATTATAATTAAGGCTTATACTAAACACAGGTAATATATATTTAATCTAAATAAAAATAAATAATAACTTTAATATTAACATAGAAGACTTTATACCTACCCTAAATAAGTAAACTTATTATTATCTAATATAATTATAGAAATGTAAATTAAGGCGTATGCTATTTTTTCTTTAATAGAATAATATAAATAAAGTATTAAATACTCATAATTTAAGAACTAGTATATAATAAATATACTAAATTAATATACTACTTATATAGATACGCTCTGGCTTATAAAGAAGACCCTATAATAAAAGTATACTTTATAATTAGCTAAAATATTAATGCTATATATTAAAGATATAAATAATATAGCTTATTTATTATAGCACTTTAGCTTTACCTAGAGGGGCTAGAGATTATTATTATTAATATTTATAATTTATATAAAAACTACTAATAGATAAAGATCTAGCTAGAAATTAATAAAGTAATTAAAAAAACAGAAAATGAAGTCATACTTTTTAGAGACTTTAATATATACTATCTAATATAAAGAAAAAGCTATATTATAAGTAAAGCGTAAGTAGAATACCTACTTTTTAAAATAAAAGCATAAAGTCTTTAACTCGCTATATTATAAGATAAACTAATATAGAAAAGAGGATAAGAAAAGAGCGTTATTAACCTTATATTTCTATTAAGCATAATATATAAAAAAGTTAGCTTTTATAGAACTAAGGATAAGTAGACTCTAACAAGAGACTATATATTAATATAAATCTAAATAAATACTATTATTTATTTATAAAAGAAAAGTAAACGCTATATACTTAAAAAACTAGATATAAAAGAATTTCTTTAAGATATTAAAAACCTTAAGTGGATAACAGCCCCAGAATCTTTAAAAGCCCTTTAGAAAGAAATTACGTATACTCTTAAAATTTATTATCTATATATAAGACCTAGCTTATAAGCGCGTAGGATATAGTTACTAAAAGTAATCTAATTTCTTATAAACATTAAATAAGTAAAGTGCTAGTATTATAATTATAATAAGAATTATAACTACTAAAGCTATAAGACACTATCTAACTAGCTTTAGAAAGAAATCTAAAAAATAAAAAAAAATAACTAGAGATAATTTATATAAGAATTTATAGTAGACTCTATAAAACTATATAATAAGAGACTATAAACTCTTTTAAAGTGGAGTAGAAAAAGTATTAATATAATAAAAAGAGATTTTTATTTTTTTAATTTTAGAAACTTAATTAGCGACCTTCTTACTAAAGATAATACTATAAAGATAAAAATTCTAGCTAAGAAATTCTTTCTAAATATAGGTGAAGCTGATTTAGAAGATATTAATAATAAAATATAGCTAGAGCACACCTGAATTAATATTAACTTATATATATTTAAGAAAGTAATAAGTAATCTAATTATAGAATTTTTAAATAAAAAAACCTTAGGCCTTAATAGTATACTAAATGAGATTTTAAAAATTATATTTTTATTAATAGCTTAGGAGCTTATATAGGCGGTTTACTAATACCTTAAAAGCAAAATAATACTAATATACCTTAAAGAATTAATTATAATTACTTTATGTAAAGAAGGTAAGAAGGATTATTTTTTCTTAAAAAGCTACTAATTAATCACGCTAGAAAATACTCTAGTTAAGGTAATTAAGAAATAAGTAGTAGATATAATAGTAGCAGCTATTAAGAGATATAAACTACTCTTTTAGAACTAAATAAAAATAAGGAAGAAGCATTTAATGCTTTTAGTAATTAGTATATTTATTTCTAGTATTTAGACAGCGTAGAGAGCGTGTCTAGACTACGTTATTTTAATACTAAATTTAGACCTAACTAAAGCATTTAATAACGTCTTTTATAAACGTCTACTATATATTCTAAGGAAGAAGAGACTACTAGAATAAATAGTTTACTTTATATAAAGCTTTATAATTACTTAACAAACACGCATTATATTTCCTAAATATTAAAATAAATAAATTTAAATATAAATAGGTATCCTATAGGGATCCCTACTTTTATTAATTTTATTCCTTTTCTTTATATTAAAGCTTTTAAAGGAGTTTTAGTGATTAGATGGTAATACACTAGTATTTAGCTTTATTAATAATATAAATTTTATTTTATAGGGAAATTCGGCTACTGAGAATTACTAACGCCTAATAGCTATATATAATTAATATATAGCATAAGCTAAACACTATAAAGCTATATTTATATTAAAAAAATACTAGTTTATATATTTTACTAGAAAAAGACGCTATAATAGTGTAGACCTAATATTAATAGTATGAATTACTAGCTATAAAACTACTTTTTAAAGCTTAAGTATATATTTTTAGAATCTAGGTAGATCTAAAGCTTTAATAAAAAGAATATATTTATAAAGCGGTAGAGAAGAGCATAGCAGCTTTTAAAGTTATATTATAGATTATTATATTAATATAAAGCCTATCTATAAGACGTTTATGTCTTCTATATATAGTAATTATCTACCTAATAATACTCTATAGTGCCTAGATATAGGGAATTTGTAATAATAATAATCTAATAGTAAAAAACCTTATCCTACTGTTTTAAAAGACTTAAAACTAGTATCTTTATAAGATTATAAGAGTATATAAGAGAATACTAATAGTAGCTATTAGAAGAAAAATAGTAGTTTTATTAATTATACTTTATATAAACATTATAGCTCTCTAGAGAACTCTAGACACTAACTAGAACCTAATAGAAAAAAAAGATAATAAGTATCCTTAATAATATCTAAATATTACTAGTAAGTTAATAGTAAATTATAATATAACCACTAACCCTACTAGAAAAGCTGTAAAACTAGATAAAAGAATATAAGAAAGAAGTTCTAGTCTACCTTAAAAGAGAAACCCCTAGAAATTACTAGCACTAACAGGAATAAAAACATATAAGAGACATATAAATATACTATATTAATAGCTATTAACATCACTAGTATACAGCTACTCTTATTTTAAAGTAGATAGATATAAAGTAGTAATACTAATAGTAAAGTATAGTAAAAGAATAGATAGTAACTACCTAGTATATTTTATAAGAAATATTTATAATCTTACTTTGTAAAAAACTCGTAAAGGTAGAAGCTACTATTCTATTTTTATTATATATAAAAGTCCTTAGCCTTAATGCCTGGCTAGTAAAAATAAGGATCTTAAATAAATTCTTATAGTATAATTATAGCTAGCTAGTATAAACTATATACTATATTCTTCTCTACTATCCTAGACTTAAAAGAACTAAACTAATAGTGTTATTTTTATTAGAATAACTAGAAAAAATACTAAGCTAAAAAGATAATATTTAAGTAGTTATAAAATAGTTTATAAGATTAAAAATACTTACTTAGTTTTATATAATAAAAGTAATTAATACTAAGGAAATAGACCACTTCCGCCTATTCTAAAGCCTAGACTAATAGTAGGAGACAGAAAAAGAAAGTATAAGGAAAAAAAGAAAATAAGATTATTTATAAGATATAAGTATAATAGCTAAAAATATAGTGTTATAGACTATAAAATAAGATTATAAAATAAGAACACTAATAAAGTTAATTAGAAAACTAAGTATCTTAAAATAGTTAAAAAGGATAAGAATAGAGTTAAGAAAATTAACTTTCTTATAATAAGCCTCAGCTATACTAGAAAGAAGCTGACTAAAGAAAAAAACACTAAACTTAAAAAGAAAGTTATATAAGTTAAAATATAAGAAATCTAGGCACATGTAATAAGATTTATATAAAGTATAAAAAATCTCTTAGCCTTAAGCAGAGCATTATAGAGAGACATAAAATAAAAGTAATTATCTAATAAGTTTAGGTAAAGATTAATTAGCTTATAATTATAAAAAATTAAGTATTTAAGAAAGCTCTTCTTTCTTAGTTATTTAGTTTTAATTTTTTATAGTTACTCTAAAATTAAGATTTACACTTTAAGTGAAATAGATTAATATTATTCTATTAAATCTTAACTTATTATATTACTTTTTTCTATTTTTACTAAGTTAATTAACTTCTACTAAGTCTAATAAGCTCTTTAATCTAAAAGTAAAAGAACTAATTAAAGTTACACAATTAATTAAACGGCTTATTACTAGTATAATCTTATATTAGTAAGTTAATAACTTATAATATTATAATTACCATCTCAAAAAAGTAGAAGAAGCTGTTAGATAGATTCTAATACTATATTATTTAAATAAGGTTTATAATAACCCACTATAAGGATAAATAAGAACTCTATTTATTAGAAGAAAATAGTAGTAAAGAGGAAGTTATAGCAGGATCTTTATCTATAACTAGAAATATATCTAAAGAAACTAAGAATATATAATAAATTATTTAAGAATAAAAAATAACTATTATAGAGTTACATGATACTCTAGTTAATTTATAAAACAAAATAGTAAAAAGTAAAGTAGTAAAAAAGAGAATAGTAAAAATATAATCTCTAGTTAAGTTTAATAGTAATTAAGATAAACTTAAGATTTTTATAACGGCTATAGACCTTTACTATTAGTTTAATTAATTTTTATTTATAACTAACTAAGAATAGATCCTGGCAGTTGGTATAAACATAATAGAAAGAATTATAAAATAGTTTAAACTATTTATAAGAAACTACTTAGCTAATATAGACCCTAACTTAGGAGTAATAAAACTTATAAACTATAATAAAGACATAAAACAAGCCTTTAAGAATTATAAAAGTTTTAAAAAGGAAATAATTATAGTCTTTAGAGAAATTAATAAAGAAATAGAAATAATTTAAAAGCTATAAAGGCTTAAGTAATACACGTTAGCAGCTAATTATATAATAGGGTTTAAATAAATTTAGTTATAACTTAATTAAGTAGACTAACTATTAGTTATAATATACTATAAAAAATTAAAAAATAAAATTAAAGATAAAATCTCTAGAGATAAAAGGCTAAGTATCTTGCTTAAAATTATTAAATAAGTAGTAACTATTAATAATTACTAATATTAATAAGAATAAAAAAAGAAGTTACGTGAATAATTAATAATTTAAGTATTTAAAAGAAATAGAAAAGATACTCAAACGTATAACATAATAGACATTAATATTAATAAAATATTTATTAATAAATAGTAAGAGAAGTGAGTTAAGGAATGAATAAAACACTATACCAGAAAAGCCTATTTAAAATATAAAAAATAAAGGCATTTTATTAAAGACTATAAGTAATAATAAGTAGATGTTAAGAAAACTTATATTTAAACTAAAGCACTAAAGGAAATTAAAGTTACTATAATTTAAATAAAATAAATATAAAAACAGATTACTAAGAAAATTATTATATAATAAACTAAGAAAGAGTAATACTGGATCTGTGGAAGCTATATATACCTTAAGATAGAATATAAAATACTATATTAATAAGTAAAGAATTATTTAGTAGAATTAACTAATAATATAATCTTTATAATATAAGAAGTAATAATACAGTAATATAACACTAAGATACACAAAGAAATATAAAGGTTTCGCGAAATTATAGAGTAGAAAGGAGGATTTTTTAGGAAAGAAAATTAGAAATTCAAACAAAAAAAGAATTAAAAAAAAGAAGATAGAAAAGAACTAATATTTATAATAATTATATAATAAGTATACTAGGAGTACTGTTAGATATGTAGATTAGAATACTATTTAGAAAAATATTATATCACTAAACACTAAAAGGTTACTTTAGGAAATGGAATATATAAATACTAATAAGTATTATAGTTAGTAGAAAATAAGTAATATAAAGAACTTAGTAAATAAGCACTAGCTATATAGATAAATAAAATTTATAGACAAGAACCTATACTAGTTATGAGTTATATAATATATTATTATCCCGTTAAACATTCAGAACTAGAATAAGATTAGAATAAGAAAGAAGAAGTAACTCTTTTACTAACTTTATAAATACAAGATAACGACACTATAAATAGAATAATAAAGAAAAAATACTAGATATATACAGTATTAGACTATATAGAAATAGACTATAAATAGAATAAACATACTATACATGTTAAAGGACTAAGGATAAAGAAAGTACTATAATAACTTATAAATAAAAAGGAATTTAACTTATAATAAGAACTAGTTTATATAAACTTAGAAAATAAACTATAGAATTTAAATTCAGATAAATATAAATAGCTGTTATGGGATAAATACTAGCTAGGATGCTAACTATATTAAACTAAATACTACTAGGAAGAATAATTAGCTACGGAATTACATAAAAGACTCACATATTAAGAATATTTCTTAAGATAAAAATATAGGGATTATAGAGAACAGGCTAAAAATATATATAAAATACTAAATAAAAAAGTATACTAACTCTAGAGATATCTAATTTATAGACTTAAAAAAGAAATACTAAAGAAATAATTACCACTTAGAAGTTAACTATATATAAAAAACTAGAAAATTAGTAGACTATAACTAAGCCACTAGAGAGCTAAGGAAAGGTTAGAAGAGATATATTAATTATATATATATAACTAAGCTAAAGGAAATATAAAAACGAGCTATATATAAACGTATATATTAATAGTAACTAGATATTAGCGTTTATAGATAGTAGGGCTAGTAAAATACTTATATTAAATAAATAGATATAGAGATACTAGATATTAACTAAAGTTTTAAACGAACCTATATAAGTAAAACGCGTAGATAATAGTCTAGTAATATTTAGAGAAAATCTAATTAATCTTAAAATATAGAATATAACTATTTAGGCAGCAGGTTACAGAGATAACTGCTATATTAAAATTATAAATCTAGATAGTAAGAATTTTATCTTAGGATAAAACTAGCTAGCATAATAGAACCTAACTATTAATTAGAAAAAGAAAACTATAGGCATTAGAAATGACTACTATAAATAGTAATAATAAGTAATAATATAAATAAAGAAAATAATACTTTATGATACTAAATTCGTTGTACTAAAAGAATACCAGAAGAAATTTAGGGAATAGTTCTTTAAGAAAGCTAAAGACTAGTTACTAAAATACTAGAACTAAGATTACAAAATTACGCTTAAAGAGGAAACAGATTTAAGACTAGGATTATTATACTAAGTATTCATTTATTAACAAAAAAAGCTACGAAAGTTTTTATAAGAAAATTAAAAAAAGAGATATATATAAACTAGCTAAAGTAAAATAGCATTACTAATACTCTTTATACTAAAAAAGAACGGAAAATTAAGGTTATATATTAATTATAGATACCTTAATAAAGCTATAGTTAAGAATTATTACCTTATATTATTAATATTAGAACTTATAGATAAACTTAGAGGAGCTAAATGGTTTAGTCTCTTTAATATTAAAATAGATATTACTAAATATAAATAGTTAAAAGACATAAGTGGATGATAGTATTTAAAATAAAATATAAATTATTTAAATATTTAGTTATATTAATAAAACTCACTAACGCACTAGCTATATTCTAGATAATTATTAATTATATACTAAGAAAATACCTAGACGTATTTATAATAGTATATTTTAATAACATATTTATATATATAAATAGAATACTAAAAGAATATGTTAAGTATACTAAGAGAGTATTATAAAAGCTTAAGGAATATAAGCTATATATTTAAACAAAGAAATATATATTCCACAGAATAGAAATTAAATTCTTAGCATATTTAGTATTTTAAGACGGAATAGTAGTTAATTCTAATAAGATAAAAGATATACTATCTTAGCTAACACTAATAAATATAAAAAAAGTTTATTCTTTTCTTAGATTTACGGGATTCTGTTAATAATTTATTAAAGACTACTTAGAGATTATATTACTTTTAATAGAATTACTAAAGAAGAATTAATAATTTAAGTAAAAACAACGCAAGAAAAATGCTTTCAGAATACTAAAAGAAATATTCTAATAACTACTAATATTAAAGATGTTTAATTTATAACTTTAAATAGAAATATATATAAACGTATTAGATAGAGCTACTAGAGCTATTCTATTATAAATATAAAATAATAAATATAAATATCTAGTAAACTTCTTATTTTATAAATTTATAACTACCAAGTTAAACTATAATATTCACGATAAAAAAACTGTTAGTAATAGTTTAAGTATTTAAAAAATAGAAATACTACTTAGAAGGAGCTAAGTACTAGATTGTTATATTTTTAAATTATAAAAATCTAACAGCATTTACAACAACTAAGAAGTTAAATTAATAATAGATTAGGTAGTAAGAACTTGTTTCTACTTTCAACTTCTAAATACTTTATAAATTAGGAAAAGAAAATATAGTGGTTAATATACTTAGTTAAAGAGCAGACCACATAAGAGACATACTAGAAATTTATAATATAATACTAAAATAAAGATAAAATAGATCCTTAGGAAGCTTGTAAATAAATATTAAAATAGTAATCATTATTAAAAATATATAGTAAAAATAGATATAAGAATTTAATAATAAGTAGCTATAATAGTATGAAATAGGAACTATTTTCATATTAGAAGCCTTATAAGCTAAACTTATTAGAGACTAGCATTCAACTAAAATACACAGATATTAAGAAATTAAAAAACCTATAGAACGGATTAACAGACATTTTTAGATTCTAGGAATATAGAAAAAAGTCTGAACTATTCTTTTAGAATATATTAAGTACAAGAAGATTAAAGTATTAAGATATAAAAAGTATAAACTTATATAACTAATTCCTTTACTAAACCTACTATAAGAATTAGTTATAATAGATCTTATTATAGGAATACTAATAGTAACCACCTTTTAAAGTTAATAGTATAATATGATACTAGTTATTATAAACTAACTTATAAAGTACACATACTTTAAACTAACGTATATAGAAATTAAAGTAGATAAACTAGTAATTATACTTATTAAATTACTAATTATATAATATAGATTACTATAAGAATTTATCACGAACAGAGACAAATTATTTATATTAATATTCTAGAAAATGTTTATTAAGAAGCTGGGGGCTGAATACCGCCTCTTAACAGTATTTTACTTATAAATAGATAAACAAACAGAATAGATAAATCAGATATTAGAATAATACCTATAAATATATGTTAATAAATAATAAGACAATTAGATTAACTTACTACTAATAACTAAGTTTATATATAACTTTATAAAGTCATTAACTATAGGAAAATTACTATTTTATATGAACTATAGTTATAAGCCTACGGCTTATCAAGAACCACAGAAACTAAACAAGATATTAGAATTTATAAGAATAAAAGTTACGAAACTCTAATAACTTTATCAGGAGATTACATAGAAAATAATCTATAAAAATAATCTTAGTAAATAAATTAAGGATAAATTTAAGATTAGGGGACTAATTTTTAAGGAGGATAAAATCTTTCTATTATAAAAAAAATTTAGAAATAAAACAACCATTAAAAAAACTAGATTATATTAAATTAGAACTATTTAAGGGTAAATGATAAATAGGATCTATAAATTATAAACTATAACTATTTAAGAATATAAAGATTTACCTAGTTTTTTATATTTTAAAATTAGAACCAGCACTACTAAACACTGAATTATAGATAAAACTTAAACTTAATAAAGACATAACTAAGTATAAAGTTTAGTAAATTTTAGACTATTAGTGATTTAGGTGTTAGTAGAAGTATTTAGTTAAATAAAAAAATTACAGACCTAAAGACGACACGTGGGAACTAGTTAGAAACTTAAAAAATAGTTTAAAGCTAATTAACTAGTATTACTAAAGAAACTAACTATAAATTATTCCTAAAAAAAAGGCGCTTAGAACATATTCTAGTTAAAATTAAAAAATAAGAAAACAGTAATATTAGAGGGAGCTAAGGATTATAGTAGTATAGTTTTCTACTAAGATTTTTCCTCTTTCTTTACTTTTTCTAACTCTTTAATAGACTCTAATTCACGACGAAATAATTCCTTCTCTTAATTAGAAACTAGACTAAGTTATTTGTGAAAATAAAGATGCTTAGTAGCTAGAATAAATAGTTATATTATAGATTACTAACTTACTAATATAAATTATACTAGTAACTAGCTGTTTAACTAACTGTGTTATACTTTAGTTAGTTCTCTTACTTCCAGATCAAATAACTTATTAGACTTAATAGAAATTAATTAACTTAGTAAAAATAAAAAGAAGTAATTATAATAAATTAAGGTCTAACAGGATAGTATTAAACTATTTTACTTAAAGTATAAATCTTAATTTTAAAGTAACTATAAAGAATTAAAAGTAATTATAAGCTGTTTAATGTTTTATACTTATAGTAGATCCTCCGTGCGTATATTATATACTAACTAGAAGTATATTAAATACTACTAGAGACTATTAGAGATATTAGAGATTTTATTATTTTACTTCTTCTCTATCTACTAAGCTCTACTCTTATTACGTGAGTAGATACTCTATATCTGTTTATATAATTTTATATTTTTATTCTTACTTTTTAGCTTGTGCCTTAGCCTACGCTAATATATCCTATATCTATTTATAATTCTTCCTTTTAAGCTTAAACATACGTTTCTATTCTAGAGCTTTATTAGCTATTATTACTAGTTCCTTTAGCTTCTTAAGTATAGTTATCTTTCTATTACTATTTATAACACTATCTCTTTTTCTAAGTTTTTATCTTGGAAGATAATTTTCTTTTTTTATAAGTAGTATAAAGGTAGCAGGTCTTTTACTTTATGTTCTAAACTATAAGACCTTTAACTTCTCTTTTTTTCTGCCTAGTTTTCTAATAATAATATGTCTTAAGTTATCTCTAATATATGCTTACTACCTAGCTTTTTAGATTTATAATAAACCTTATTATATACTAACACCCTACTTAAACTATTCCTATTGAGGTGATAGTTATTTTATAAACTTAAGTTCTAGTTATTACTCAGCCTACGCCAACCGTAACGTAAAGTATAACTTAATTATATTATAATTAGAATAAAATTACCTTAACCGTAATAAAGTAAAGTTTTGTTATTAACTTAATTCTATTAAGAACTAGCGTTCTAAGCTTTGTGTTTATAAGTTATAACTTTATTATAAACTCACGCAAGTAAATTCAAAAGAGAAGGAAATATTTAATTAAGAGATAGCCTTAATTTATAAAATCTAAGCTCTTAAGAAAGCAGAGGCTTGTTTTTAGGGTTAAGAAACTTATATATTATAATTTATAGTTTAAGTTTCTTCCCAGCCTATCACTTCGCCTTTCTTATTCTTTAGTCTTAATTAGAATGTGCTGTATTTGCCTTATTTCTAGAATATAACCTTAAAGTAAGCTCTTTTTAGTTTATCTGATAATAGGAGTTAATTAGCTTTAAATTATTCTTTAGGTTCCTAATTAACTCTTATGTGTTATCTTTAGGTCTGTAATTTTCTATCTAACTAAATACTTCTACTAATATCTAAACCACTAATAGTCTAAAATTTACTAGACTTTATACTTAGTAGTGTCTTTCTTAAGTTTAAGTTTTGTCTATAGTTTAGCATTCTATAGTACTGGTTCTAGTAATAAAATATAAAAAACTAAATAAATTCTTATATTTTTAGATAGTTATAGTTTATAATTTACAGGTTCTATTCATCTTTTAACCTTAAATAGTCCTAATTTAATGTGATCTAGTTTTTTCGATGGTTGTTTTATTTTTAAGTTTTTTTATAATAGGAAAATCTTATCTCTCTTTCTAAAGATTAGTCTTTTAATTTTAGATTTATCTTTTTATTACTTACTAAGGTCTCCTTTCTAGATAATTTTCCTTACTATTTCTTAATAAAGTTATTATGACTTTTTAATCTTTATTCTTGCTAATTTTAATATCTTATTTAGTCTCTACAGTTCCCGATAAGCTGTAGGCTTATAACTATAGTTTATATAGAATAGTAATTTTCTTATAGTTAATGACTTTATAGAGTTATATATAAACTTAGCTATTAGTAGTAAGTCAATCCAATTATCTTATTATTTATTAATATATATTTATAGATATTATTTTAGTATTTGGTTTATCTGTTTTGTTTGTTTATCTATTTATAAATAAAATACTATTAAGAGTTAATACTTAGCTCCTAGTTTCCTAATAAATATTTTCTAGAATATTAATGTAAATAATTTGTCTCTATTAGCAATAAATTCTTATAGTAATTCATGTTATGCTATTAGTAGTCTTATAAGTATAGTTACTAATTTATCTACTTTAATCTCTATATACGTTAGTTTAAAGTATGCGTATTTTATAAGTTAGTTTATAATAACTAATATCATATCATACTATTAGCCTTAAAAGGTAGTTATTATTAGTATTCTTATAATAAAGTCTATTATAACTGATTTCTATAGTAGGTCTAGTAAAGGAATTAGTTATATAAATCCATATTCTTTATATCTTAATGCTTTATTCTTTTTGCACTTAATATACTTTAAAAGAATAATTCTAATTTTTTTTTATATACCTGGGATCTAAAAGTGCCTATTAATCTATTCTATAGTTTTTTTAATCCTTTAATATTTATGCATCTTAGCTAAATGTTAGTCTCTAATAAGTTTAGTTTATAATACTTCTAGTACGAAAATAGTTTCTATTTTATGTTATTATAATCATTTATAGTTATATTCTCTAATCTATTTTTACTATATATTTTTAATAATAACTATAGTTTTAATATTTATTTATAAGCTTCCCAGAGATCTGTCTATTTTTTATTTAAGTATTATATTATAAATTTCTAGTATATTCTTTATATAGTCTGCTCTTTAACTAAGTATATTGCCACTATATTTTCTTTTCCTAATTTATAGAGTATTTAAAAGTTGAAAGTAGAAACTAATTCCCATTATCTAACCTATTATTAATTTAATTTTTTTATTATTATAAATACTATTAGATTCTTATAGTTTGAATATATAATAATCTAGTATTTAGTTCCTTCTAAGTAATGTCTTTATTTCTTAAATGCTTAAACTATTACTAATAATTTCTTATCATAAATATTATAATTTAACTTAGTAGTTATAAGTTTATAAGATAAGAAATTTATTAGATATTTATATTTATTATTTTATATTTATAGTAGAATAGCTTCTATAGCTCTATCTAATACATCTATATATATCTTCATTTCAAGTCATAAATTAAATATCTTTAGTATTAGTAGTTATTAGAATATTTTTTTTAATATTATAAAGGCGTTCTCTTTGTGTTGTTTTTACTTAAATTATTAATCCTTTTTAAGTAATTCCATTAAAAGTAATATGATTTTTAAATAATTCTTAATAAATTATTAGCAAAAACCCGTAAATCTGAGAAAAAAATAAACTTCTTTTATATTTATTAGTGTAGGCTAAGATAGTATATCTCTTATTTTATTTAGGTTAACTACTATCCTGTTTTAGGATACTAAGTATTCTAAGAACTTAATTTCTATTCTATAGAATATATATTTTTTTGTTTAAATATATAGCTTGTGTTCCTTAAGCTTTTATAATACTCTCTTAATATACTTAATATATTCTTCTAGTATTCCATTTATATATACTAGTATATTATTAAGATATGTTATTATAAATATGTCTAGGTATTCTCTTAGTATATAGTTAATAATTATCTAGAATATTACTAGTGCGTTAGTAAGTCCTATTAGTATAATTAAATACTTAAATAATTTATATTTTATTTTAAATATAGTTATCTATTCGTGTTCTTTAGCTATTTATATTTAATAATATTTATCTATTATAAGTTATTAACTTACTAACGTAAATTATACTAGTAATAAGCTGTTTAATTAATTATTATAATAATTAATTAGTTCCCTTACTTCTGGATTAGATAGCTTGTTAGACTTAGTAGAAGTTAGTTAACTTAATAGAAATAAAAAGAAGGAATATAGTAAGTTAAAATTCAACAGAATAGTATTAAACTATTTTACTTAAAATATAAATCTTAATTTTAGAGTAACTATAAAGAATTAAGAGTAATTATAAACTGTTTAATGCTTTATACTTATAGTAGATCCTCCGTGCGTACATTGTATACCTTTACGTAGTATATTAAATACTATTAGAGGCTATTAGAGATATTAGAGCCTCTAGCTCTCTCTAATACCTCTAGCTGCCAAGCCTTGCCTTATCACGTGGGTAGATGCTCTAGATCCGTCCACATAGTTCCATATCTTTATCCTCACTTCTTGGCCTGTGCCTTAGCTTGTGCCAATACGTCCCATGCCCGCTTACAGTTCTTTCTTTCAAGCTCGAACATACGTTTCCATTTCAGAGCTTTATTGGCCGTTATTGCCAGTTCCTTCAGCTCTTCAGGTGCAGTTGCCTTTTTATTATCGTCCATAACATTATCCCCCTCTTCTAAGTCTTCGTCTTAGAAGATAGTTTCTTTCTTCTATAAGCAGTATAAAGGCAGCAGGTCTTCCGCTCTGTATTCTAGATTATAAGATCCTTAACTTCCTTTCTTCTCTGCCTAGCTTTCTAATAATGACACGTCTTAAGTCATCTCTAATATATGCTTACCGCCTAGCTTCTCGGATCCGTAATAAACCCTGTTACATGCCGATACCTTGCTTGAACTATTCCTGCTGAGGCGATAACTGCCTTATGAATCTAAGTTCCAGTCATTACTCAGCTTATAACAATTATAATATAAAGTGCGATTTAGTTGTTTCACAACTAGAGTAGGATCATCTTGATCGCGATAAGAAAAAACTCTGTTGTTAACTTGAGAAAGCTAAAGAGGATGCCCTGAAGGCCCGTTCCCATACTCTCCGGCTCCGTCATAAGCTTACGAAAGTAGATTCAAAAGAGAAGGAAATGTTTAATTAAGAGATAGCCTCAATCCGTGAGGTCCAAGCTCTTGAAGAGGAAGAGACTTATTCTTAGGGTCAAGAAATTCACACACTGTAACCTATAGTTTACGTTTCTTCCTAGCCTGTTACTTCGCTCTCCTTATTCTTCAGTTTTAATTAGAATGCACTGTATTTGTTTTCTTCTTAGGATATAACCTTAGAGTAAGCTCTTTTTGGCCTGTCTAATAGTACTGGTTAATTAGCTCTAAACTATTCTTTAGATTCCTAACTAGCTCCTACGTGTTATCCTCAGGTCCGTAATTCTTCTATCTAACCAAGTATTTCCACTAACGCCTAAACTACTGGTAGTCTAGAATCTACTAGACTTCATACTCAGTAGCGTCTTCTTCAAGTTTAAGTCTTATCTAAAGTTTAGCGTTTTATAGTGCTGGTTCTAGTAATAAAATATAAAAAACTAGGTAAATCCGCGTATCTTTAGGTAGTTATAGTTTATAATTCACAGATCCTATTTATTATTTAATCTTAAATAGTCCCAACTTAACGTGATCTAGGTTTTTCAATGGTTGTTTTATTTTCAAATTTTTTTATAATAGAAAAACTCTATCCCCTTCCTTAAAGGTTAGTCCCTTAATTTTAAATTTATTTTTCTATTATTTACTAAGGTCTCCTCTCTAGGTGATTTTTCCTACTATTTCTTAATAAAGTTATTATAACTTTTCGACCTTTATTCTTGCTGATTCTGATATTTTGTCTAGTTTTTATAGTTCTCAATAAGCCGTAGGCTTATAACTATAATTTGTAAAGAATAGTAATCTTTCTATAGTTAATAACTTTACAGAGTTATATATAAACTTAGCTATTAGTAGTAAGTTAATCCAATTATCTTATTATTTATTAACATATATTTATAGGTATTATTCTAATGTCTGGTTTGTTTATTTTATTTGTTTATTTATTTATAGGTAAAATACTGTTAAGAGGTGATACTTAGCCCCTAGCTTTTTTATAAACATCTTTTAGAATATTAATATAAACAGTTTATCTCTATTTATTATAAATTCTCGTGGTAATCTATGTCGTGTAATTAAGAGTTTAATTAGTAATATCACCAATTCGTCTACTTTAACCTCCGTGTGTGTTGGTTTAAAGTATGCGTATTTTATAAGTTAGTCTATTATAACTAGTATTATATTATACTATTAGCCTTAAAAGGTAATTATTATTAGTATTTCTATAATAAAGTTTATTATAACTGATTTTTATAGTAGGTCTGGTAAAGAAATTAATTACATAAGTCTATATTTCTTATATCTTAATGCTTTATTCTTTTTATACTTAATATATTTTAAGAGAATACTTCTAACCTTTTTTTATATTCTTAGGATCTAAAAATGTTTGTTGATTTGTTCTATAGTCTTTTTAATTCCCTAATGTCTATGTATTTTAGCTGAATATTAGTTTTTAATAAGTTTAGCCTATAATACTTCTAGTATAAAAATAGTTCTTATTTTATACTATTATAGTCGTTTATAGTTGTGTTCTCTAATTTATTTTTACTATGTATTCTTAATAATAACTACTATTTTAATATTTATTTATAAGCTTTCCAGAAATCTGTCTGGTCTTTACTTAAGTATTATATTATAAATTTCTAGTATATCTCTTATGTAGTTTGCTCTTTAACTGAGTGCATTAGCCACTATATTTTCTTTTCTAAATTTATAAAGTATTTAAAAGTTAAATATAGAAACTAATTTCTACTATCTAACTTATTATTAATTTAATTTCTTTATTATTATGAATGCTGTTAGGTTCTTGTGGTCTAAATATATAATAATTTAGTACTTAATTCCTTTTAAGTAATATCTTTATTTCTTAAATGCTTAAACTATTACTAATAGTTTCTTATTATAAATATCATAATTTAACTTAGTAGTTATAAGTTTATAAGATAAAAAATCTACTAGGTGTTTTTATTTATTATTTTATTTCTATAATAAAATAGTTTCTATAGTTTTATTTAATGCGTCTGTATGTATCTCTATTTAAAGTCATAAATTAAATATCTTTAATATTAGTAGTTATTAGAATATTTCTTTTAGTATTATAAAGGCGTGTTTCTTGTATTATTTTACTTAAATTATTAATCTTTCTTTAGTAATTCTGTTAAGGATGCTGTGATTTTTAAATAATCCTTAATAAATTATTAGCAGAATTCTATAAATCCGAGAAAAGAATAAACTTCTTTAGTATTTATTAGTGTAGGCTAAGATAGTATATCTTTTACTTTATTAGAATTAACTACTATTTTATCTTAAGATACTAAGTATCTTAAGAACTTAATTTTTATCCTGTGAAATATATATTTCTCTGTTTAAATATATAGTCTGTGTGTTTTGAGTTTTTGTTAATAGTTTCTTAATATACATAACATATTCTTCTAGTATTCTATTTATATATATAAGTATATTATTAAAATATATTATTATAAATATATTTAGATATTCTCTTAGTATATAGTTAATAATTGTCTGAAATATTACTGGTGTGTTAGTAAGTTCTATTAATATAACTAAGTATTTAAATAGTTTATATCTTATTTTAAATACTATTATCTATTCGTGTTCTTTAACTATTTATATCTGATAATATTTATTTTTAATATTAAAGAGGCTAAACCATTTAGCTCCTCTAAGTTTATTTATAAGTTCTAATATTAATAGTATAAGGTAACAATTTTTTACTATTACTTTATTAAGATATTTATAATTAATATATAGCTTTAGTTTTCTATTTTTTTTTAATATAAAGAGTATTAGTAACTCTATTTTACTTTAACTAGTTTATATATATCTCTTTTATTAATTTTTTTATAAGAATTTTCATAACTCCTCCTGCTAGTGTATGGGTACTTGGTATAATAGTTCTAGTTTCAAATCCGTTCCTTCTTTAAACGTGATTTTATGGTCTTAGTCCTAGTATTCTAGTAATTAGTCTTTAGCTTCTTTAAAGAACTATTCTCTAAATTTCTTTTAATATTTATCTAGTATAATAAATGTGGTATCGTAAAGTATTATTTTCTTTATCTATATTATAGCTTTTATTTGTTTATAGTGGTCTCTTCTAGTTCCTATAGACTTTATTTTCTAGTTAATTATTAGATTCTATTATACTAGCTAATTTTATCCTAAGATAAAGTTTTTACTATTTAGATTTATAATTTTAATATAACAGTTATCTGTATAACCTGCTGTCTTAATAGTTATATTTTATATTTTAAGATTAATTAAACTTTTTTTTAAATGTTACTAGACTATTATTTATACGTCTTACTTATATAGGTTTATCTAAAACTCTAGTTAGTATCTAGTATCTTTATATTTATTTATTTAATATAAGTGTCTTATTAGCTTTACTGTTTATAAGTGCTAGTATCTAATTACTATTAATACATATATTTATATATAGCTTATTTTTATATTTCTTCTAGTTTAGTTATATATATATAATTAATATATTATTTCTAATCTTTAGTTTTTAGTTCTCTAGTAGCTTAGTTATAGTTTATTAGTTTTCTAGTTTTTTATTTATAGCTGACTTTTAAGTAGTAGTTATTTCTTTAGTGTTTTTTTCTTAAGTCTGTGGATTAAATATCTCTAGAGTTAGTATACTTCTCTACTAAGTATTTTATATACGTTTTTAGTTTATTCTCTATAATTCTAACACTTCTATTCTAAGAAATACTCTTAATATGTGAGTTTTTTATGTAAGTCTGTAGCTAACTATTTTTTTTAGTAGTATTTAGGTTAGTATTATTAACATTCTATCTAATATTTATTTTATAATAGTTATTTATATTCGTCTGAATTTAGGTTTTATAGTTTATTTTTTAAATCCATATAAACCAATTCTTACTGTAAGTTAAGTTTTTTTTATTTACTAATTATTATAATATTTTTCTTATCTTTAGTTCTTTAATATGTATGGTGTGTTTATTCTATTTATAGTTCTTTCCTATATAGTTAAAAGCTATATATATCTAGTATTTTTTTTTTATTATTCTATTTACGGCATTATCATCCTGTACCTATAATATTAGTAAAGAGGTTTCTTTATTCTTTTTATTTTAATCCTATCTTAATTCTAGGTGTCTAATGGGGTGATAGTATATTATATTATTTATAACTAATATAGGCATTTATTAATAGATCTTATTTATTTATATAGCTAATTTTTATCTATCTAGTTCTTTATACTGTCTATTTCCTGTTAACTATAGTATTTATTAGTATTTATATATTCTATCTCTTAAAGTAATTTTCTAGTGTTCAGTAATATAGTATTCCCTTACGTGGTATTTTAATTTATATATTTAATAATATCCTCAGCATATATACTATATAATTATTATAGATATTAGTTTTTTATTTTTTATTATCTCTTAATTCTTTCTCTGTCTGAATTTCTAATCTTCTTTATAAAATAGTCTACTTTCTTATTCTATGATCTTATAAAACTTTTGTATTTTCTTCTTAGTTTCTGCGTTATGTTGTTGAGTTATTGCTTTTTATATTATAGTAATTATATTACTAAATTATCCTACTAAATAATTTTTAACTTATTAATATAGAATTTTGTATTCTTATTTAAGATGTGTATGGCTTCTATATATCTAGTATTATTTCTTTTAGATTCTTTTTATAATTATTTCTTTTATTATAGTGTCTCTTGTTTATTCTACTTAGACTATAGTAATCTTAATTTCTTTAGGTATTTTAATCTAAACATAAGCTTTCTTAATATCTAATTATTATTATTTATAATTTTTAATAAAGTGTTTTTGTTTTCTATATCTTAAGTAAGCTTTATGTGTGTAGTGTTTTATCTATTTCTTAATTTACTTTCCTTATTCTTTTTTAATAAATATTTATTTAACGTTAATATTTATTTTATTATAGGTTTAGTTATCTTTTTTGTTTCTTTTAGGTATATAGATTACTAATTTTTTATATACCTTTTTCTCTTGCTCTTATTAGTACTAGTAGTTATTAATAGTTACTACTTATTTAATAATTTTTAATAAGGTACTTAGCTGTTTTCCTTTAGAAATTTTATTCTTAATTTTATTTTTTATTTTTTATAGTATATTATAACTAGTGGTTGGTCTATCTAATTAAGTTATAATTAAATTTATTTAAACTCTATTATATAATTAGCTATTAATGTTTATTACTTAAGCTATTAAAGCTTCTAAATTACTTTAGTTTTTTTATTAATTTCTCTGAAAATGTGTAATAGGGGGTTAATATAGTAGTAAGTAAACACTTATAAAATAAATTAAAGCTAAATTCTGTTAAGCTAGAATATAGGTAGTAAACCTTATATTCTATAATCTTAAATATTATTAAGGTATGGGTGTAGTATAAGTGTGTTAATAATATTACACTTATATAATAATAACACTATACTAGTATAATAGTAGTGTTATACTTATATTTTAAAAAATATTACATACAGTAACATTTACCCAGGCGTTCTATATTATTATAAAATAATAATTATTTCTTATTTAAAGCATTTATAACTTCTAAACGTGTATTATATATTACTATTATAATTAGTTAATCCTACTACTTTTAAATTAAAGTTTTTATTAGCTAGATAATTTCTTATTAGTAGTTTAAACTATTATATAGCTCTGCTTATTATATTTATACTAGCCACTAGAATCCAATTCTAGTTAGTTAGAAATAATTTTTATTTAAAATAATAGTATAAATTTATTATTACTATAAAGGTCTTAAGTTTATCCTGATTACTATTAAACTTCTTAAGAGATTATATCTTTACTATTTTCTTTTCTTAATTCATTTTAACTTATTACTGTAAATTTATTAGAGTATTATATAATTTTATAATAGCTACTTTTTATTCTTAAATAATTTATTATTCGCTTTTTTATTTTTTAGATATATTTCTAGTTATAGATAAAAGTCCTACCATAACTTCCTTTTTACTACTATTTTTTTTTAATGAGTAAAGTTCTTGTTCGTTCTTATAATAAGTTATTATAAACTTTTAATAATTAGTTATTAGAATTTTTTTTACTGGTTTTTTTTATTTTTTTGAGGTGGTAGTTATAATATTATAAGTTACTAACTTACTAATATAAATTATACTAGTAATAAGCCGTTTAATTGATTATTATAATAGTTAATTAGTTCCCTTACTTCCGGATTAGATAGCTTATTAGACTTAGTAGAAGTTAGTTAATTTAGTAAAGATAAGAAAAAGTAATATAGTAAGTTAAAATTTAATAAAATAGTATTAAACTATTTCACTTAAAATATAAATCTTAATTTTAAAGTAATTATAAAGAATTAAAAGTAATCATGAACCGTTTAATGTCTTATATTTATAGTAGATTCTCTGTGCGTATATTATATACCTTTATATAGTATATTAAATACTATTAGAGACTATTAAAGATATTAGAGTCTTTAGCTTTTTCTAATATTTTTAGCTATTAAGTCTTACCTTATCACGTGAGTAGATGCTCTGGATCTGTTTATATAATTCTATATCTTTATTCTTACTTCTTAACTTATACTTTAGTTTGTACTAATATATTCTATATTTACTTACAGTTTTTTCTTTTAAGCTTAAATATATGTTTTTATTCTAAAGTTTTATTAGCTATTATTACTAGTTCCTTTAGCTCTTTAAGTATAGTTACCTTTTTATTACTATTTATAATACTATCTTTAATATTAAAAAGGCTAAATTATTTTACTCCTCTGAGTTTATCTATAAGTTTTAAAATTAGTAGTATTAAATAGTAATTCTTAACTATAGCTTTATTAAAATATCTGTAATTAATATATAACCTTAGCTTTCTATTTTTTTTTTAGTATAAAAAGTATTAGTAATACTATCTTGCTTTAGCTTATTTATATATATCCTTTCTATTAATTTTTTTATAAAATCCTTATAATTTCTCTTATTAGTGTATAGGTACTTGATATAATGATTCTAGTTTTAAATCTATTTCTTCCTTAAGCGTGATTTTATAGTCTTAGTTCTAGTATTCTAGTAACTAGTCTTTAGCTTTCTTAAAGAACTATTTTCTAAATTCCTCTTAATATTTATTTAGTATAATAAACGTGGTATTATGAAGAGTTATTTTCTTTATCTATATTATAGCTTTTATTTATCCGTGGTAGTTTTTTCTAGTTTTTATAAACTTTATTTTCTAATTAATTAGTAGATTCTATTATGCTAGCTAATCCCATCCTAAGATAAAATCCTTATTACTTAAATTTATAATCTTAATATAACAGTTATCTGTATAACCTGCTACCTTAATAGTTATATTTTATATTTTAAAATTAATTAGTTCTTTTTTAAATACTATTAGATTATTATCTATGCGTTTTATTTACACAGGTTTATTTAAAACTCTAGTTAGTATCTAGTATTTTTATATCTATTTATTTAATATAAGTATTTTGCTAGCTCTATTATTTATAAGTGCTAGTATCTAATTACTATTAATATATACGTTTATATATAGCTTATTTTTATGTTTCCTTTAGTTTAGCTATATGTATATAAGCGTTATATTTCTTGTAATCTTTAGTTCTTAGTTCTCTAGTAGCTTAGTTATAGTCTACTAGCTTTTTAGTTTTTTATCTATAATTAACTCCTAAGTAGCAGTTATTTCTTTAGTGTTTTTTTCTTAGGTTTATGGATTAAATATCTCTAGAGTTAGCATACTTCTCTATTAAGTATCTTATATATATTTCTAGCTTATTCTCTATAATCCTGACACTTCCATCCCAAGAAATATTCTTAATATGTGAGTTTTTTGTGTGAGTTTGTAACTAACTATTTTTTTTAGTAGTATTTAGCTTAGTATTATTAGCATTCTATCTAGTATTTATTCTATAATAGTTATTTGTGTTAGTCTGAGTTTAGGTTTTATAGTTTATTTTCTAAGTTTATATAAACTAATTCTTACTATAAATTAAGTTCCTTTTTATTTACTAGTTATTATAATATTTTTCTTATCTTTAGTCCCTTAACATGTATAGCGTGTTTATTCTATTTATAGTTTTTTCCTATATAGTTAGAGGCTATATATATCTAGTATTTCTTTCTTATTATTCTATTTATAGTATTACTATCCTGTATTTATAATATTAGTAAAAGGGTTTTTTTATTCTTTTTATTTTAATCCCATCCTAATTTTAGATGTCTGATGGGGTGATAGTATATTATATTACTTATAACTAGTATAGATATTTATTAATAAATTTTATTTATTTATATAACTAGTTCTTATCTGCTTAATTCTTTATATTACTTATTTCCTACTATCTATAGTATTTATTAGTATTTATATATCCTATCTTTTAAGATAACTTTCTAGTGTTTGATAATATAGTGTTCTTTTTAATAGTACTCTAATCTATATATCTAATAGTATTTTTAGTGTATATATTATATAATTATTATAGGTATTAGCTCCTTACCCTTTATTATCTTCTAATTTTTTTTTTATCTGAATTTCTAATCTTTCTTATGGAATGGCCCTTTTTTCTATTTTATAATCTTATAGAATTTTTACATCTCTTTCTTAGTTTCTGCGTTATGTTATTAGGCTGCTACTTTTTATATTATAGTAATTATATCACTAAATTATCCTACCAGATAATTCTTAACTTGCTAATATAAAACTTTATATTCTTATTTAAGATATATATAGCTTCTATATATCTAGCACTATTCTTTCTAGATTTTTTTTATAATTGTCTTTTCTATTACTATATCCTTTACTTATTTTATTTAGACTATAGTAACTTTAATCTCTTTAGGCGCTTTAGTCTAAACATAAGCCTTCTTAATATCTAATTATTATTATTTATAATTCTTAATAAAGTGTTTTTGTTTTCTATATTCTAAGTAGACTTTATGTGTATAGTGTTTTATTTATTTCTTAACTCACTTTCCTTATCCTTTTCTAATAAATATTTATTTAATATTAATATCTATTTTATTATAGGTTTAGTTATTTTTTCTATTTCTCTTAAGTATATAGATTATTAATCTTTTATAGACTTTTTTCTCTTACTTTTATTAATACTAGTAATTATTAATAGTTACTACTTATTTAATGATTTCTAGTAAGATACTTAACTATTTTCCTTTAGAGATTTTATCTTTAATTCTATCTTTTAGGCCTTTATAGTATATCATAACTAATAGTTAGTCTATTTAATTAAGTTATGATTAGATTTACTTAAACTCTGCTATATAATTAGCTATTAATGTTTATTACTTAAGTTATTAAAGCTTTTAAATTACCTCCATCTCCCTATTAATTTCTCTAAAGATAATAATTATTTTCTGTTTAAAATATTTATAACTCTTAAATGCTTATTATATATTATTATTATAATAAGCTAATCCTATTACTCTTAAGTTAAAATCTTTATTAGCTAGGTAATTTCTTACTAGTAATTTAAACTATTATATAGTCTTACCTATTATATTTATGCCAGCTACTAGGATCTAATCCTAGTTAATTAAAAATAACTTTTAATTAAAATAATAATAGAGGTTTATGGTTGCTATAAAGGTTTTAAATTTATTTCTATTATTATTAAATTTCTTAAGAGGCTATATTTTCGCAGTTTTTTCTCTTTAGTTTATTTTAATTTATTATTATAGGTTTATTAAGGTATTATATAACTTTATAATAGCTACTTTTTATTCTTAAATAATTTATTATATACTCTTAGTATCTCTAGATATACTTCTAGTTATAGATAAAGATTCTATTATAACTTCTTCTTTACTACTACTTTCTTCTAATAAATAAAGTTTCTATTTATCTTTATAGTAGGTTATTATAGACGTTTGATAATTAATTATTAAAATCTATTTAACTACTTCTTTTACTCTTTTAAGATAGTAGTTATAATATTATAGGTTACTAACTTATTAACATAAATTATACTAGTAACTAGCTATTTAATTAATTATATTATACTTTAGTTAGTTCCCTTATTTCCGGATCAAATAGCTTATTAGACTTAGTAAAAGTTAGTTAACTTAGTAGAGATAAAAAAAAGTAATTATAGTAAGTTAAAATCTAATAAGATAGTATTAAACTATTTTATTTAAGGTATGAATTTTAATTTTAGAGTAACTATAAAGAATTAAAAGTAACTACAAGCTGTTTAATGTCTCATACTTATAGTAGATCCTCCGTGCGTATATTGTATACTGACTGGAAGTATGTTGGATACTGCTAGAGGCTGTTAGAGATGTCAGAGGTTCTGTCACCTCGCTCCTTCTCTGTCTGCCAAGCCCTGCCCTTGTCACGTGGGTGGATGCTCCGTATCCGTCCACATGGTTCCGTATCTTTGTCCTCGCTTCTTGGCCCGTGCCTTGGCCTGCGCCAATGCGTCCCGTGCCCGCTTGCAATTCTTCCTTTCAAGCTCGAACATACGTTTCCATTCCAGAGCTTCATTGGCCGTTGTTGCCAGTTCCTTCAGCTCCTCGGGTGCAGTTGCCTTTCTGTTACCGTTCGTAACAAGTTGCTCCTCTAGAGAACTAGACTGACAGGTAACAAGAAATAATTCGTCCTTAAGACGTTAATGATTAGCGGCCTTTCGATTGAATTCCTGGCCTAAAATAACTAGGTTACACTTTATATTGTGATTAAGACACTCCGAACAGGAGCCAGACGTAAGATCGATAAGGTAATAATGATGAGAACGACGGCAGTTATCACACGGGGTTGGCATTGAATGATTCTGATTATAAACACGTTGCGTAAGACGATGGCGGCGGACGGTTAAGGACTCAGCCTTAGTCATCGTTGGGATTGGATAAGCAGGCTCACCAAAGTAAATTAGGAAGATCATGGAGGTCATATTTGGCAGTTGGAAGTACTCATAAAGATTGTCATTGATTGAAAACTAAGGATGACTATCCTACTTAAATAATGAGCGAGATGAGCTGGAATGAGGATTCCTAACCTCTTGATGTTGACAAGGGAGGATTTGCAATCTCCTGGTGGAATGAAAACAATGATGGAATGAAAACCCTTGCTTGGTTACACATAATAATGCAAGGTAGCAAGGTTGCCAATCGCGGATTGCGCCAACAGAAGAGAAAGAGGTTATGAGACTACGTTAGGGACAGGCTACTCTTATACCTGAAACTCCTGCTGGGAGTACCTTACTAAGAACGCACGGGACACCCACCAAAAGCTGAAGGCAGAGAATAATTATCGGGACGACAATGCTTTAAGGGAGGAGGCGAATGTTATAGACTGTAAAATAAGATCACGGGACGAGGGCGCCAATGAAGTTAATTGGGAATCTGAGTATCTTAAGATGGTTAAAAAGGATAAGGATAGAGTTAGGAAGATTAAACTCCCTTACGATAAGCCTCGGCTATGCCAGAAAGGAGCTGACTAAGGAAAGGAACGCTAGGCTCAAGGAGGAAGTCGTATGAGTCAAGAGACAAGGGGTCTAGGCACACGTGATAAGATCTGTGCAGAGTATGGAAGATCTCTCAGCCCTGAGCAGAGAACCACAGAGAGGCATAGAACAAGGGCAATCATCCAACGAGTCTGGGCGAGGATTGATTGGCTTATGATTATGAGGAGTCAAGTATTTAAGAGGGCTCTCCCTTCTCAGTTATTTAGTTTTGATTCTTTGTAGTTACTCTAAAATTGAGATTCACACCTTAAGTGAAATAGTTTAATACTATCCTATTGAATCTCAACTTACCGCATCGCTTCTTTCTATCTTTACTGAGTTAACTAACTTCCACTAAGTCTAACAAGCTCTCTGATCTGGAAGCGAGGGAACTAATTAAAGTTATATAATTAGTTAAACGGCTTGTTGCTAGTATAACCTTACGTTAGTAAGTTAGCAACTTATAACACATAGACCTTATAAAAGATAAGATAGTAGAAAAGAAGTGTTATAATAATATAGCATTAACGCCTCTCTAGTATAGCACGTTAATAAGTTTTCTTATTAGTAAGTTTTTCCTATAAAAAAAATTGGCCTACATAGATCCATTAGGGGAACTGAATCAGGCAGTAAATAGAAATAATAATAATAAATTATTATAATTCAAAATAATAATACTTATAATGTAATAATAGTTAATTATTTTATTAAAAGTAAATATATACTAAAAAAGTAGTAAGCTTTTATTTTTACTTTTATATTAAATACTAATTTAATTAAAAACTTATATAATAAAATAGTTTAAATTTATAGTATAATAATAATTTAGAATTATTTTCTATTGTAATAAATAAAAATATAAAAATAATAATAATAAAGAATTTATTTTTTATAAAAAAAATTTAGTTATAAGTAAGAAAAGTAGAAAAAAAGAAAAAAAACCTTATATACTACTTTTACATTTTATATTAACTATTTTTTAAGCCTTAAAAATAGGTTAAACACATTTATACTATTAAGAATATAAGAAGAATATAGAATATAGTAATATTACTACCTAATAGTATTAGAAAGGTTTTTGGTAGCTAATAATTAATTAATATATTTAATATTAAATATATTAAAACAAAATATACTTTTTTTAAGAATGCTCTTTATTCGAAATATGCGCTAGTCTACTTTAACTAACTGGCTTCACCACTAAATCTAGATTAGTCATTAGTAGACATGCAAGTAGTAATCTCGTTTTTATAACGATATTTCATTATAATGATATTTTTTCGTGCACGGATTATATCCTTATAACGAGAGTTGCGTGCATTCCTGGTTGTTTCCGTGGCCGCAGAATGAGGGAGATTGGAGGTAAGCCGATAAGGAAGAGGCATTCAGGGGCTTCAGATATGGTAGCGAGTGCTCCACACAATTCTCGATTGTGTGTAACGGGTTCTCTAGGGCCGCTGGGTGCGTGGTTTGAGGCATAGAAAATCTGGTGTGGGCCCGGAGTGAAAAGTTACGGACGTGTGAGCATCGTCTCCACATTGTAACCCTGGCCTTCTAGGCAGTTTTAAGCCATGCAGGAAGATTTGGACCGTCTATGCGACCGCAGTACGGGAGGAAAGTATCGCTACGCACAAGTGTTGGCCATTGGTAGGGCTAGTCCACGACCCTTGGGCCTGCGGGTGTCAGGAGTTTCTGGAGCTTTGTTACGTAGATACATGGTGGGAAGAGCATGTCACGATGTCAACGCGGAATGTGAGGTTTGAGCCGCGCCCGGGCAGCTTAAAATTTTCATATATACAGCTGGGATAGTTACACGTCATATGCCGGCTCCTCCGGTGCGTGCATCCGACCTTTCGATCATTTGTGTAGCGATGCATACTCGACCCGCTCAGCGATCCTAAGTCCCTGCATAGTTAGACTAGAGCGGTACGGCCGTGTGGAACAGGCCAACACCCGCATGCGTATTTGGTCACGAGGCCAGCCTTACATGAGATGCTGCGGCATGTGTTTAGTAGATGGTGAGTTTCGAGCGATTCGTGATCTGGAAGGCTGCGTGGGGTAGAATGTAGAAAATGAGATTGGATTAGTGGACATGCATGCTGTATGTTTCAGTATGCCCCGTATTAGTTGACGGGGAGTTAAATTCAACTGCTAATATCTTTATAGCGCCATTCAGGACGTAAAATGTTGGATAACAGATGCATGGTGGTCTCAGATATCAGGGTGCGATCTTGCTGGATTGTTGATTGCGGAGAGGAGAAATGGCTATGGTCGGCTCGAGGTCCGGAGTGAGATAACGCAGCAGATGAACGAAGAGTGTGAGCTTTTCGGATGTCAGCGTTCTGTTTATCGGTGTTAAAGGTATACTAAACAATATGTCACTCACATCACCCTTCTCCCCATCCAGTCTTCCCGAATCTCTGGTAATGATAACCCAAATTGGATCTTACTGCAGCTCATCTTTCACTTAGCAATGCGAATAGGAGTTGCAAGGATCGCACACGTATCAGGCAGGCACTGCGGATCCGCATAGCCCTTCTCTATAGGGGCGTGAGGGGAACGGGCAGGAGTAAAATAATAGCGTGAAGTGGGGTCGGTCATGGGCTGGTCGTTGGGATGGAGGCAGCTTCTGCACAGCACTTTGCTTGGGACCTTCAGCCCATCCGTAGGGCTGATGCAACAAACGTCGGTGGCGCAAGGGTCGACCGTCGTTGTCCAGGCGGTGTGGAGAGGTGTTGTGATGGGATAGTTGGGCAGTTCTCCGCCCCGCCCCATCCGCTGATGCCGCCTATAGGTGAGACGTGTTATAGGTAAGATTCATGTTAGCTTATTTGGGGCTTGATCTTCTCTTCCCGTCATGTGCGCCTTGTTCCTCCTCTTCTCCTCTGCACATCCCAAAGCTTACCATACCTCATCTTCACTCAGCTGCAGCAACGGGCGTCTGCGAGCTCGCACTAGGCATGCACGCCATATCCGGTAAGGCAACGTGGGAAACATGTTCTATCGAAAGTTTGAATAGAAGGCTCAATGTGGGTGGGGGCAGGTTGGTTTCTCTCTTCCGATTCAGGATGTTGGTAAGTCAGCGGTCTGCCACCCGCCTGCCTGCAACGAAACTAGCCTCCATGGACGGCAGTTTTGGTTTGTTGGAACAAGCTTTTGCTAATGATGGCATGCCTAACGTTCGTCCTGCGGTTCACACCCGGCTAGAGAAGGGGCAAACCGTCGAACAGGCACCCTGGAGCCCGGGAAAAAAGAGACAGCAGCCTGATACGCCAAGGAGCCCACCTGCAGGGCAGCGAAATGAGGTGGCCGTGATTCGCCGATAGATAGCTGCCTTTCAACCAGATGCTTTCGTGGCCAACAGTGCCAACGTCTCACTGGAATAATGCCCCTCTGCACGCCACATCTCATGTTGAAGCTCGCATGGCAGACTCGTTTGGGTTATTTGCCGCTGGAGTAGTCGCCCGTGCCTGCGCCACCACGCAAAGCTCTCTGACCCTTCCATCGAAACCACCGGGCCTCGCTGGGCTCGACGCGCCGGGCAAGACTTGATCCTCTGCACGCCACATCGCTTTCTGCCGTCTCCTCGACTAGATCCTTCTTATGCGGCAGCACACAACCCATGCCCTTCCCCCGGTTAAGCCTTGCATATGGCGAGCCGCGCTGCCATCGCATTGGCCGGGGAACATGGGAGCATGCCCGATCCATGGCCGCCAGGTCGGGCATAGCGCTTGCAGGCAGGCTTGGCGAACGCGAGAGCGAGGCAAACAACTCATCGAGCATCGAATCCGCTTCACCCACTCCCCGCGTACCACCACAGCATTCACCTCCCCTACTCCCCCCCACCCCATCATCAATGCCATTGTTTAAATCTACACCCGCTACGCTTCTGTCGCTTCCGCCTTCCCCACTGTCCCTCGTCGTTTGATCCACAGCCCGGCGCCCGGGACCAGCCCAGACCAGCCCAGACCAGCCCGCGCCGAAAACACCCTCTCTCCCCCACAGCAGCCTCGCCGTACCGCGCCCATCTCCGTTCTGCACCAAGTCTCACACCTCACGGCTGCTTCTCCCGCCGTGTGCGCTTCCGCTTCCGCTTGACGATATCCCTCACTCTTCATACCCACCTTGCCGCTCCTCGATCGCTGTCTCCGCTCCGCCGCAATGCCCTCAAAACCGTCAAATGATGGCCCGAAGGAGGTCAAGCCGACACGACGCCCGCAAATCCAACACGAAGAAGAGCAATCGGCCGAATCAACTCAGCAGGGGCAACTGTCAGTCGAGAGGGGCGAAATCGCGACGCTCGCAAAAACCATCGAGCTACTCGCAGTCAAAACCCCGCCCTGTACAACCACCCACATGCAGCTCCACAGGGCAATCGAGCGACAAGCAGCCTTCCGCGCCGCAATTGAAACGATGCAGCTTCAGCACTCCCGCACACAACTCCGCAGACACCTTTCCCGCTACGTCCGCTTCGCCAAATCGCAAAAGCGCGCTCTCCAAGCCGCCCTCGCCCACGATGAGACCGTTCCACTGGGCGACATCTTCAACGGCCACTTCCGATTATATTCTACAAAGCTTTTCGACCTCCTAGACCACCCCGCAACCCTGAAACTCGGCACCCTGCGCTTCGACCAGTCGCTCCCGCCTGTCCCCGATGCTCCTTTCACCTTCCCTTCCATCAGCATCGAGATCGCCCTCAACGACTCCTTCTGGCTAGCAAATAGCCACGAATCACCATATCATCCATTCATACTGCCTTCATCGGCCAATTTGAGGAACAATGGCATTCGAGCGAGGAAAGCCGAGCATGAGGGTTGGTGGCCCGTTTTTGATTCATGGTTATTATTTACCTTTTTTGGGCGGGGGTGTTTAAGGGTTGAAGTGCCGATTGAGATGTGTGCTGATGTTTGGGGGTGTCCAGAGATGGTGGAAGGGAGGGAAGGGGCGGATGTGGTGTTTTGGGGAGTCTTTGTGCCAGATCAAGAAAGCTGGTAACCTAGCATGGACCGATTGCGATTCTGGGAGTTGAGGGCATTGCGGGCGTGAGAGCGCTGGCCGGTGATGCGTGTATGGCGCGTTACGAGCTACGAGTTTCCTTTGCTTTCGTTTTCTTGGCTTTCCTGGATCCCTTTCTGATTGGATGGAACCGGGAATCCCCCTGTTGTCCGCCTTCTTTGGATATATCTTGAGCTGTTGATGGTCATTGTTCTTTAGTCTTCGTTATGGGTTCTGTGGTTCCCACATCGTAGGACTAAAGCGAATTTCAAGAGTGCTTTTCTCTTCTCTTAGTTCTCTTCTCCTTCTTCCCATTTTACCATCGTGCAGCAAAAGGACCGGACCGAGTCAAGACAAGAAGCAGAATGCATGCACCGGCGTTTAGGCGCGATGAAAGGAGCGTGGAAGCTCTTCATCTTACGTCAGGAAGTAACATGTGGGCATTCTTCTCTGTCCACGGCCCTGAGATTCCCCTCCTAACTGACCGGGAAAGATCTTAATATGGATATACACATTCTGGTGAACACTGGTGGATTCCGGCTGATACCCTCTATATAATTAGATACTCACGAGAGTATTAGATAAAAATAAAATGTCATTTCGGATTTCGTTCATGTGGTATCTCATCAAATCCTCGCTGATCTTCTGCCCACCGAGATCGTGGCCCGAGACTCCGCCCTCACTTCACTTCCCACGCCGACATATATCCGCAAACTAGCCTTACACGATGCAGATCTTCATGTTCGCATCTCACAATATGAAAGTAATCCCGCACATTCAAGGACCACATTGAACTTCCATTTTTGCCCACCCCCGCGCACGCTTTCCGTTTTCTGCATCGTCTTCACGAATCCGTCAATTTATCACATTTCACATCTACCTACTCTCTTCTCCTCACTTTTTGTCTTCTTATTAGCCTATCCAAACCTCCTGATCGGCCTACATGCCTGGTCGACCCTCTGAAATACCTCCCACTCTCCACCCATTAGACACCGCTCACTCCCTCCATTCTAAGGAAATGAGCTGCGTACCCTGTTGTTTGGGCTTATAGTTGAGGATGTGACAGAGGTACGGGAGTAGGATTAAGATTGGAGAGGTGGTAGTAAGGCTAAGCCCAAGCTGAAAGGAAGGTTACATAGGTCAAAGGGGCTAAGATAGGGGATGGCGGGAATGAGTTTGGAGGACGGCGGACGCGGGAAATATGAAGGGAAAGAAAAATTTGGCAGTTGCAACCATGGATTGACGTGGGCGCTGACCTGCATCACCGTTGAAATCTCGGAAATCCTAACGTCTTGAACTTTTGCGACTAGTTACAGTTGAGCGACGATATTCGCCAGGGGGGAGGATGGAGGGTTAGGGAAAGGTCAAGGGATGCAACCCAGCAATATCATATCACACATGGCTGTCAAATCTCCTAAAACTCGAAAAGCAGAGCGTGTAGAAGACATGGAAGGGTGGGAAATTTGAGGGACATCGGCTCAAATGTGTTCAGGAACTGGAAAAAGGAAAACAGAGGAAATTGCCCAAAGACACAAGGAGGCAACTGCATAATGAACAAGTAGCTATGCAGCCGAAGAAAATCAAGGGGACGCAAATCCGGGATTACACGATACGGAAGCATCACACCCAACTCGAGGACGAGTCGAATCATAATCGCAGTGAAGATTTCGATGAAGAGGGATGAAATCTAGGTGATAGGTAAGGAACTGAGGAAGGGCTCAATGATGATTCCAATGAAGAGTCTAATGAGGAGAGCGACGATGGAGATGATTGGAACGAAGAGATCCTTGATATGGAGAACGAAAATGAGGAAACATTGGGCAAAGCTCAGACTGCGATAGAGGCCAAGCTGAAAGAAGGCAAAAAGGTACTCATCGGCGAGATACAGTACGGGCAGTGGAACTTGTGCTGTACAGGCTACTTTGAGATGCTCGTCGAAGAGGAAGGGGGAACCTGGATTATTACCTGGATGACTGGAAAGCCGGATCCCTGAGATGAGACGACTCGGATTTCGGGGGGTGATAACCCCGACGTTGTTGAAGGAAGTTTGGGGATATGTACGATGAGCTGGAGGTTCTTCAGCAAGATCCCAAAGTTTGCTTCTCTATGGAGTTTTCATTCTGCTTCGATATGACATTCCTTGGTGATGGATTTCTGAGAATGATGATCCCGGCTAGACATTTGTGCCAGGGTACGTTGCGGGAGGCAACTGGCTGGGAGCAGATGCTCGAATTCTTCGGAACACTCGGAGCGGGATATGAGCCTACGGATACAGATAAGACACGCAACCGTTACACCGATCCTTGAATGTACTAAGGTGGAAGCGCGATGGCTAAACTTGGATCGGACTTTACGTATGAAGCCAATTATACAAAGACCCTCGCTCCTTATAGTTATATCTCTTCTTTAGGTATCGCTTAAGGCTTTCAATCCTGCTACTTTACGTCTAGCTCCTTAATCGTTTCAAATTTCATCGCGTTTTATAAGGTTTCCAACAGGAATTTCTAATACCGACCATAGAGAGCCAGTACATTTAAATAAGCATAAATAGAAGTAGTAGACTAGAGAGTATTAGTATATATTGTACAGAAATAAGAAACATCATGCTAGTTAGTGAATTTAATATAACGTAGCGTTAGCTATTTTAGAAGTTTAGGGTGTAAAAAGCAAAAGAAGGATAGAGTAAAGAATACAAAGTTGTGGTTAGCTTAAATGTTTTATATAAAATTACAGCCTTTATTATATAAAGGCAGAATGTCTATTAGATGTCAACTTATAATATATAGAGAAATTAATAATATAATATCGAGGTGTATGCGTGGATGGGTTAGAATAATAACGAGTTTCTATGTTAAAGAGCCAAGTTTGGTGATCATCCCACAAAAACCCTGGGAGTTGGATTATAAGTCATAGGTGTAGGTTGGTATGGGAAGAGAGCGGCTTAATGGAGTGGAGGGATATGAATGAAGGAGTAGTATGACCTTCGTGTCATGGTGGAGTCGTGCGAGACATCTTTTTGATAGAGGTGGATGAAGGACTGGCCAAAATCTCATGATATCCTTTCTACAACTCAGCTCATCTCCAGCACCCTTTCACATTTACTCATTGTAATTGGGACTATGGCGAGGTTTTTGGTCTAGATCCGGGTACTGAGACATGAGGATTCTGTATTGGGGGAAGATAATCCGAGGTATGATTTTACTTCTGCTCTCCTTTGATTGGACTGGGTAGTGTTAATTGATAGAGAGGTAAGGAAGCTAGGAGCATGAAATGATATGGTGTGACGTAAGCTGAAGCCATGCAGGCATAGAAAAAGCAACCCAAATTGCGATTGTGACAGGAAATGAAGGGAGCTGGCTGCCGTGAGCACAAGAAAGGGGTAATAGCTGTCTGGCGCTGTATTTTAGTAATTTCCGGAAACAGGCTCATCTGCGCTCCAATTTCTTGGAATTTTTGAATCAATTGACACTTGATTAAGTTGAAGACTGTAACGCCAACGCCAAGATATGGCCAGAGCTTCGTGATATACAGAGTACAGACAGAGGAGTCAAGGAGTAACTTACGCCAATAGAGGTGTTTCGGGGCCGTGCGCGAGGTCAAAATAATCGAGGGAATTTTTGCTTGGCGTCTAAATCGGGCACCGAGGAGAGGCCGTAGCAAAGATTCTTCTTTAAAACCCATGCTTTCTCCCTCAAATTTAAAGGTATATTCTTTAAAACTTGAAGAGCTAGTATTTTAGTATTGAAGAACAACCGTTCAAAATTTCAAGAAAATTCCTTGAAAGAACAAAAATCTGGCTGACCCCTCACTTTCAGGACAATTTTGTCATATTTTGTGTTACGGACTGTAACAAAGATGAAGGCGTAGCCGAAGAGGCGCTACTGTGGAAGAAACAGTATGAAGAAATGTGCAAGCGATGCCGAAGGGCAGAGGCAAACTGGCGCAGACAGAATTTACGGATGGGCTTGCTCCGAAGTAAGTTCAAGTTCTATAGGGAACAACACCCGAATTAGTCAGCAGGTCAGGTGACCGGCTACGGCGGGCTACAAGGGAGATGAGTGCAGATGAGGAAGATGAGGACTCATCTTCCCTCATCTTCTCTGGCAGTATCCAACATACTTCCAATTGGTATACAATGTACGCACGGAGGATCTTCTATAAGTATGGGACGTTGGACGGCTCACGGTTACTTTGGATTCTTCGTAGTTACTCTAAAATTGAGATTCACACCTCAAGTGAAATAGTTCAATACTATCCTGTTGAACCTCAACTTACCGTATCGCTTCTTCCTACCTCTACTGAGTCAACCAACTTCCACTAAGTCTAACGAGCTATCCGATCTGGAAGCGAGGGAACTGATTGAGTGTTACACAATCAGTTGGACGGCTAGTTGCCAGTATAATTTACGTCAGTAAGTTAGCAACCTGTAACATTTTGTTTCTTGTTCGCCAAGAATCCATTCACTTTTCTAAGCCCCTTAGCCCTTTTTGGCTGAGCTTGGGCAAGAAATCCAAATTGGGCCACAGAATTGTCAACCGCCGAAACCCCTCTAATGATCAAATCAGATATTCTGTGATGATTCAAATGGCTTTTCCTCTGTAGTCATCTTCGTCCTGAATCTTCGCCATACTTGAGATGATTCTGTTCCCCGTTGTCACGGAAGGCCTTCGCAACTTCCGTCAAACTAAAATCTTGTATACGTGTCCTTTGGTCTTGATTCAAGGACCTCGTCCCCTGCATATCGACCCCCCCGTATCTCGTCTCCCTTCATCTTCACTCCTACACCCTCGGAGTCCACTGTCATCATCCAACTCCGCTTCTGCTGAAAATCGTTCCTGAGCTGCTCTCGGACTCCCCCTTTCTGGCTCTTCGTCGTCTGCTGTTCAAGGTTTTCTTCCGTTTCCACTCCTGTTTCTGCTTTTGCCTGCACTCCTTTCTGTGTTCCGCTCATCTGTGTACAAATTTCTGTGGGCAGTCTAAGTACGCATAGCGAGTTCCGCTCGTGCTGTTTCCTGTACCAGGCCACCTCCTTGCTTTGCCCCTCTTTCCCCTCCTGCAGCACACGCAGAGCTCCGTCCCGGGCTTCCTGCCTAGGTTCCTTCTCCTGGGCCACAATTCCCGCCGCGCATTGCTGAGACATCTTGATTCTCTGTCACTCAGCTCTCTGTTCCCTTCTGAGCTCACGTCCTCCATTTTACTCATCGTCGCCTATTCGGCAGCTGGCTTGCGAACTATCTTAGGTCGGATGAATCTTCTCCATTTGCTCTTCTTAATCGTCGACTTCGGCATTTCATCCAGCGTGGCATCGCCCCCATTTCCTCTGTTGACTCCGACATCCTCATTCCCCCAGACAGCTTGCTCAACTCCGGGCCTTCCCGTCTGTTTTTGATTATTTGCCTCATGATCTTTCGGTACTCACGGGGCGCTTCCTTCGATGATTTCTGCAGCTGCACGCCCTCATTTGGACTATTTGGCCGGGCGAGTAGCTGGAGGCCAAAGTTATCGCCGTTCGGCGGTGCAGATGGCGGTGTAGCCGGTACCTAAGCGACGTCCACCATGATCTCTACCGTCTTCTCCATCACAAATCGCTCATTTACGTCGCACTTTCTTCGGACATGTGACCAAGACAGACCGTGGTGGATTTGTGCATAGTTCACCATATACGTCCTTGCATGCAACCTCTGCTTCTCGAGCCGCGGCCTCGACCCTCTCACAATTCTCTGCAGCATCTTCCTCCGTGCTTCCCTGGCTTTGGTCACCTTCCATACCAGGCATCCAGATATCTCGCCCCTTCGATGAGTTCTGGCCGCATCTCTCAGCCTCTTCTCCGGCTTCTTCTGACGATGCTTGGCGGCTTTTGCGAACCTTGCAAGCTTAGCCTCGCGGTTCTTGACCCACTTAGATTGTAGGTTTTTGGCGGAACTGCATCACCGCGTTGCCAGTCTTCCAGTCGAAGGGGAAAAGACATAGCACCTCAAAGGGCAAACAAGAGAGCGAAGTGGTCAAAAGAGGGGGACGAGAGAAGAAATGAAGGTCGGTGGTCTGGTACCGTGAACACGAGGGCTAGTGCGTTGATGACGGCAGGAACGAGCTTAGTAGTCTTGGTACCTTGGCAGTCACGTGAGAACAGGTCTGCGTTGACTCGTTGCATCAGCAGGGCTTGTCCGCAGTGAAGAACACATGGAATATTATAATTGTCTCTATCATATCTCTCTCTCCGGCCAGCCCTGCACACCCGGCATACCCTGCATCAAGAACTCTCCGCCATTGGAAGTAGCAACATCCGGATTCGGGTAGTACCACGCTGCGACCGCAATGATAAGATAGATGATCTGGAGAGCATAATAAGTAAAACTGTGGGTTGGGTGGAGGTAATCCCAAACATACCACGAGCAGCGAACCTTCGAGGTAATTGGACTTCCCATCGCGGAGAAAGTTTCCCACGACGAGGATGGAAAAGGCGAGGAGAGCAATCATAAATATCTCGAAGTTGAGATCCATATCTTTACCCAGTATCCATCCGACGACAACTACGAGCGGGGCGTTGAAGAGCGCGGTTTGAATTGAGGGCCCAAGGCAGTGGTAGAGGGCAAAGTTCTGGATTGCAATACATCAGTAGCTATCTTCCAAGATATAGGACCAGAGAAGCGATACCATCTGGCCATCCCAGGCTTCGTCGATAGCTGTAAGGTGCTCGGCAGCTTTCTCAACCAACGGAAGCAGAATGAGGCCGAGGAACTGATCGGGGATATCGGATTCCACAACGTTTTCAATCTTCTCGACCAAGAAAACAGCTAATAGGGTGACCAAAACTAATGCAGAGACAATCGCTATAATGCATTCCGTAAATGTGAATTTCGGCTTCTGAAGATCAGCCTCGCGGTCAAGGTCACCGTGCTCATCGGCTTCCAGGACGCTATCGAAGATGCTATGTTGCGAGCGGGCATTAAACCAGATATATCTACACATGATTAGTATATATGCCGCATCAATGAACCGAGAGACCAGACATCACAAACGAAATAATCAAGAGAATGGAGGTGACCTGGCTGAGCTTTAGCACATCGTGCTGAAGCTGTGCTTCTGTGAAGTGGTGGCGCCCGCCGGGGGAATCAATAGGATGCGTCGCAGATCCCTTGAGTGCAGAGTAGAATGCGCTTGGAATCAAAAGACCAAAGCCAGCCACGAGAAGCAAACCGCTGCCCACTTCGCTGATGGCAGCATGGAAGGTCTGAATTTGCTGTCGAAGGCCTCCAACGAAGAAGCAAAGGCCTAAGCAGAGAAGAAGATTGGTGAGGATCGATCCAAGGATAGCCGCTTGTATGACAGGAATCAGATTCCCATGCTCAGCTGTGCCATCACTCGACCTGTGCTTCGCGATCAGGATGACGAAGAGGACGATCTCGACAATAGACCCAAAAGCCGTTTCAATCAGTATTCCCGAAACCTTTGGCATCTTCCGCGCGAACTCTTGGCCCGCGAAACCGAGGAGGTTGGCCACTGGCACCATTGCAATGTAACTAAAGGCAAAGACCAATAAAGGAAGACGGGGAGTTGCGAAATGGAGAACAATGGCGACGGGAACAAAGGGCCACAGGAGATTCACATATTTGGATGCCGTGCAAGAGCTAATCCATGCGACTTGAAAGAAATGGCGTGGCGAGAATCCGCTGCGTCCGCTTTCGCCGTCAGGATGGATATGTTGGGGGATGAAGCTGGGGAGGAGTGTATGCGTTTCTAATGAACCGGAGCGGCCATTGCCTGCATTGCGGCTTTCAGCGTGAGGACTGTCTCCGGGACTCATGATCGGGCGCTCCAGGAATTCGGCAATACTATGTACAAGTGAAGGCAGCAGACAAAGAGATGTGAGCATGGAGTTGTTGTATCGATGAGAGAATGAGGAGGGATGGCAGTTACTTGAGCGGGGTAACTTGGCAACTAGCCACCAAAACATCTTTCGGCCCTTTTTGCTTTTGGGGGCAGGACCGGTCTACTTTCTTGGCGAATGAATGCTATCAGCAGTTGAGGAATCTCTTTTGATGTTGGTTGGATGGGGTGGGGTGGAACCTGCGCATGAGCCTCTATACAAAAGCGCTGACAACAGCCTATCGAGATTGTGACGTGATTAGGCTATTCCTAGTAAGTATGCGGTATTACTCGGTTTCGTCAATCACGTCATTTATTTTGTGTATTCAGACAACTGCGATTGTTTTTTCTGAGCCGTCCATCCGGCAGAATCTGTGGAACTGGGCCGTGGCCAAGTACAGAGCGAAATGCGAATTTTCTAGCTCTTTATTTCTCGCCAGACCCGAAGCTTTTGTACGCATGTAGCACCGAGTCCAGGTAAACAAGAACCCGATATTCCACGGTTTTAAGACCAGGTTTTGCCACCTAGGCGTTAGAATATCGTCTCTAATGCTGAACTGCCCCGGGAGATCTGCATCCCAGGAGTAGAACAACGATATTTGGTAGACTTTAACGGCTAATGCGTCGAATCCAAGCCAGGAGATCCCGTTTTGTCGATAATTGAGTAATTTCTAGATAGGTGTGGCTATGGCTGTGTTGAAGGATGGCAGCCAAGTACGTCTGCTCGGCATGGACTTGGGCCATTGATACTGGTATCAGGCTTCCCTCCATCAGTCAATCAAGCTTCTTTTGTGCCTTTCAACACTTCCTTGGTTCTGTTGTCTTGACTCATGACTCCCTACTAGGCATGGCTTTATATCGGTCTCGTCCAACTGCAAAATAAACTACGTGCGGCCCTCTCTCACTACTGGAACCCTTTCACCCGTTGATATGACCTGCCTTCTCAAAAATACTTGATGGAAGAGGTAATTTCTTGGCAGCGGGAAGTAATCATAAATATTGTCTGGAACATTGATTGATTGATTGCATGAAGGTAATGACTGGTTAAGTACATAATCAAATGTGCAGTAATGAGAGTATGTCTCATCAATGTTTTCACGATGTGGCAATGGAGTCTCACCTTTGCTGCTATTTTTAGCGCAAGGTAGCAAGGTTGCAACTCTTGGGTTCTGCCAACAGAACCTCTATTCAAAATTGTCCCTGTCTAATAATTTGTGATTGGGCGTAAAATTCCATGTTGGAGATTGAGATACAGCCTGCCGCCAAGGTCCAGGGTGTAAGCTTCAGTGCAATGTCAATACCGATTTGCTTATTTATTCACACAACACACAATCCACTGCGCGCGTAGTCATATTTATTAGGACTGATGGAAATGGCTCTCCTATTTATTCACTCTTCTGCATGCATAGACTTTGAATTCCTCAAACTCTACGTACTCAATTCAAGTAAGTCGTCTGGTTCACCTCAAACAGTAGGCGAACTTGAATGTGGGAGGTATAGAAATAAGGTGACATCAGGCTCTACACGTATGTAGCTATGTAGGGATATAATACATGTTTTCTGACATAGCTTACCATTATAGTTTGCAACGACAGAGTAGCGGGTCAGTGTTGGATCTATAAAGTGAAGACCAGCATCATATGGCACTTTCAACGCATCAACCGCGTCGAAGTATCATGGATTCAGAGCAAGAATATCTCATTTAAGAGACGAATCGCTTCCATATGGAAAATGGCATGGTGAAGTGGTATGCGAGGTGTAGCACTGGCTCTACAGCTCTGCGCTAACCGGTGCAGAGCTTCGTGGGTTTGTTAGGCCAATCATAGCAATCAATAGTCACTGAAGCTTTCTTTAATCGGGCGTGATAGTTCATATAATCTTCCCAAGACTCGTAGACCGTAGACTTGTCGTGCCATTAAGTCTTCTTCGAGTGGCGAACCTTTTATCCGATTTTATGATGTGGTAATAAATCATCAATGAATAAATGTTGCTAATCAGGTGCATATTATCCTATTTTAAAAATAACATATATATGCCGACATTGTCTCCGGTTGAATATTCCAATAGCACGCAGGACTTATACTCATGTCAAGGGTCATCTATTTTACCGGTCGAGGAACCCCACCTAGAGCTAGATAGTCGACGACAGTATATAATTACTCCTTCAATCTGCCGAGGAGGAAAGCTTGTTAATATAAACGCCGTCAAATTTGATCCTTAAGCGAAAAGAAAAGGTCGGGGGTGCGCTACCAAATCCCCGTCTGTCTGAACATTACTCTCTTCATATCAACGAGTTTATATTCGAGTTGGGAATCATGATTCAATTCCATCCATTGAACGCCATCTTCGGCTTCCTTGTCGTTACGATGGTGTCGCTCACCTCCGTCACGGCAGCATGCACGCGTGAGGGTCTTTTGGCAGCGGCCGAAAGCTACGTAGCGGCGCAGACCAACGGCAAACTTGATGGCCTCAAACTTGCTGATAATTTCATATACCAACAAGATAATAAGAAGACAGATGTAAAATCTGGCGTGCTCAGCCAGCCGTTGAAGGTCGACCTCAACCGCTCCACGGCCGACACTACGGCCTGTGCAAGTTACACGATGTTAATCTCGTCCAGCGGTTCGAAGCCGTACGTCATCGGAACACAGATCCGTCACAATGGTGATGATACAAGCTCTATTGCTCTCATCGATACCATCGCTGCAACTACCGGTGACCTGTTCTTCAACGCGAAACAAACACTTGGGTACATACAAAAAGAGAACTGGGGCACGATTCCAGAGGGCCAGCGCCCGAGTCGAGATTTGCTCAAGAAATATGGGGATGCATATTTGGACATGTGGACTGATGCGAAGGCCGCGGATTCCATACAGTGGGGATCGGACTGCGAGCGCGTGGAAGGATCGAGACTGACTAAACCATGTGGTGAGTTGAGGTGATTCACTTTGTAGCCAATACTAATTCTTTGCAGGCGGACAGCTGCCGCGTGGAGGATCATTGAAGCCCAACGGAATGAGGCGTTATGTTATTGACGAAACGATTGGTTCCGTGGATGTGCTCTGTCAGTTTGATTCTCTAGGGAACATGCCAGACAGTCATGAAATCCGTGTAGAGAATGGCAAGGTGAAATATGTGCATACTATAACGGTTCAGTAGAAGAGAGAGCTGCATAAAAATACACACCACTCATTACGAGTGTTGTAGAATCATGACCCAATGTCGAAAATGCAACTCTCCAATTATCAACTTCCGCACGTAACATTTGCATTGGATTGGAACAACGACATAAGCAGGATCGTAAGAAAATGAAGCTCAGGAGAAGATATATCCGAAGCCCCCGTAGTTGAGATGAATTCCTTCTTCCATGACCGCATGTTCCACACCACATGCGCTCCCCGTAGGTAGAATCTACGTCTAATTTTACGCCTGCAAATCTAGTGATTCTTCATCTGTAGGAGCTTTTTGGCCGTAGATTGGCGTAGGATGATCAAATCCTACGCTCTGGAAGCTCTGTCGGAAGACCTCAATGAGCTCACTTAATTAGTGCAATGAGTTGTCCATCTACGGCAAATCTACCTACAGCCGTAGATATAACTAGTGGCCCTAGGGCAATATGTTGGGAGTGGCTAGGCATAGTTTTCCCATGAAAATCGCCAAATCTTATGTAAACGGCAAGTGGAGGAGAAACTAGAGTAGTTTAATTAACTGTAGATATCAAAAAATAATACTACTAATCTCAAACCTGCCACTTCTGGTGAAATGAAGAAAAATGCATAGTGTTGAAGCTTAAGATGCGTCCTTCGCCCACTGCCGTTTAGGAACACATATATACGCCGGCTCTCCGGGTTTTCGTCCCCACCCACTCGGTTTTCTTTGTTCAAAGCTGCGGTGTTTTCTTTCAGTGAGTTCCGCATATATGTATTAGGCCAAAGACAAAACTATCTACCCTTTTCAGATTTTGCAGAAGGCATCCAGATTTCGCCTCCTATACAACGAATGCTCGGGATGTAGTAGGAGCCCTTCTCATGGTAACTCCTATAATTGCTGCAGTGTTCGAATTAGCCGAGGCCTCGAATTATATTAAGAAGAACAGGCTTGTTGTACATAGCCTCGAGCACATATTGAGCATCCTGACCACGCCCCTTACAATTCAGCCCATCTGTCACGGTAACCACCCGTGACACCTTACAAGGGCCTTCTGAGGAAGCCCTCCCCACAAGCCCCTTTATCACACCACGTGTTCACGCATTGGCCTCGCGCTAGCGCACGAGCCCTCGCCCAAACACTTTGTTTGCAGCCCGTTTTGTTTCTTCCTTTCTTCACGCAACGTCTTGAATTATCACTTGGTACTGTACGTAGCAATCAATCATCACTCCTTTCTGAGTTCTTGACCTCCTGCACGTAGCACTCTCGTGACACCATCCTTGCCGAGCTAGCATATCTTGAAGGTTTCAAACAGGGCAAGTACCATGGCTTCTGCCCACTTGATATCAGCGTGTGCGATTAAGCGCCCAGTCCGTCGTCTAACACTCCGTCCACCTAAATGTCCTGTTTTTAGTCGTCCGTACTAATCCGTCTATAGTTACTCGTCCCCAATCCGTAATAGGACTGACTGAGTTTGTTAAGGAGGAGATGAAGAAGGGCGTTGATAAGAAAGCTCGGGGGCAAATTAACCTATAGAAACCAGTGGGAACCTTCAAAAACCACTCTGAGATAAGCAAATATCGCATTCGGAGATGAATGGTATGTGAATTACATATTGGAAATCTCCACATATTCAGCTAAGGCATCAAAATCTGCCCGTAGGAGGTCTCTCTGGGGTTCCGACTCGTCATCACCACATCTTAGCGTAGTAGTGAGATATTTGTGGCGGCTAAATAGCGTTCTACGGAGATGATAGAGGTCGTAAACAAATCCTTGATGCCCACAAAATGCGTCTCTAAGGTCAGCGAGGTTCCTTTTCTAAGGTGGGAGGTAAGGTAGCAGGTTAAAGGTAGGTATTAAATTAAGTTAATTTTAAAGTAGTAATATAGGCCAGCGCGTCACCCCATGCACGTAACGTTAGTTAAAAGTCTTAATTTAGACTTTTTAATAGCTTTGCTAAGCCTTTTTTTACTAACTTATTAAATTAGAAATGGACCTTAATAGTAACGTTAAATATTTTAGCTATTTTCTTTTTTTTCTTAATACTAATTTTATTATTATTATTATTTCTATTTACTGCCTGATTCGGTCCCCCTAATGGGTTCATATAGGCTAATTTCTTTTATAGAAAAAACTTACTAGTAAGAACACCTATAGGCGTGCTATACTAAAGGGAAGCTAATACTTTATTATTATAACACTTTATTTTCACCTTCTTATTTTTCTTATAGTTTGTATTTTAAGTTGTTATATTTATATCTTACGGATGATTTTATCTTTCTCTTTTCTTTATACTCTTTTATTAGGAAAAAAATTGGTGGCATTTTTACAGCATTTAGCTGCATTTAGTAGCTATTTGCGTATTTTATATACTATACTCTATAGCTTATAGTTTTAACTCTAAAGCAGTATTAAGCCGCTAAACGTAATACTATCTTATAAGATATTATAAAATACGTGATTATATCCTCTAAAGCTTTTATTACCATTTATAATATTTACATGATTTATTTATTATGTATATTATGCACATTATATACATTATGTATATTTTATAAATTTAATACTTTCTAAAATACTATATATCTAGTTCATTTCTTACACGTAGTACGTATATTTTAAAGTATAATTCTAAATTACTAGCTACTAGTAACTTACTATATAAGGTAATAAAATACTATATAAGTTCTATTTATCTTTTTCTTTCTAATTTACTTAAAGTACTTTCTGTGTTTACTCTAATATTAATATAGAATTAGCTCCTACATTAAATCAGATTTAGCTCCTATATTAAATTAGAATATTAAAAGGGAGATTTTCTTAAACTCTTCTTCCCTCTATAGGGAGCCTAATTTAAATTTAATATAAAGCTCTTAAAGTAACTTAGTATAGGGCTTAAGAGATAACTTAATATATAGCTTTAGAAATAGCTTAATAGAAATAGCTTAGTATAAAGTTCTAAAAATAGCTTAGTATATAGCTCTAAAGATAGCTTAGTATATAGCTTTAGAGATAGTTTAGTATAGAGTTCTAGAGATAGCTTAGTATAAAGCTTTAGAGATAGCTTAGTATATAACTCTAAAAACAGCTTAGTATAAAGCTTTAGAGATAGCTTAGTATATAACTCTAAAAATAGTTTAGTATAGAGCTTTAAAGATAGTTTAGTATATAGCTCTAAAAGCAGCTTAGTATAAAGCTCTAGAGGTAGCTTAGTATATAACTCTAGAGATAGCTTAATATAAAGCTCTAGAGATAGCTTAGTACAGAGCTTTAAAGACAGTTTAGTATAGAGCTTTAGAGATAGCTTAATATAGGTCTAGATACACGTTAGTAAATAAATTAGTAAAGGACTTAGTAGACCTAAATATTAGCTTAATATAAGTATATAAAGGAAGGAGAATAGAGGGAAGAAAATTCTGTTAGAGCTAAATAGAAAATTAAGTTTAGCTCTTCACGTACAAAGAAACTTAGTATATATAAATAGAAAATAGTAACTTTACAGGCTTACAGCACCTATAGATATTAGTAATAAATTTTAGAAAGTGGATAGGCAAAAACTAGACTATTATACAAGTAAAATAGTATAGAATTTAGAAGGAGAGTATAGTATATTATAGTATTTAATAGCATTTTATAGCATCTTACTGTATACTGATAGTTAAAGTCGTAATTAGCTGTACTTTCTAGTAGAAGAGTTGTAAAAGGAGTCGCGTTTAGCAGCTAAATGCTGCTAAGTTATAAGTAAAGTAGCATTTAGCGGCTAAATACTACTAAATACTTGAAAATACCAGAAATACTAGAATAGCGTGAATACAAAATCTTTAGCCATAAATTGTAACTTTAAGTTGAAGTTGTAATTAGCTGTAGTTTATAGCAGAGTTATAAGTAGAAAAGTATTTAGCAGCTAAATACTACTAAATACTTAAATAAAGTTATAATTAGTTATAGTTTGTAGTAAAGTTATAGGTAGAGTCGCATTTAGCAGCCAAATACTACTAAATACTTAAAAATACCGGAAATGCTAGAATAGCAGGAACATAAAATTCTTAGCCACGAATTTTTTTCCTAATGTTTTTAATCTCCTATTATTAGTCTAGGCTCCGGAATGGACGGAAGCTATTTATTTCTTTAATATTAATTACTTTTACTACTTAAAACTAAGTAAGTATTTTAGTTTTTATGAATTATTTTATAGCTACTTAAGCACTGCCTCTCTAATCTAGTATTTTTTTAATTATTTTAATAAGAATACTACTATTAGTTTAGCTTTCTTAAGTTTAAAATAGTAAAAAAAAATATAGTGTATAGTTTATACTAGCTAGTTATAATTATACTATAAGAACTTACCTAGAACTTCTATTATTACTAACTAAGTGTTAAGGCTAAGAACTTTTGCATAAAATAAAAGTAAAGTAGTAGCTTCTATCTTTAAGAATTTTTTATAAAGTAGAATTATAAGTGTTTTCTATAAAGTATACTAAGTAAATACTATTTATTTTTTTAATATATTTTACTATTAGTGTTACTACTTTATCTTTACTTACTTTATTATAAAAGTAGTTATATGCTAGTAATACTAATAGTTACTAGTATAATAATTATAGTTTACTCATGTTTTTTTTTTATGTATTTTTGTTTTTATTAGTATTAGTAGTTTTTAGAAGTTTTATTATAAAATAAGCTAAAGCTTTTTTTTTGTTTAAATTTAAAGCTTTTTTAGTAGAGTTAATAGTTATACTATATTTTACTATTAACTTACTAGTAATATCTAAACATTATTAAGAGTACTTACTGTCTTTTTTTTTTTTTTTACTAAGTTTTAGCTAGTTTCTAAAGTTTTTAAAAAGCTATAGTATTTATATAAAGTAAAATTAGTAAAATTAGAATTTTTTTTAATAACTATTATTAGCATTTTTTATATCCTTTTATAATCTTATAAAAGTATTAGTTTTAAGTTTTTTTAAATAGTAAAAAAAGGCTTTTTACTATAAAATTATTATTATCTTAAATTTTCTATACTTAAGTACTATAAAGTATTATTAAGTAAATAACTACTATATATAAAAAACATAAATACTTTATAAATAGACCTTATATTAATATAGTAATTTATAATATAACTTTAAAAAACTATTATACTTTTTTTTACTATTTTATAAGTGTATTTTTTTATTAAAGCTATAAGTTTACTTATACTCTAAAATATATATACTTAAGTTTTAAAAAGTAGCTTTTTAACTAGTAATTTATATAATTAACACTAGGCCTATACTATTATAGTTTTTTTTTTAGTAAAGTATATAAACTAGAATTTTTTTAGTAAAAAAGTAGCTTTATAGTATTTTACTTATACTATATATTAATTATACATAACTATTAGGTATTAATAATTTCTTATTATATAGTTTTTTTAAAAAATAAAATTTATATTATTAATAAAGCTAAATACTAGTATATTATTATAACTTATATTTAATTAATATTATTGCTTATTAATATTACTATATAATAAACCTATATTATTCTAATTCTATTAGTATTTAATCTCTTATACTTAGTATCCCTGTTTTATAGGGGATGCTAGTGTTTAATGATGTAAATATAAATAATAATTTAGCTATAACTAAAAATTACTTTTACTATCTAGAAATGCTAGTTTTTATTACTTTTTTAATATTACTACTAAGGCTTACGCTTGCGGAGTATATATAAAAAGTAATTATTAAATTTAATACTATTCTTAATAGCAAACTTAATATGCGATATCTGCTTATATAGTAGAAACTATAGACCTTAGTTAATTAACTAATAAAATAGGCTACTTAGTAGTAGTAAAATATTAATTTTTTAAAGTAATAGTAATGTGACTAGCGGGAGTAGAGTACCGCTTAAAAGAGTTAACTTAAATATATTAAAAATCTATTAAATAAACTCTTATTATATCTCTATTAATTAGTATTACTGCTATTACTACTAATTTATATAGTAGCTTTTTAATTTAGGCTATTAACTTTTATACCTAACCGCAACATTCTAAAGCGCTTTATAGGAAAGATTTTTATATACTATAATAATACTACAAAAACACTCTACCTAGAGACTCTTATATAAAGAGTTAATAATATAAAGAAATTAATAACTTTAGATATAATTATTACAGCGTGTTGGCTCCTAAGCAGTAATTTTATTTTTATAGTAAACTTAATAAATATAAAAAAATAGCTAGAAGTAAATACTATATAGCTATAGGTACTTAAAGAGAGTTTATAACTAAATAAAAAAAAGTTCTCTATACTAGTATATAGTATACAGTTAAAAGACTTTAATGTTAGGTAATAAGAGTAGGTAATTAAGTATATCTATAATAATAACTACTAGCTAAAATAGGTAGGTATAGAGATACTAAAAATTTACTAGCTATATTACTTTTTATAGAATAAACAAACTTATAGAGCTCTAATTATAAATACTATTAGCTTAAAATAAATAAACTAGTTTATAAATAAAGGATTTCTATAGCGTTTTAAGCTTAGGTAGTATAAGTTATTCTATAGTATCTATAATCTTACCTAATATTTTAAGTACTAAAAGTATAGGTATATAGCTAAGCACTGCTAGTTATAGTAGTAATATAGCTACTATACAAACTTTATTTATTCTAATAAAAAGTATAGTATTAGGGAGAAGAAGGGGATACTAATATATACTACTTATAATAAATAGTATATAACTTAAAACTATAGCTATCTAGAATACTATAAGTAGTAGAAAAGAATTTAGTTTATATATATTACTTAGCTATATAAGTATAACTATAGCACTTTAGAAGCTATAGCTATATTTTTATAGATAATAAATTTTTTAAAGTATACTTATTATAATATCTTAGTTAAGTTTATAGCTATATCTCCTTTTATATTTCTCTTTATATTTATTAAATTTATAAAGTAAGGATGTAGTAAGTCTCTAAATTAGTCTATACTAGACTTTAAGAATTAGTTTCTATAAAGTATACTTTAAGATAGCTTATAGAGAATAAATTATAGAACCTTTTTTAGTACTAAAAAGCTATTATATATAAACTACTATACATACGCTAGTTAGGGGTTTTTGGTTTATTAAAATAGTTTTTTTTTATACTTATTTATTTTAAAACTATATACCACTAGGGCCGTACGGCGTAAGAGAAATCAATTAATTAATTACTATAACTATACTAAAACTTTTTTAAAAAATTAAAAATAAAAAAGGAAATAAAACTAGTAAAAGTAGAAAATTTTATAAAATCCTAGTTTATATTTAAATTTACTTACTTTAATATTTAAAAAATAAAATATGTGTTTATTAAGTAGTTAAATAGCTTTATATAAAGTAAACTATTTACTTTAATAATAAGTTAAGTATATATTACTTATATTTAATATAAACTTTAATTATAATATATATTTATTAAATACTTTTATATAAAAATGTTTATTTAATTTTTTTATAATAGTTTTTTATATAAGTTACTTAATACAGTAATTTTTTTTATTATAGTAATAATATTTTTTATATAAAGTTTAATTATTTTATTTACACTTTAGTTATAGTATAAATATAAAGTATTTACTTAAAAAAAACTTATTTTTTATTTATATTTTGTTAAAGTAACTTTAAAATATTATATATTTTTTCTATTATTATATTTTATAAGCTTTATTATAGTTTATATAAAACACTTTTTTAAAAACATTTTATTATACTATATATATTAGTATAGTATTTATATTATATTTTTTTACTATATAAGTTTTAAGTATAGCTTTATTAACTATATTAAAAATATTATTTAATAATTAGACTATAGTTAAATAACCTTACTTTAAAAGCTAAAAGTTAATAACTAGTTTACTTTTTATAATTTTTTATTAAATTACTTAAGTAAAGACCCTAATAATAAAAGTTTTATAAGTTTTTTCTAGTTTTTTTTTAACTATTTATAGTAACTTTTATAGTATACTCTTTATACTTTAAAGTTATATAGCTATTAAATTTACTTAATAACTATACTTAGTACTAATTATTTTATAGCTTTATATATTACATAAATTAGTTTAGTATTATTTATATTTTCTTTTCTATTAATTTTGAGTTTAAGTAAAACTTCTATAACTTTTAAAATATAGTTTTTATTAAAAAAATTTAATTCTAAAATGTTTAGTTTATTTAGAAATTAGTTTTTTATAATTTATAAAAGTATGTAGATGTTTATATTACTATTTTTAAAAGTATATATAGTAAAGACTTTTAGTATTACTATTTTTACTTTTTTAAAATTTCTTAAGACAAATTTAAATTATAGATTTTTATAATATAATAATAGAATTTATTATATATAATATTTACGTAACTATAGCTACTTAAGTTTTATTTTAAATTTAGAAAATTTCTTCAAATATTTTTTTTACTTAGTAGTTTTGTAATTTTATTAATTTCTATTTTAATTTAGTTAAGCTATATTTTATTTTTATTATTTTAAATAGTTTAGTAACTTATTTAAAATTTTTAAACATATTATAATACTTTTATTATATTAGAAAGAATTTTCTAGTAAAAGTTTTTTTTTCTTAAAATTATTTTTAATTTTTTAATTAATTTTAATTACTTTTTATTAGTTTTTATTTAACTAGAATTAATATTTTATAGGACTGTTTACTTACTTATTAGTTGTTTTTTAATGTGTTATAGTTATAGTTTTTATAGTTATAAAAAAATATAACTTACTATTATTTTCTATACTATATAAATAAAATATAAAAAGTTTTTAAAAGTAATTAATTGTAAAATATTTAATGCTAATATTAATTTTGTTTAGGTTACTTTTAAGCTTTTTTTATTACTACTATAGTTTATATTTTAGGTACTAATTTTATATAAAATATACTACTACTTTTTATTACTTTATTATATAAATAAAAGAAATAGTTAAACTATTATTATTAAAGTAACAATAAATAAAGTAATTTATTACATTATTAAAATAAAAGTATAAAAGAAATTTTTTTATTAAATAAAGGTATAAGTAAATACTTAACTATTTAATTAAAAGTTTATAAAAATATTATTTTAGCTACTTATTATATTATTAATTAAGTAATATAAATATATTTTATATTACTTTTTAATAGTATACTATTAAATAATAAATTTCCCTTTATAAATAAATATATATATATATATATATATATATATTATTATTATTATTATTATTATTATTATTATTATTATTATTATTATTATTATTATTAAACTCATAAACTAGCTTTAAAGTATATTAAAAGTAAAATTAAAAAATGTTACTTTAATTTACGTTAGTATATATATATTTTTTTTACTAGTTTTATTATTTATAAAGTATAAGTATATTTTTAACATTTATTTTAGTTTTATATACTAACTTACTTTTTTATATACTTTTTTCTATTAAATTTTTAAAATTACAAAGTTTTGTATTAATAAACCTTTTTTTAAAAGTAATAATAGGTTATATTAACTTTAGTTAATAAGTTTACAAAAATATAAAGTTATTTTTTTATAATAAAGTAAATAAGTAATAAACTTTATATTATAAACTTATAAGTAGAAGCCAAAGTTTTATTTACTTTTTTAATAAAATAAATATAATTAAAATTTATAAGTAGTTAGCTAATAGTTACTATTTTAACTAAATTTTTAAAAGTATACTTTAATTAATAACTATTTTCTATTTAAATATAATTAAAAGTAGACATTTTTTACTTAAAGAAACTAATATACTAAAAAGTAGTAGCTTTTTTATTTAATTACTTTTTAAGCTATAGTTATTAAGTACTTTAAATTAAATACTCTTTTTCTTAAAAGTACTTTTTTTTATAGTAAATTTAGTTTCTTTAAACTTTTTTAAAATAAAATACTTTTTATTAGAAAATAATATAAATATAAAATAGTTAATTAATTTTACAAATAGTTATATACTTATTTTAAAAAATAAGTTATATATATTTAAGTTTAAATAATTATAGTAATTTTAAAACTAATATATACTAAAAACTTTAACTTTATTAAAAGAGTATTTATTGAAAAACTAATATTTTTTAAAAATTTCTAGTAATTTATAATAACTTAATAAATTAAATAGTTTTATACTAATAATAATTTATTTAAATTTCTACTTTCTTAACTTTTAATAATAAAATATTAGTTTACTATAGTTTTAATAAGTAATAGAAAATTAAAGTTTAATTTTAAAAAAAGTTTATAAAATATTTACTATATTTAAAAAGAGTAGTAATATATTTTATAAGAAAGTAATTTACTTAAGTAAGTAGCTTACTTTAAAACTTACTAAAAAATTAAAAATTTATACATAAATATCTTAATAACTACTTAATAATAAATTCTAGAAATTTAATAAGTAATTAATAGTACTTTAAAATAAATACTATTAAATTTTTAAGAGCTAGTAACTAATTATTATTAAAATAATAGTATTTTAACTACTAAATTTACTTTTATTTATATATTTTAATAATAATTATTTGTGTGACGGCTATTTCACCTAAAGTGCGCTTAGGTTATATAATCGTCTGCCTATTTAGGCCTAGTACTAAGGCACTAGTCTATATAAGCACTTCAGCCCTATATACCTTCATTAACTTTATTCTAGAGTAGTTAACTTTAGCTATCTTAACTATCAACTCAAACGTCGATTCCAAGAATCTGCTAGCCGTGACATTACTTTAGCACCATAATTCTTTGGGCTGTAGAGCCGACACAATACTCAGGTCAATCGTGTGGCCACTCTTTGGAGCTCCGCCATCAAACCACCGCCCATTCTTTCGAAAATCCTGCTCCAGGCAAGTCTGGAAAATCCTGAACGCCGTTCTCGCTCAGGTCCGATCCTTCTCGTTGCAGCAACCAGTAAACTGCTGCTTCGCCGTCAAAAAAAAGGTCTTCTTTAGTTGTTGCGCCGTCTTCGCAGCAGCTCCGAGAGCTCAGTACTACGCCGTCTTCGTACGTACTCCGATAGCTCTACTTCAGCTCATTCCCGCCTGCGACGCCGTTTCGTCGTACTTGGCAGGGTCGCCAGCTGGATTGTAAGTGCCGATTCCACTTCAATCGACCTTCTCGCATGCAGAAGAGTTTTCTTTCAAAGTCTGTCAATCTCTTAGGGTGAACCGATTCATTCACTTCTACCGCGAGCCGACGACAGCAAAACCCACCCATACAATCTTTTCTTTTCTTTCTTTGTAAACCCATCGACTAATACCTCGACTAATACCTTATACCTTGCTCCAATCAACCAAACAACGTCTCCAGCCAAACAACGTCTCCAGCCAAACAACGTCTCCAGCCAAACAACGTCTCCAGCCAAACAACGTCTCCAGCCAAACAACGTCTCCAGCCAAACAACGTCTCCAGCCAAACAACGTCTCTAGCCAAACAACGTCTCCAGCCAAGCAACCTTTCCACCACCTGCAGTCTGCACAAAGCGCGTCACAAGCAGCAAAAGAAGTGCCCACAAAAGGTCATCACAATAGACACGCTCGTGATGGACACGACTCCCACATTTCTCAAGAAGCTAGCAGACCCCAGCCTTGCAGCGGTCGAAGAAGACTACCGATATCGAAAAGTTTTGCCAAAAAACCCAGTGTACCCCAGTGAACACCTGCTGCGCGACAGTACTGTCAAATATACGCGCATCCAGCACGACCACGACAATGAGGCACCTCTCACCATTACACTGCCAAACCTCTCTTCAGAAGACAGCCAACCAAGAATCGTGGTTTGCAACAAGGCCTCGCTCACAAAAGAAAATCAAGACGCTCTCGTTGCCTTCATCATCAATTCTCAGCTATCCCGAACAGTGGACGACCAACAAATCAACATGCTATGGCAACTCGTTCAACCAGCAAGCCAAGCAAATTGCTGAGCTCCAAGATGAAATTACGCTATAAGATGAAGAAGAGGCAAAGCTCAAGAAGCAAGTCAAAGACCTGAGAATTCAAGTAGCAGGAATCAGACAACTTGAAGCTAGGCCACGTTTTCCTTCTATCCCTACAGCTAGAACTCCGCGCCCTGACGCGCAATCCGCCTTCATAATGGAAGACTTCTTAAATAATGCTTACCAATCTACCAGCCCTTAGCCTACTACTGCTATCACATGCCCAGACGCTTTATTTGGACTCTATGACACTAGTAACTCGTACGTGAGCAATAGCAGAGTCGAAGAGCCTATCTAGTATATAGCTATTGCCAAGCCCTCACGATTGTCTGCCAAAATCCCTAATCTGCCTATTCTTACCAACAGCAAGGACCTACCTTATAAGCATTGGGACTTCCAGATAAGCAACAAGCTTATTGGCAACGCCAATTGGTATGAGAAGAGTATAAAGGTAGCTACTAAGCAAGCTCGAGCATTATACATTATTGATAGAATTATAGGTAAGGCCATGGATTATCTCTACTCCTATATGAAAGCTAATAGAGGACGAGTAGCCTTTACTAAAACTAATATCTTAGCCTTTCTCTATACAATCTTTATAAACCCGCTAGAGTGTTACTAAGCTAAGAACTAGCTACGTAGCCTTAAGTACGTTCTTAATAATAATATTACTAACTTTATTAATAAATTCTATATATTAGCAAACTAGGCCTAGCTCCTATATAATAAATAAAAGAATAAGCTATATAATAAACTACTATTAGGTTTATAACTCCTATTAATAACATAATACCTTAATACTAGCTTTAACTTTAAGGAGTACTATATTACTACTAAATTATATATTATAGCTCTAGATTTAAGTGCTTAGAAATAATAAATATAATATATAAGTAAATAATAGCTTACTATAAATTAAAGCAGCCGTCTTATTTCTTTACTTATTAAATTACTAAAACTAGTAATTATATCCCTACCTACTTCTAGTGTACGTTGTTATAATTATAATAAGCTAAATTATTTATTAAAAGATTATAAAGCTTTATATATTATTAAAATTAAAATAATTAAGTAATAATAGATAGCTTTATTACTTATTAAAAACTATCTTTCTTTAAACAAAAATAAAGAGGCTGATGCTTATATTAATAATTTAAAAATTAACTTCTAAGTAAAAACTTTAGCCTAGAAATAATAATAAAAGTAATAAGCACTTTTTTTACTATAAAAATCTTAGTTATAAGTAATTTATCTAACGTTAAGCATAATATTATAACTTTAAAAAAGAAATTTAGATTATATAAGATAAATACTACTTACTAGTAAGATACTAATAGACGTAGCTAATAAATAAACTAGTAGATTTAAATTTTTAAGTACTTAAACTACTATTAACGTGCTAGACCACTCTTAATAATTAATAAAAATAAAGAAATTAATAATACTATTAATAAGTTAGTTTTATTAACCTAAATAATAATATTTATTAAAAAGTAAGTATTATTACTTAGGCTACTAGCACCCTTTAAATAGACTTAGAAGCTTAAATAGAAAAAATCAACTTAGTAAAGTAACCTATCTTAAGAAACTTAAAAAAAAAGCTATAAAATCTAGTTACTAAGAAATAACCTTTATTTATAAAGTATTTAACTTAGACTAATTATATTTATAGCTACTACTGCTTTTATATTAAGTATTAAAGTAAATTATATAATCTTTTATTTAACTACTATAAATAAAAGCTTAGTACTTGTTTAAAAATAAAAAGCTTAACACCTTTACTAAAGTAAAAATAATAATACTATTAAATACTATTTAAGCTTATTATAATTTAGGACTACTTACTAAGCTTAATACTAATACTAGTAACAGAATTTTTATAAAAGTATTATTATAACTATAATTTAATAGCTATTAGTATTCTATTGTCTTTTAATTAAAGACTATAGTTAAATTAAAAATAAATTATAAGATTTATAATAAAGAAATACTTATTATTATAAAAGTATTTTAAGAATAGCATTTCCTACTTATTAGATTTTAATAAATATTTTTTATAGTATATACTAACTACTACACTTTAAAGTATTTTATAACTAAGTAATTACTAAATCCTTATTAGGCTCAATAATTAGATATTTTAGTAAAATACTATTTTAAGATTATTTATATTTTAGGTTTTATTAATATTATAGCTAATACCCTCACGCGTAAGTAAAAAGAGCTGAAAATATAAAAAAAATATATATTATTATATAGATATAAATCTTAGTTAATTTATAGCTAGTACTTAATATTATTAAATATATAGAATTAGATAAGTAAGCCATAAACGTGGCTTAAAAGACTACTAAGTATAATTTAAAAAGTAGGGTTTTTATAATAATTAAAGTAATAACTACATACTTAAAAAAATTTTATTTTTTTAATTATACTAAAAGATAATTTAATTAAGCATAGAACTATCTTTATAAAAATTTATAATAAAGAATAAAATAAAAGGTAAGTATATATAAGAGTTAGAAATAACTATTTTTTATAGCTAAAAATAATATAATAGTTAGTTTACCTAAAGTACACTTAGGTTATATAATTATTTATTTATTTAGGCCTAGTATTTTAGTAGTAGTTTATATAAGTACTTTAACTCTATATATTTTTATTAACTTTATTCTAAAGTAGTCAACTTTAGCTATTTTAATTATTAACTTAAATATTAATTCTAAGAATATACAAGCTATAATAAGTTACTAGCTTTTAAAAATTTTATAGTATTTATTTTAAAGTATTATTAATTACTTATTAAATTTCTAGAATTTATTATGAAGTAGTTGTTAAGATATTTAAGTATAAATTCTTAATTTTTTAGTAAGTTTTAAAGTAAGCTACTTACTTAAGTAAGTTATTTACTTATAAAATATATTAATAATAAATATTAATATAAAGTGTTTTTAGATTTTATTATTAAAATAAACATAATTTAAACTTTTTAATAAAAATTAATTAAAAAACAAGTTTAATACTAGTAGTTATAATAATTTTAAGTTTAATTAGTTAATTTACTTTATTTTATATATTAGTTTAGCTAAACTTTTTTTTTTAAAAACACTATATACTTTTTACTAAGTATATTAAAAACCTAATTTTTTTATTTTAAAAAAAGTTAAAGTATTTAAAATAAGCTTTTACTTAAATATATTTATATAAAATAATAAAAATATTATAATAATTAATATAAATAGTTAAAAGTATTTATATTTAATTAATAAAAGGAATTCTTAAATTTATTAAAAACTAATTACTATAAAAACATTTACTAAACCTATTTTTATGAATTAATAAATAAAAGTTAGAAAATTAAAAATAACTAAATATAACGTTTTTTTATAAGTAAGTGAGCTATATAAGTAAGTAGACTACTTTTATTAATAATTACCTTTTCTTTAATAACTTTATAAAAACTTAATATTATTTAATAAAAATTTAAAATTATCTTTTTAAATATTAGCTATAATATGTTATGGACAGTAATAATAAGGTAACTACACTTAAGAAGCTAAAGAAACTAGTAATAATAGCTAATAAAGCTTTAGAATAGAAACATATATTTAAGCTTAAAAGAAAGAATTATAAGTAAACACGGGATATATTAGCATAGGCTAAAGCCAGAGCCAAAAAGCAAGAATAAAAATATAGAACTATACTAGTAAATTAGAAGTAGTAACTTACATAACTAAGAAAGAGCTTAGTAGATAAAGATAGAGTAAGATAATAAAATCTCTAATAGCTTTAGCAGTCTCTAGTAGTATCTAATATACTATTAAATAGTATATAATATACGCATAGAGGATCTACTATAAGTATAAGGCATTAGACAGTTTATAATTACTTTTAATTCTTTATAGTTACTCTAAAATTAAGATTCACACCTTAAGTGACATAGTTTAATACTATTTTATTAAATTTTAACTTATTATATTATTTTCTTCTTATTTTCTACTAAGTTAACTAACTTCTACTAAGTCTAATAAGCTATCTAATCTAGAAGCAAGGGAACTACTAAGTATTATATAAACAGTTAGATAGCTTATTACTAGTATAATTTATATTAGTAAGTTAGCAACTTATAACATAATAGTAATTAAATTTATATTATAATAGTTTTATATAAATATAAGTTATTAAGCTTAAAATTTACTTTGCTTTAAATTAATTTTTAGCTATTCATATTTATAATATTACTTAATAATAAATTATAAAACTTAAATATAAAATACTAAAGCCTAAATTAATAATATATTAATATTTTAAAGCTATAATATTAGTAGTTTTTAAGATATTAAAAAATAGAGACTAAAATTTCTCTTTACATAGAGTTTTTAAAAACCTACTTATTTTATTACTATAAAAGCATAATATAGTTTAAATTATATATAAAATAGTTTAAATTCAACTTCTATAGTTTCTTATTTAATAGTTATCAAAATATTAATAGCTAAAAACTAATTTTTTAAAAAACTAATTCTAAGCTTAATAACTTATGATTACGTATAACTACTAAAATGAAAAGTTAATACTAGTTATACTTAATATATAGAAAGCTAATTCTAAAATATTGTTAAATAATAGTAAGTTTTCGTAAAGTTATTAAAGAAAAGGTAATTCTTAGTAAAAGTGGTCTACTCACTTATATAACCCACTTACTTATAAAAAACGTTAGTTATAATTTTAACTATAAACTTTACTAACTAAAAATTAAATAATATTATTTTTTTAACTTATTACTTAATAAAAAATAAAATGTATTAAGTATTAAAAAAGTAAAAATATAAAATTAAAATTAATAAAAAAGTACTACTAAGTATTAAATATAGTAATTTTATACTAAATAATAAGTTTTATAAAGTAAGTAAAATATTTTTACTATATTAGTTTATTACTTTAAAAAAAGTATAAATAATATATTTAAATTTACAAATACTTTTTTTTAAAATTTTTAAGTAGTAGTATATATCTGTTTTTAGTTAATAAAGTAATTTATTTACTTAATTATAATAATAACTAAAACTTTAATTTACTAAATAATTTAACTAGTTTTTAAAATAACTATTAACTTAAAGTAATAAAAAGTTAAAGTCATAAAAAGTTAAAGTAATAAAAACCTAAAATAATAATAAATTTATAATATTTTTATATACTTTAAACTATATATATACTATACTAATAAAACTAATATGTTTATTACTTTAACTAAAAATTTAAGCAGTTTTATTAAACTTTATTATATTAAAATAAAATATTATAATTTTTTTTATAAAAAGTATTTAATAATTATATATTATTAATATATATTAATTACGTTTTTATTTTTATACATACTACTTATTACTATTATTAATTAAATAGTTTAATAAAACTTTTGAACTTATTTAAAAAAGTTAGTAATAATAACTTTTAAGTTAAAAAGTTTATTAAACTTAATTATTTAAGGAAAATAAAAGTTATAATAAAAATTTATTATAACTTTTATTTTTTTATTTTAAAACTATAAGTTTTTTTATTAAAAGATTTTTACAAAGTTATTAAAAATATAGTAAAAAATAATTAATTGTTATAATAACTATTTATAAAACTTTATAAATTTTTTTATAATATATTTATGTATTAACTATACACTAGTATATAAACTTTATTTTTAAATATTTTTACTTATAACTTGTTTTCTTTTTTTTCTCTTTTTATAATATTTTAAACTAGTACTTAGTATTATATGTAGTAATTAATTAATACTTTTTTTTAAGCTTTTAACTTTTTATATATAGTATTTTTATAATACTATATTATATTACTAACTTCTTATAAAATAAATAACCTAAAACTTATTAAAAATTTTAAAAACTTTACTTTTTAGCTTTTAACCTTAAACGTAAGTAATAAATTACTTGTAAATACTTTAGTTAAATAAAAAACTTGCTATTAAAAAAGTATAAAAGTTTTTTATAGAATATTTTATAAATTAAAAAAAATAGTTACTTATTTAGTTTCTATTATTATTATTTTTTCTATTAATAAAAGTTTAGCTCTTATTACTAATATATTTAAAAATAGCTTAAGTTTTATAAACTTAATATTTATAGTAACTTTAACTAAATTTTTTTACTAACTTTATTAAAATAACTACTTAATTCTTTTGGCTAATATTTTAAATTATAAATATTTATTAAATAGCTAGATAATAAGCTTATAGGAAATAAAAATTAGTATTTAACTAATTTAGCCTATTTATATTATACTATTAGCTACTTACAAAAAAAGTTTTTAATTTAATAAAATAATTTTAACTAAATATTATATAGAGTTTAGTAAACTTACTTAAAAGTATTTATAAAAATTTAAACTAAAAAGTTACTATGTAAAGAAAATTAGTTTATATAAATTAAAAAAACTAAAGCTTTTTTTTATAAAATTTTATAAATATACTTAAAAATTTAAATAAAATAACTTTACTCTAATTATGTATTTAATAAAAGCTTTTTACCTTAACTTTTATTATACTTAAACTAAAGTTAACTTTTTAATAATTTTATTAAATATATATATGTTATTAGTAAGTATTATAATAATATACTAATATTAATTTAAAAAAAATACTAATATAACTTATATTACTTAATTATAAAGCTAGAAATTATACTATAAAAATATTTTAATACTATAAACTGTACCTTTTTTTTATTTAGTTTAAAAAAAAATTATTTAAATTTTTTTGTATTAAATATAATAAGTATAGTTATAGTATTTAAAATTAACTTCTTTTTTACTTAAACTTTAATTTAATAGTCTATTTTAAGAAAACATTTTTTTAATAATTTTTTTACTTATTTTTATTTAGTTTTAATAAATTTTATAGTTAGAAACTTAACTAGTAATTTAAACCTAACTTATTAAAAGTTTTATTCTAAAAATAAGTTGTTTTTTAATACACTTTTAATACAAAAATTTTGTTAACTTATAAACCTTTTATTTAATAACTAACTTTTGAAATTATCAAGTAAACATTTTATATATTATTTAATAAAATAGTTTATTTAATTTTATTACTACTTTAATTAATATTAAAACTACTAACATAAGTTATATTAGTAGATTTTTAATTAATATTTTAAAACTTTATTTTTTACTATTTTTACACCTTTTATATTCTACTAGTTTTAATAAAAAACAACTTAAAAAAAATTATATTTTATATACTATTAGTATAACTGTTTACTACGTAAATTATATTAAAAAGAATTGTTTTTATATAATAGTTATAGGAAATTATAAATTAAATTTTAGCTAATTTTAAGTAAAAAAGTATAAAGTTAACTTTAACTATAATATATAAAAATTATTTTTTAATACTTTTGTTACTAAACTTACTTTTTATACTTATTTTAATTACTAATATTTTTAAAAAAATTTCTTAATTACTTAAAAAATCTTTTAGTAAAATTTTTACTAAAAGACTTTTATTTTAATACTACTTATTTACTTTATTTTTAAACTTACTTTTTAAAGTTATTACTAACTACTTAAGTATAACACAATAATTGGTAAATTAAAATAAACTATTAATATAAGAACTTAATACTTACTTAAAATTTTTTTAGTAAACTATTTTTTTTAAAAAGTTTTTACTTAAACGCTAAATTTATGTTTAACTATATACTTAAATTTAATATTAAGTTAAATAAAAACTCTATAATAAGCTTTAAGAAAAAGCTTTAAAAGCTATTTAGTAAAAACTTTATTAAAAAAGTTCTACTAAAAACTTAAACTTAACTTAAATATAAATATTTATTTAATAAAGATAGTACTTCTTACTTAGTTTACTTTAAAAACATAAATATAAAATTTTTACTATTTTAATAGTTAATATTAATAAAGTTATAACTTTAAAAACTTACACTAACTTATATATAAAAGTTTTAGAAAAATACTAAAATATTTTTAAAATATTTTTATATATAAAAGCTAATAAACTGTATAAACCCTAATTATATAACTATAAAATTATTTTTAAAAAAAGAAAACAACCTCAATTAAGCTCTTTTTATAAAATGTTTGAAAATAAACTTAAAGATTTTAAAAAGTATTTAAATAAGTACCTTATTAAAAAATTTATTAAAGTAATTTTTTTTAAAATTTTTTTTATATTCTTTTTTTCTATTCTTTTTTCATAATTTTTATAAAAAAAACTTAATAAAAGTTTTTAATTTTATATAAACTATTAAACTTTAAATACTATTACTATTAAAAACTACTATCTAATTTTATTATATTTTAATAAAGTAAAGTACTTTATAAAGGTTAATATTATTTTAGCTTTTAACTACTTTTATATTTTAAAAGTATATAGTTAACTACTTTTTAAACTAAATATAACTTATTAAGTATTTTATAATACTTTTTAATATTATGTAAATAATGTTTTTTGGCTATATTTTAATCTATTTTACACAACTTATATTAATAACATTCTAATTTATAGTAACCTTTTATAAAAATACTAGTAATATATAAAGTAGATTTTAAAAACTTAAAAAAAAACTAGCTTATAACTTAATATTAATAAATGTAAATTCTATTAAAAATAAGTTACATTTTGTAAGCACATTATCTTTAATAAAAAGATTAATATAAATTTAAATAAAGTAAAGAATATTTTTAATTGAAAAAAAGTTTTATTATATAAAATACTATAAAAGTATTTTTAGAATTTATTAATTTCTATAAATAATTTATTAATAATTTTTTTATACTATAGTTTTATTTACAACTTTAATAAAAAAGAATACTAAATTTAAATTTAAAAATACTTATTAAAAAGTATTTAAAACTTTAAAACTTATATTTATAACTATTTTAATTTTTTAATTTTTTAACCTAAAACTACTAATTATTATAAAACCTAATTTTTTAAACTATGTAACTACTAGTATACTTTTTTAAAAAAATAAATAAAGTAAATACTTTTACTTATTATTTATAAAATACTTTAACTTAAAAAAAGTTTATAAAACTTAATAATAAATACTTTTTTACTTAAAACTATTTAATAATGTATTAGAATTTAATTTAATTAAAATAAATAAGTATATTTAATAAATTATTAAAAATAAATATTTAAATAATAGGTTTATTTAAAAAACGTTATTACTAATATAAAATAAAACTTATTATATTAAAATATTTTTTAAGTAAATATAAAAATTAAGAAAGTTAATTATATAATTATAGTTAACTAGTAATACTTAATAATAATAAACTTAAAATTTAACTTCTTTAAATTATATATTTTTTTTGTTAGTAGTTATTTTAATTATAAAAAAAACTTTTAAAAATTTATAACATAAATACTACAAGTTTTAAAAATTTAAATAATATATTAATATATGTTTTATTACTATATTTACTAAAAATCTAAGATATAGTAAAACGTAGTTAGAATGAAAATTTAAATACTTTTAATATTTACTAATAAGTTTTAAAACTAGTATATTAGTTAAATTTCATAATAATAAAATAAGCCTTAAATGTTTTTATAGTATTATGTATTTTTATATAACTCTAAAAGCCTTTACTTATAAGAAGTTAATTATATACTGAAGTAAGTAAAACTACTTAACATATTTTTTTTCTATATATTTATTAATTTATAAATATTTAATTAAGAGTTAATATATAATATATAGCTAGAGCCTTAATAGAAATTATAGATTTATATTTAATTTACTTTAAAAATACTTAGTATTTTAGGAGATGAAACCTTCTATTTAAAAAATTAAATAATAAAACTAGTAATAAAATAAAGCTTTAAAGCCTATAAACTTTTTTTACTAAATTTTATTTTATAAATAGGCTGTTAATTTCTTTAGTAATAGTAAAAATACTTATTAGTTTAAATCTTAAAAACTTTTAACTATAAGTTTTATTTTATTTTCTTAGTAGGTTTACTTATTATAAACTTTATTAAAAAAATTTTTAAAGTAAGTAGTATTGTTTAAAGAATATAGTAATAAATTAAAACTTTTAATAATAAATTCTTAGTTTTAGCATTAATAAAAAATATAGTAAAATATAATAAGTAGTGTAAATTATAAAGTTTAGTAAATTATTAAAATTTTAAACACATATTATGTTTTTTAGTTTTTTATAGAGTGTATTTATTTAATTATTATTTAACTTTTTAAGTTTTATTTAGTATTAAGTATTTATTCTACTTACATATATAAATTTATTTTAAAACTATTAATATTAATGTGCTAGCTTTAAGTGTAGTAAAATAATTATTCTAAAACTAAGTACTATAACTTACTATAAAATAACTCCTTAACTTTTAACTTTAAATTAAGTAGAAATATCTACTAAATTTAAGTATATTAATAAGTAAAGAAAAGGAAACTAATAGAAATTACTTTAGTAATAGTAAATAAAGTAGTAATAACTTAAATTTAAAATCTAGCTTTTTTTAAGAGTTTAAGTTATAATTTATAAAAAGAGCTTTAGTATTAGCATTAGCTTAAGTTTTTTAAAATAAAATATTATAAAAAATAAAAACTCTATATATAGTTATTAGTTTTTATTATGTAAAGTTCCTTTAATAAATTAAGTTATTTAGAAATATAACTTTAAATAAGAAATAAATTTCTTTTAAAACTAAATACTAGCTAGAAACTAATAGTATATAAGTAAAATAATTTAAAAATAAAAAGTACTTTAAAAAAAAAGTTAAAAAGTACGTATAATTATTAAAAAAAAGTACTTATAACTAGATTTATTTATAGTTATTTATTTAGGCCTATACTTAGTATACTAAGTAAATTAGTATTAATGTAAGTAGTTAAATAAAGGCCTTAAGAATATAGTTTTTTTTAAAAGTATTGTTACTTAAAGTATAATATAGCTAGCCTAAACTAAAGTTTATATTTTAGTTAAAATATTAGCATAATAACTATAAACAGCCTGTTTTAAAACACAAACTAAGAAGTCTAATATTTATATAAGTATTTAGATATTAAACTTAAATGTGTAATAAAAGTAAACAATTAAAGACCTCTTTAAAAATATACTATTAACTAATTCTAATATTTTTAAGTAAATTTAAGTAAAAGTATAACTATTAAGATCTAAAAAATAGTAAACTATATTTAAATAAAATAAAGCTAAAGAAAGCTATAGTAAAGACTTATAATAATTCTAACATATAAATTAATTATTAAATTTAGGTATAAAAATAAAAAAATAATTAAACTATTTAGTAGCTAATTTCTGCCAAAGTTTTCTTTAAAATAATAGTAATATATTTAGTTTTATAAAATAAAGTAAATAATTAAAGACTTAGAAGTTGAAATAACTTTTACCTATTTTTAAACTTTAAATATATAAGAAGTTTTTATTACTTTATTAAATATAGATATTTAAATATACTATTACTAATAGACCATTTTTAGTAAGTAGAATTAGTAATATAGAATAAACTAAATATAAAATTAAAGTACTAAAATACACACTTATTAAATACTATAAAAAATATTAGTTTAGTTAGATAGTAGAATAGTAGCTATAAAAGTTAAAATTTATTAAAAAGTATATAATAACTTTCCTACTAAATCAACTAGCTCTAAAAATAAATAGTATTTAAGTATACCATTTATATTTTACTACTAAAACTAAAATTACGCTCTAATAAGTAAATAAATATAAAAACTTATAATAAAGCCTTAAAATTAACTTTAAGTTAAATAGTTTTTAGTATAGATTTTAGTAGTAGTAGTAGTAAATATTTAAATAAAAACTTTAAAAACTAAAATAAAAAAAGGTTTCATGTAAATAGTAATTAATTATATATTAGTTAATTTTAAGAAATAAAGTATTTTTATTTTAATATTAGTACTTACACTATACTTTTAAAAAAGAAGCTAGTTAACATTTTAGTACTTAAATATAAATTCTTTATAGTAACGTAACTAAAAGTAAAGACTTTAGTAAAAAGCTTAAAAAGAGTTTTTTTTTTCTTAATAATTTATTACCCTAAAATTAGTTTGTTTAAAGCTAGAGTTTAATAGCTAAAAGAGTATTATACTTTTAAAATATTTAATATACTTCTAATAAGCCTTAAAAATTTACTTAAAAAAATAATTTTTATACTAAGTTATACTTATAACTATTGTAAGTTTTTAAGGTAAAAAGCTTTTAGTTAATAAAATAATATAAAATAAGAAGTTAGTAAAATAAATGTATAATTTTAGAAAAAGACTTAGCTTTAAAGTTAAATATATTAGGCTTTAAATTAAAGTTTTTAGTGTAAATTAGTACTAGCTGTAAAGTAGATACCTTTTAATACTAAAATTTAAATATTTTTAATAAATTTTAACTATTTAGTGTATGCTTAATAAGTAACTTAAAACTAATATAAATAAAAGAAATTTAATTATATAATTAAAATATAGTATTATAATAGCTAGAAAATAGTGTTAATATAATATAATTTCTATTTAATACCTTAAATATTAAGAAAAAGAGATTCTAATAAGTATAGGTAAATAATAAAAGTAACTATAACTCTTTTAAAATAGCTAAATACCTTATTATTTAATTAATAATATATATAAATAAATTAATAAAATATTTATTGTTCTTATTTACTATTTAGTAAAGCTATAGCAAAGAATATAAACTTAATAGAATTAATAAAAAAAACTCTATTCAGCTTAATTATAATTTAATATTATAAAAAAATATAAAAAGTATAAAATAAATGAAAGCTTTAACACTAGTAAAATATTACTACTTTTATTTTTTTTATATTTATTTAATAAAGTAAAGCTAAGCTTTAAAATTTAATTTCTAATATTAAAGTTTTTTATAAGCTAATCTAAGTTAAAAATATTATTAAATAAGAAGTTTAGATAAAGTAATATATTTATTAAATTATAATATAAATATTCTAAAAAAGAATTATAAAGAATAGAAATTTCTAGTAAAGTAAAAAAGTAAAAGTTCTTTTAATTTTAAATTTTAGTATAAATATAAACTATAAAAGTATAGCCTATTAATCTTTTAGTTTAAAATTTAAGACTAAAAATACTAGAAAAGTTACTATAGAAATTAAGTATTTATAGTATAAATAAAGTAGTTACTTAAATATTTGTAATAAAATATTTATGAAATTATTTTAAATTTTAAATTTTAGTAGAGTTTAGTTTAGTTTTCTTTCTAACTCTTAAAAAATATATTAGAAAAGGATTTTTTAAATATAATATTTATACTAGGTGACATACCTAAATATAAGGAACTTTCATTAAATTAATAATACTAAGTATAAATAGTACTGCTTTTATATAAAGTAAACTACATACTTTATATAATAAAAATTTATTAAATAAAAATAATTTATAGTACTACTTAACTTTTTACACTTTTATATATACTATAAAGATAGGTATTTTCTAAAAAGCTAATAGTAAAATATATAAAGCTAAAGTATTTAATACTTACTAAAATATAAATTAGATTTTTTATTTTATTAGTATTTACTTTAGCTCCTAACTTGTAAGGTTATAGTAAAATAAAAATTGTTTAGTTTAAAGTATAGACTATACTTATTTAAAAAGATTTTTTAGTAACTTAAGTTTAGTATTTACCTAAAAAGCTTTAGGAGGTTAATTAACGCTTTAGTTTTAATTAACTAAATAATATAAAACTAGCTTATAATAACTAAGTATTTATAATAATATTATTTTTTAATTTTTTAATATTAACTCTTTTTATTATACTAAAGTAGAATTTAGTAAGCATTAAATTATTTACTTACTAATAAAGAATATAAGCTAAGTTTAAATTATTATAAAATAAATTAGTTTTACTCTATTAATAACTATCACTTTAGTAGTAATTCCACTTAGTATAAAAAAAACTATAGATTTAAATAATTAGTTTTTATAGCTATTTAACTAAATATTACTATAAAGCTATTATTTACTAAATTATAGCTAAATAATTTTAAGTTAGAATTTATATTAAAATAAAGTAAATTTTAATTATATATTATAGTTAAATATAAATAGACTTTTAGTTTAAAACTTTAGTAAACTAGTAATAGTAGTTTTATAATAATTAAAGCTATTAATTAGTATATTATAATTTGACAACATGTAGAATTAAATTCTTTATAAATAACTTAATTATTTAGCTAAGTTATATAAGTAGTTAAGTAGTTTTATTATTATAAGCTATTAAGCATAAGCCTAATACTAACTTAGTTAAAGAATTCTTTTTATTAATATTAAGAAAAAGAGCTAGTACTTTTTTCTTCTAGGCTTATTTAAAATGAAAAAGAAAAAGAAGTTACTAAGTTTAATAAGAAAATAAAGCTATCTTAAGAAAGTAAGCTAAAAAAAAATTAAAATAAAATACTATTAGCTTATTAATTAAATAAAAGAGTAAAAAAAAGAGAATAAAAAGTAAAATCTAGGTTATAAAACTAAGATACTAAAGAAAAAAGGTAAAGAAATAAATTCTTAATATATTAACTTACTTAGTAAGTATAGAATTTTTAAGATAATAAATAAAAAAAATTCTACTTATATAGTAAGTCTTAAAATAAGAATTACTAAAATTTTTATACTAACTTACTAGGTTTACTTACTTAGTAAATATATTTATATTCTATAGTCTATCTACTACTCTAGTAGATTTTTACTTAGTATGTTAATTTACTTAGTAAGTAGGCTCTACTTACTTTAGTAAATTTACTTATTTAATATATATATTTACTTAATATATTAACTTATTTTAGTAGATTTACTAACTTAGTATATTTACTTATTTAGTATATTTACTTACCTAATATATCTATATACCTAGTATGCTTTTTTACCTAGTATATTTACTTACCTAGTATATTTACTTACTTAGTATATTAACTTTCTTTAGTAAGTCTACTTAGTGTGTTTATTTACTTAGGATATTTATTTATTTAGTATATTTAATTATTTAGTATATTTACTTATTTAGTATATTTATTTACTTAATAAGTAGATTTTATTTACTATAAGTCTACTTATTTAATATATTTACTTACCTAGTATATTTACTTATCTAATACGATTATTTATTTATGTCTACTTATTTAGTAGGTTTAATTTCTTAGTAGTTAAATCTATTTTATCTTATATTTACTTATTTTAATATATAAGAAAATAGATTTTTATACTTACTTAATAAGTTTACTTATTTAATAAGTTTTATATAAAATTTTGTATAAAAGTTTATATTTTTATTTATAATTTTTTTTCTTTTTAGCTTATATATATGTACATGTATATTATATATATTTAAAGAAATATTTAGTTTAGATTTATTTAAGTAGAACTTTTAACAAAAATATATAAAAATTTATAATAATATAAATACTAATTAAAAATTAAAAACTTTTTTTTCTCTCTGTAATGCTAAAATAAATTATGTCTAATTTCTTTTTTATAAATTTTAAAAACAGCTTTATTATCTATTAAATAGACATATATAGTAAAAAAAAAAAATTATTTTTTATTAAATAAATAAATTATATATTTAAATACTAAATGTAAAATTATTTTTAAAAGTCTTTATATTTTAGATTTTTTATACTTAAATTTTAACAATCTAATAGACAGTTTAATTTAATAATTTCTAAAATAGAAATTTTTTCTTTTTTCCTTTTTTTTTAGTATTGTTATTACATTTTATATTTTTATTTAAAATTATTATAAATAGAAATTACTAGTATATTATATATATATTAAGCCTGTGGCTTAGCTAGTAGTTAGTGTTTAAATAAAAAAAATTAGTAAGAAAGCTATATAATAAGTAAGCTCTAATATCTTTTAAATTAAATATAAATTTTTTTAAAATACTTTATAACTATATATAATTACACTAAAATATAGTTTTATTTAAAGTTTTTGTTTATAAATACTATATATATTTAATATAAATTACTAATAAAATTAACCTTAAATTTTTTTTTTATATTTTAACTTAAAATTGCTGTTAACATACTTAAAGCTAGCTTTAGAGTATATAAAAAGTAGAATTAAAAGATTTTACTTTAGTTTATTTTCTTTAACTAGTTCTACTATTTATAAAGTATAGATATATACTTAATACTTATTTTATTTTTATATATTAACTTACTTCTTTTTTAGTTTTTTTTAGGTTATATAATTTCGTACTAGTAGACCTCTCTTTTAAAGTAGTAGTAAACTATATTAACTCTAGTTAATATATTTACTAAAGTAAAAAGTTATTCTTTTTTATTTATAATAAAATAAATAAGTAATAAGCTTTATTATTATAAGCTTATAAATAAAAGCTAAAGTTCTACTTTCTTTTTTAATAAAATAGATATAATTAGAATTTATAAATAATTAGCTAATAGCTATTATTCTAGCTAAATCTTTAAAAATAAGTTTTAATTAGTATGTACTTTTTTTTAAATATAACTAAAAATAAGCTCTTTTTATTTAAAAGGCTAATATAATAAAGTATAGCAGTTTTCTAGCTTAATTACTTTTATAGTAGAACATTTTTTAAGAAACTTAGTAAAAATAAATAAATAGTTTTTAACTACTTTTTAAGCTATACTTATTAAATACTTTAAATTAAATACTTTTTTTTTAAAGGCGCTCCTTTTTTATAGTAAATTTAGTTTCTTTAAAAACTTTTTAAGCAGAATACCTTCTATTAAAAGACTATATAAATATAAAACAGTTATTTAGTTAATTCTACTAATAGTTATATACCTATTTTAAAAATTAAGCTATATATATTTAAGTATAAGTAATTATACTATAAAACTTTAAGTAACTTATTAAATTAATTATTATTTATTTAATAGTATTTTATAATTTATATAATTATAATAATTTTAGAACTAATACATACTAAAAATCTTAACTTTAAAAGGAGTATATTTATTAAATAAAAAACTAATACTTATAACAGTACTGCTTGTTTAGCTTACTATAAATTATATAATATTATAACTAGTTATACTAGCTATAATTTAGTATAGAGCTTAGAGTATAGCTAGCTCGCGCTTAAGCTATATATTATTTTATTTAAAAGTAAGCTTTCTTAATACCTCTTTTCTTTTTATTTTAGTATAACTAAAATAAAGTTAATTTATTTTATTAACTTATATTTATACTATAACGCGTGAAGACTAAGCCTATTATTATATTATACTAAAATCTCTTTTATTCAGCTAGATAATAGTGATATAATATTAAAGTTAAATTATATAATTAATTTAAGTATTTAATTTATTAATAACTGCACCTAGAGGATTAATTACATAACTATACTAAGTTATTAGTTTATTAACTATATAATTTCTACTAGAAAGTCTTATAGTAGTAAATAATTAAAATCTTAAGTAATAGCCTATATAAGCTTTATATAGCAGGCCTTAAAGGTGACTTAACAGGTAACTAAAAAACCTATAATAATAAATATTATACTTATTAAATTAAAAAAAAGCTATAAAAGCTTTAGTAAATAATTCTTTTTTTTTCTTTTTTTTTTTTTTAGAAACTATTCTCTTCCTGCTAGAGAAACTAACCCTTGTGAGTACTACTAGTTTATCTTTTTTATACTAAAAAATTAGTTAACTACTTTATCCTACTAAGGCCTAAAAGCTTTATATATATATAAAAATAAATAGATTAAGACTATAAGAAAGCTTTCTACGCTAGAGATAAGAATTAATTCTAAAATAATAGCTACTAGTAATAACTATATATTTATTTCTAAGTTACTTAAGTATACCGCTACGTACTACTCTAATAACATAATTAAAAAAAAACTATACTATTAAGAAGTTTTGTATTTAGGTATGATATAATAAGAAATTTTTTATAGCTATTATTAAAAGTATTATCTAGAGAACTAATATTTATTAGCTTTAGAAAATAGAGATTATGCTTTCTACTCTAATAACTCTTAATTAAGTAATAATTACTAGTAAGCTAGAGTATAGCTATCTTAAAGTACTTATATACTATAACTATACTAATATACTAGAAAAAGCGCTTAATAAGGCTAAAACTAAGTTTAATAAGGCTAGAGATAAGTTTACTAAGTTTTATTAGCTACTAAACAATACACTTAAGCGCGTAGTAGATTAAGAAAATAAAATTAATATACTAAGAGTATAGATAAAGAAATCTATATATAATATATACTTTTTTCTTTTTATAAATGCTAGCCTAGTGTTATTATTAACACTAGTAAAGAAAAATATTTATTTAATTTTATTAATTTAGAAGACTTTTATTTAACTAGCGCGTATAAAAGTATTCACTAAGCTTAATATATAATAAGTCTTTTATTATATACGTTTAAATAAGAATATAGAGAACCTAACTACGTTCTATACTTAGTATAAGAACTATAAGTATTATATACTACTATTTAGTCTTTATAATAGCCTTACTATATTCTAGTACTATATTAATAAAATACTTTATAGTCTACTTAATAGCTTTTATATTATCTATTTTAATAATATTCTAATTTACTTTGAAGACCTGCTATAGTATAAGGAGTATATTATTTAGATATTAAGATATCTCTAAAACATAAATCTTTAGATAGATATTAAGAAAAATGAGTTTACTATTATTAGAATAAAGTTCCTAGGCCTTATTATTAGCATAAAAGGGATCTAAAAGAATCTTAAGAAGGTTACTATTATATAGGAATAGCTAGTACCTATATTAATTAAAAGCCTATAATTTTTCTTAAAATTCTATAATTTCTACAGAGCTATTTTGAAAGACTATAGACATATTATTTAACTGCTTATTAAGCTACTTAAGAAGAGTATATAGTATATTTTTATTAAATATAAGCTAGTAGTCTTTTAGTAAGCTAAAGATTTAATATTATTAGATAATATTTTAGTTTACTACTTACCCTACTGTTAAACGCGCATAGAGATAGACGTAAGTAATAGAGTTATTATAAAAGTACTATTATAGCTTTAAAAGAATAGCTTTTAGTAATTTATAGTTTTCTACTCTAAAACTATAAGCAAGCCCTAGATAAATTATGATATATATAATAAAAAAATATTAGCTATAATTTATAGCCTTTAAGAATAGCACTCACAGCTTATAGGCTTATAAATTATAGAGTTATTTAGTATTCTAACTAACTATCATGTGTTAGAGTATTTTTTTATAAAGTAAAAGCTTACTCCCTACTAAATACACTAAATAATAAATATAGTAGATTATTACTTAATACTTATTTATTATTTTAATATAATTAATATAATAGCTAACGCGCTCTCACGCAAGTAAAAGAAACTAAAAATCTAAAAAAATAAGAATAAAGTAGTCTAAATATATGTCTTTCTTTTAGCAGAGTAAATTAATATTAGCTTTATTAAAACTATAAGTAATAATCTAGCTATACTATTAGTAAGAGGCATGCTAGCTATTAATATAATTAAAGTAATTACTATTAATACTTTTATAGCCTTATCACTCTTAAATAACTTTTATTTACTAATTAATTATATTATTAAGGCGAATTATAGCTATGAGAGCCTATAGCTATTTTAAAAGTATATTTTTTCTAATAACTATCTAGTATAAAAACTTAGCTAAAGCCTTTTTATATACTATAGTAAACTAATAGTCTCTACTATATACTTTTTAAAAACTTATTTTATTTAAGCTATTTATACTACTTAGGTGATTACTTACTTAAATAAAAGAAAAATAAATAACCTACTTCACAACCACTACTACTAAAGCTATATAAGTAAAAATATAAATAATTATATAGTTATATATTAAGATTATAAATAGAGCTATATATTTTATAATAAGACCTTAAGCTTACTTAAATTACTATTAATTTCTAAGTAAGTATAGGAAGACGTCTCTATAGACTTTAAGTCTTTTCTTTTAAATAAAAAAGAATATGACTACGCTTTTATTATTATAAACTAGCTAAGTAAATACTACTTTTTACTATTTTACTATAAAATAACTATAGCTACTTAAATAGCTAATATATACTATTACTATATCTAGTAAGTATTTAGTTTACTTAGATTAATAGTCTCTAATTATAGTCCTTAGTTTACCTTAGTATTTATAGATAAGTTATATTAACTAATAGGAATTAAGTAAAAGCTTTTAATACTATATTACTTCTAAACTAATAGGAATACTAAAATCTTAAACTAGTTAGACCTACTACCCTATATAAATTAAGCTTAAGCAATTCTGCTATATAAGACTATAGGCTTATTATTTTATTAAATTAAGTTTAGCTACTAGCTAATCTATTACTAGAACTAGGAGAAACGTATAAAGGTATTTACTATAATTTATAAATAGATATTACGTGAGAAAGTATAGAGCTACGTTAAAGCTCACTATAATATAATAAAGCTAGCTATAGAAATAGCTTAATAAGAAATTATTTAAGTATAAAAGTAATAGATTTAATAGGCTAATAAAAAGCGCCGTGAGCTAGACTTCTTTATAGAAAATAAAATATATATTATATCTAAAGACTTTACTACTAGCTAACTTAGCTAGAAGCTTAACTAATAGATATATAAACTTTATTCTATTATAGATATAAAAAAATACTCCTATTATCTTAAGCTACTATTATATATATGTATGCTTAATATCTTTTATATAAACTATCTATAAAGGGCTTTTACTTATTTACTGTTTAGTTAAATTAAACCTAAGAAACCACTTATTAAGATTAACGGGTATTTTAAGTGGCTAGTATAGAAAATCCTTAATAGCTACCTATTTTATAGCTAATTATAGTATAAAGTATTCTAGCTAGCTTATAATCTAGATTCTATTTAGTATAACACTTAAGGCTTTATAAATATCTTATATAAAGTAAAAAATTATTATAAAGCCTTTTTAGAGAAAGCAGAACTACTAATATAACTAAATACTTAGTTAAAAGCATATAAAGTAGAAAAGGACCTAAAAGTAATAAAGGAAGACAATAAGGCGGCTTTAAAAACAAGAATAATATAAAGACTAGTAAAAAAAAGACTATAACCTAGAAACTTAAAAATAAGTCTTTTTTAGAAAAAAGTAATATAACAGTATTGCTTACTCAGCTTACTATAGATTACATAATATTATAACTAGTTATACTAGCTATAATTTAGTATAAAGCTTAGAATATAGTTAACTTATATTTAGGATATATACTACTCTATTTAGAGATAAGCTTTCTTAGTACTTCTTCTCTCCCTATCTTAGTATAACTAAAATAGAGCTAATTTATTTTATTAACTTATATTTATACTATAATATATAAAGACTAAGTTTATCATCATAATACTTTTTAAAGCTTTTTAATAATTTATAATAAATTAATAAATTATATAGTTTTATACTAGCAATAGTTTATTTAAATTTCTACTTTATTAACTTTTAATAATAAGGTATTAGTTTACTATAGTTTTAATACATAATAGAGAATTAGAGTTTAACTCTAAAAAAAAACTTAAAAAATAGCTATTATATTTAAGAAAGGTAGTAGACACACAAATTACCTAATTCTAATATAATAAAATAATAATAATAAATACTAATATAAGGCTCTTTTAAGTCTTGTAATTAAAATAAGTATAATTTAAACTCTTTAATAAGAAATAATTAAAGAATAAGTTTAGTATTAATAGCTGTAATAATTCTAGCTCTAATAGCATATATTAAAGATATTATAGTTAAAAAGTTTATAATTAAACTTTAAGCTTAGCTAGATAGTTTGTTTTATTATATATACTAGTTTAACTAAGCCCTTTTTTTAAAGAGCTATATATTCTTTATTAGGTATATTAAAAACCTAGAACTTTTACTTTAAAAAAATTAGAATATTTAAAGTAGGCATTTGCTTAAATACATTAGTATAAAATAATAAAATAAAATATATAATTTTATTTTATTAGTTTCTAGAACTATTATAATAATTAATAAAAATAGTTAGAGGCATTAGTATTTAATTATTAAAAATAAAATTCTTAGATTTATTAAAAACTAACTACTGTAAAAGTATTTGCTAAAAATGTTTTTATTAATTAGTAAATAAAAGTTAAAAAATTAAAAATAATTAAATACTATTATAGTCTTAACTATAAATTATATTAACTAAAAATTAAATAATATTACCTTTTTGACTTGCTCAACACCTTATAAGAAATTTAAGTTTTTAAGTTTTAAAAAGAGAATAGTTATAAGGCTGAAACTTAAAGAAATTAATAAAAAAATACTACTAGATATTAAATACAACAACTCTATGCCTAATAGTAGTCTTTATAAAGTAAGTAAAATACTTTTAAAATACTAGTCTATTACTTTAAAAAAGTATAAGTAATATACTTAAATTTATAGAAATCTCTTTAAGTACTATATTACTAAGCTATGCCTTAAAAAAGTATATATAACTAGCTTAATTAACTACATATAATAATAGTATATAGTATATAATAAAATAATTTATAGTTAAACTCTTAAAGTAGGCTATTTATAAAAGAAACGTTTAGAAACTAAATAGATATAAGTTAAGTAAAGGCCCTTATACTTTACTAGCTTAAAATATAGTTTAATTTTTATCTAAAAAAGTAAAGTATACTAGAAACTTATAGCTTAATTTAATTTAACATAAAAAACCTTACTAAGTTTAGATAAAATAAGAATTAATAAATTAAAAGCTTTTTTTTAATTTTTTAGGTAGTAGTACATAGCTATTCTTAGTTAGTAAAGTAATTTATTTATTTAATTATAATAATAAATAAAATCTTAACTTACTAAATAGCCTAGCTAGCTTTAATTAGTTGTTAGTTTTTTAAAAAAACTATAAGCTTAAGCTAATAGAAGTTTAAGGTAATAATAAGTTTATAATATTTTTAAATATTTTAGGCTATACACGCGCTATACTAATAGAGCTAATAATTTATTATTTTAACTAAAAAATTAAGTAATCTTATTAAACTCTATTATATTAAAGATAAAGTATTATAATTATTATTTTTTAATAAACAATGCCCAGTAAGTATGTGCTATTAGTATATATTAATTATATTTTTACTTTTTATATATACTATCTATTACTACTACTAATTAAATAGCTTAATAAGGCTTTTAAATTAGTTTAGAAATATTAGTAACAACTACTTTAAGCTAGAAAGTTTATTAAAGTTAGTTCTTTAAAGAAAGTAAAAGTTATAATAAGATTTTTATAAATAAATCTATAAAAAGATTATTAATATATGGCTTTAAAATTTTAGAACTATAGATCTTATTATTAAGAAAAAAGAAGCTAGAAAGTTATTAAAAATACAGTAGAAAATAGTTAGTAAGAAGATTTAAATACATTTAATATTTACTAATAAGTCTTAAAACTAGTATATTAGTTAAATTCCATAATAATAAAATAAGTATTAAATATTTTTAGAGCGTTATATATTTTTATATAGCTTTAAAAGCTTTTACTTTTAAGAAATTAACTATATACTTAAGTAAGTAAAACTATTTAATATGATTTTCTTTATACGTTTATTAATTCATAAACGTCTAATTAGAAATTAATATATAATATATAGCTAGGGCCTTAATAGAAATTATAGTTTTATATTTAATTTACTTTAAAAGTACTTAGCGCTCTAAAGAATGAAACCTTTTATCTAGAAAATTAAATAATAAAACTAGTAACAAAATAAAGCTCTAAAGCCTATAGACTTTTTCTATTAAAAAAATGTTTTATAAATAAGCTATTAATTTCTCTAGAAATAGTAAGAGTATTTATTAGTTTAAATTTTAAAAACTCTTAATTATAAATATCTTTCTATTTTCTTAGTAGGTTTGCTTGTTAATAGATTTTATTAAAACTCTATTTAAAGTAAACAGTATTATTTAAAAAATATGGCAATAAATTAAAACTTTTAATAATAGATTTTTTTAGTTCTAGTATTAATTAAAAACACAGTAAAATATAATAAATTATATAAATTATAGAATTTAGTAAATTTTTAAATTTCTAAACACATATTACACTCTTTAGCTTTCTATAAAGTATATTTATTTAAGTATTATTTAACTTTTTAAGTTTTACTTAATATTAGGTACTTATCTTATCTGTATATATAAATTTATTTTAAAACTATTAACATTAACATACTAGCTTTAAGTGTAGTAAAATAATTATTTTAAAGCTAAATACTATAGCTTACTATAAAATAACTATCTAACTTTTAACTTTAAATTAGATAGAAATAACTGTTGAACTTAAGTATATTAATAAAAAAAAAGAAATTAATAGAAATTACTTTAGTAACAGTAAATAAAGTAATAATAGCTTAAATTTAAAATCTAATCTTTTTTTCAAAGTTTAAGTTATAATTTGTAAAAAGAACTTTAGCATTAATATTAATTTAAGTTCTTTAAAATAAAATATTAGAAAAAGTAAAAACTTTATACATAGCTGTTAATCTTTATTATATAAAACTTTTTTAATAAGTTAAGTTATTTAAAAATATAGCTCTAAATAAGAAATAAATTTTTTTAAAGTTAAATACTAGCTAGAAACTAATAGTATATAAGTAGAATAATAAAAAATAAAAAGCACTTTAAAAAGAGAGTTAAAAAGTACGTGAAATTATTAAAAGAAAAGTACTTATAACTATATATATTTATAATTATTTATTTAGGTTTATACTTAGTGCACTTATTTATAAATAGACTAGTATTAATTTAAGTAGTTAAATAAACGCCTTAAAAATATAACTCTTTTTAGATAGTATTATAGCCTAAAGTATAATATAACCAGCCTAAACTAAAGTTTATACTTTAGTTGAAATACTAGTATAATAGCTACAAGTACTCTATTTTAAAACATAAACTAAAAAGTCTAATATTTATATAAGTATTTAAGTGTTAAATCTAAATGTGTAATAAAAATAAACAAAAATAAAAATACTCTTAAAACTATATTATTAACTAATTTTAATGTCTAGATAAATTTAAGTAAGAGTAAAGCTATTAGAACTTAAAAGATAATAAACTATATTTAAATAAAATAAAGCTATAAAAAACTTTAATAAAGGCTTATAATAATTTTAATTATTAAATTAATTATTAAATTTAGACATAAGAGTAAAAAACTAATTAAACTATTTAATAACTAGTTTCTACTAAAGTTTCCTTTAGAATAGTAGTAACATATTTAGTTTTATAAAATAAAGTAAATAATTAGAAACTTAAAAATTAAAATAACTTTTACTTATTTTTAAATTTTAAATATATAAGAAGTTCTTATTACTTTGTTAAATATAAATATTTAAATATATTATTACTAGTAAGATATTTTTAGTAAGCAGAACTAATAATATAAAATAAACTAAATATAAAATTAAAGTACTAGAATGCACACTTGTTAGATACTATAAAAGATATTAGTTTATTTAAATAATAGGATAATAACTACAAAAGTTAAATTTTACTAAAAAGTGTATAATAACTTATTTACTAAATAAACTAGCTCTAAAAATAAATAGTACTTAGGCATACTACTTATATTATACTACTAAAACTAAAATTAGGTTTTAGTAAATAAATAAGAATAAAAACTTATAATAAAGTCTTAAAAATAACCTTAAATTAAATAGCCTTTAGTATAGATTTTAGTAGTAATAGTATATACTTAAATAAAAACTTTAAAAACTAAGGTAAAAAAAGATTCTGTGTAAATAATAATTAAATATAGATTAGTTAATTTTAAGAAATAAGGTAATTTTATTTTAATATTAGTACTTACGCCGCGCCCTTAAAAAAGAAACTAGTTAATATTTTAGTACCTAAATATAGATTCTTTATAGTATTATAATTAAGAGTGAAAACTTTAATAAAAGCTTTAAAAAAAAGTTCTCTTTTCTTTTTAACAGTTTATTACTTTAAAATTAGTTTATTTAAAGCTAGGATTTAATAGCTAAAAGAGTATTATACTTTTATAATATTTAATATACTTTTAATAAGTTTTTAAAGTAAAAAGCCTTTAGTTAATAAAACAATATAAATAAGAAAAGTTAGTAAAATAGATGTATAACTTTAGAAAAAGAATTAGCTTTAAGAGTTAAATATATTAGGCCTTAGGCTAAAGCCTTTAATATAAATTAGTATTAACTATAAAGTAAGTGCCTTTTAGTACTAAAGTATAAATATTTTTAATAGACTTTAATTATCTAGTATGTACTTAATAACTAACTTAGAATTAATACAAATAAAAAGGATTTAACTGTCTAATTAAAATATAGTATTATAATAAATAGAAAGTAGTGTTAACACAATATAATTTCTACCTAATGCCTTAAATATTAAAAAAAAGATTCTAATAAATGTAGGTAAATAGTAGAAGTAATTATAACTTTCTTAAAATAGCTAAATACTTTATTATCTAATTAATAATATATATATATAAATTAATAAAATTTCTACTATTTTTATTTACTATTTTGAGAAATTATAGTTAAGAAATTAAGCTTAGTAAAATTAGTAAGAAAAGAAAACTTTATTAAGCTTAACTCTAGTTTAATATTATAAAAAGATATAAAGAGTATAAAATAGGTAGAAGCTTTAGTATTAGTAAAATACTACTACTTTTATTATCCTTTTACTTATTTAATAAAGTAAAGCTAGGTTTTATTATTTAACTGTTAGTATTAAGAATTTTTATAAACTAATTTAAGTTAAAGATATTATTAAATAAAAGGTTTAGCTAGAGTAGTATATTTATTAAACTATAATATAAATATCTTAAAAAAAACTTATAAAGAATAGAAATTTCTAGTAAAGCAAAAAAACAAAAGTCTTTTTAATTTTAATTTTTAGTATAAATATAAACTATAAAAGTATAGTTTATTAATTTTTTTAGTTTCTTAAAATTTAAAACTAAAAGTGTTAAAACAGTTACTATAGAAATTAAGTATTTATAATATAAGTAAAGTAGTTACTTAAATATTTTTAATAAAATACTTATAAAATTGTCTTAAGCTCTAAATTTTAATAGAGTTTAGTTTAATTTTCTTTCTAACTCTTAAAAAATACTCTAAAAAAGTATTTTTTTTGTGTAATATTTATACTAGGTAACACACCTAAATATAGAGAACTTTTATTAAATTAATAGTACTAAGTATAAATAGTAATACTTTTACGTAATATAAACTAAATACTTTATATAATAATAATTTATTAAGTGAAAATAATTTATAGTACTACTTAACTCTCTATACTTTTATATATACTATAAAAATAAGTATCTTCTAAAAAGCTAGTAGTAAAATATATAAAACTAAAGTATTTAATACTTACTAAAGTATAGATTAAATTTTTTTATTTTATTAATAATTACTTTAGCTTTTAACTAGTAAGCTTATAGTAAAATAAAATTAATTTAACTTAAAGTATAAACTATATTTATTTAAGAATGTACTTTTAGTAATTTAGGTTTAGCATTTACCTAAAAAGTCTTAAGAGATTAATTAAGGCTTTAGTTTTAGTTAACTAAGTAGTATAAAACTAGCTTATAATAACTAAGTATTTATAATAATATTACTTTTTAATTTTTTAATATCAGCTCTTTTTATTATATTAAAGTAGAATTTAATAAGTATTAGATTATTTACCTACTAATAATTATTACTTTAATAGTAATTTTACTTAGTATAAAAAGAATTAGGGATTTAAATAATTAGTTTTTATAGCTATTTAACTAAGTATTACTATAAAGTTATTATCTCCTAAATTATAACTAAATACTTTTAAGTTAGAATTTATACTAGAATAGAGTAAATTCTATTTATATATTATAATTAAATATAAATAAGCCTTTAGTTTAAAACCTTAGTAAACTAGTAATAATAGTTTTATAAAAATTAAGGCTGTTAATTAGCATATTATAATTTTATAATACATAAGAATAAATTCTTTATAGATAACTTAGTTATTTAATTAAGTTATATAAGTAGTTAAGTAGTTTTATTATTATAAGCTACTAAGCGTAAGCTTAATACTAGTTTAATTAAAAAATTTCTTTTATTAATATTAAGAAAGAAAACTAGTACTTTTTCTTTCTAAACTTATTTAAAGTAGAAAAGAAAGAAGAGGTTATTAAATCTAATAAAAAAATAAAGCTATCTTAAAAAGGTAAGCTAAAAAAGAAAAAATAATATAAAATAAAATATTATTAGCCTCTTAATTAAATAAAAGAGAGGAATAGAGAAAAGAGAGCATAAAAAGTAAAATCTAGGTTATAAAACTAAAAGACTAGAAAAAAAGGCTAAGAAAATAAATTCTTAATATATTAGCTTACTTAGTAAGTATAGAATTTCTAAGACCATAAATAAAAAAAATCTATTTATATAGTAAGTTGTAAAGTAAGAATTACTAAAATTCTTATACTAACTTAGTAAGTTTACTTACCTAGTAAGTATATTTATATTTTATAGTCTATTTACTATTTTAGTAGATTCTTATTTAGTATATTAATTTACTTAGTAAGTAGGTTTTACTTATTCTAGTAAGTTTATTTACCTAGTATATTTACTTACCTAATATATATTCTTATTTAATATATTAACTTACTTTAATAAGTTTACTAACTTAGTATGTTTACTTATTTAGTATGTCTACTTATTTACCTAATATATTTACTTATTTAGTATATTATCTTACTTAGTATGTCTACTTACTTAGTATGTTTATTTACTTAATATATTTACTTACTTAGTATATTAATTTACTTTAATAGATTTACTTATTTAGTGTGTTTACTTACTTAGTATACTTACTTATTTAGTATATTTAACTCTCTAGAATATTTACTTACTTAATATGCTTATTTACTTAGTAGGTAGGTTTTATTTACTATAAGTCTACTTATTTAGTATATTTATTTATTTAGTATACTTATTTACTTAGTATATTTACTTACTTAGTAGGTTTATTTACTTATGTCTACTTATTTAATAAGTTTATTTACTTAGTAGTTAAATCTACTTTACTTTATATCTACTTATTTTAATATATAAGAAAATAGATTTCTGTACCTACTTAATAAGTCTACTTATTTAATAAGTTTTATATAAAATTTTGTATTTTTATTTATAATTTTTTTCTTTTTCTTTTTAGCTTATATATATGTACATGTATATTATATATATTTAAAAATTATTTTAATAAAAATACGTTAAAATTTATAATAATATAAATATTAATTAAAAATTAAAAGCTTTTTTTTCTCTTCTTTTAGTAATACTAAAATAGATTATGTCTAAATTTTTTTTTATAAATTTTAGAAATAGCTCTATTATCTATTAAATAGACATATATAATAAAGGAAATAAAAAGAAATTTTTTTTATTAAATAAATAAATTATGTATTTAAATACTAAATATAATTTTTTTTTAAAAGCTTTTATATTTTAGATTTCGTGTACTTAAATTTTAATAATTTAATAAAAAAATTAATTTAATAATTTCTAGAATAGAAATTTTAAGATTCTTTTAATATTATTATTATATTTTATATTTTTGTTTAAAATTATTATAAATAGAAATTACTAGTATATTATATATATATTCAGCCTGTGGCTTAGCTAGCAGTTGGTGTTTAAATAAGAAAAAAAAACTTAATAGAAAAGCTAAATAATAAGTAATCTCTAATATCTTTTAAATTAAATATAAAGATCTCTAAAACATTTTATAATTATATATAATTATATTAAAATATAGTTTTATATAAAAATTTAATGTATAAGTACTACACATATTTAATATAAATTACTAATAAAATTAACTTTAAATTTTTTTTTAATATTTTAACTTAAAATTATTACTAACATACCTAAAGCTAGCTTTAAAGTATATAAAAAGTAGAATTAAAAGGTCTTACTTTAGCCTACTTTTTTTAACTAGTTTTACTATTTATAGAGTATAGGCGTATTCTTAATGCTTATTTTATTTTTATATATTAATTTATTTCGTTTTTAGTTTTCTTTAGATTATATAGTTTTATACTAGCAGACCTTTTTTATAGAGTAGTAGTAAACTATATTAATTCTAGTTAATATATTTACTAAAGTATAAAGTTATTCTTTTCTACTTATAGTAAAATAAATAAGTAATAAGCTTTATTATTATAAGCTTATAGATAAAAGCTAAAGTCCTACTTACTTTTTTAATAAAAAAGATATAATTAAATCTATAGATAGTTAGCTAATAGCTATTATTTTAGCTAAATCTTTAGAAATAAGCCTTAACTAGTATTTGCCTTTTTTAAATATAACTAGAAATAGGCCTCTTTTACTTAAAAAGCTAATATAATAAAGTATAGTAGGTTTTTAGTTTAATTACTTTTATAGCAAAACATCTATTAAGAAACTGAGTAAAAGTAAATAAATAGTATTTAACTATTTTTTAAGTTATATTTATTAAATATTTTAGACTAGGCGCTCTTCTTCTTAAAGGCGCTTTTTTTATAGTAAATTTAGTTTTTTTAAAAGCTTTCTAAATAGAACATTTTCTATTAAACGGCTGCGTAAATATAAGATAGTTATTTAGTTAATTCTACTAATAGTTATATACTTATCTTAAAAATTAAGCTATATATATTTAAGTATAAATAATTATACTGTGAAACTATAAATAACTTATTAAATTAATTATTATTATTTTAATAGTATTTTATTATTTAAATAACTAAAATAATTCTAGAGCTAATGCATACTAAAAACCTTAACTTTAAAAAGAATATATTTATTAAATAAAAAACTAATACTTTTTAAAGCTTTTTAGTAATTTATAATAACTTAATAAATTACATAGCCTTATGCTAATAATAGTTTATTTATATTTCTATCTTATTAATTTTTAATAGTAAGGTATTAACTTACTATAGTTTTAATAAATAATAGAGACTTAGGGTTTAACTTTAAAACAAAAGTTTAAGAAATAGCTACTATATTTAAGAAAGATAGTAGACACGTAAATTACTTAATTCTAATATAAAAAAATAATAACAATAAATACTAATATAAAGCTCTTTTAAGTTTTGTAATTAAAATAAATATAATTTAATCTTCTTAATAAAAAATAATTAAAGGATAAGTTTAGTACTATTAGCTATAATAATTCTAGCTCTAATAATATATATTAAAGTTATTATATTTAAAAAGCTTATAATTAAACTTTAGACTTAGTTAGCTAGTGTACTTTATTATATATATTAGTTTAACTAAGTCTTTTCTTTTAAAGAGCTACATACTCTTTACTAAGTATATTAAAAAACTAGAATTTTTATTTTAAAAAAATTAAAGTATTTAAAGCAGGTCTTTGCTTAAATATATTAGTATAAAATAATAAAATAAAATATATAGTTCTATTTTATTAGTTTCTAATACTGTTATAATAATTAATAGAAATAGTTAAAGGCATTAGTATTTAATTATTAAAAATAAAAATTTTAAATTTATTAAAAACTAACTACTGTAAAAGCATTTCTTAAAAATATTTTTATTAATTAATAAATAAAAGTTAAGAGATTAAAAATAATTAGATACTATTACTCTTTTAACTTACTTAGTACCTTACAACAAATTAAAGTTTTTAGATTCTAAAAAGAGTATAATTATAAGGCTAAAACTTAAAAAAATTAATAAAAAAATACTACTAGATATTAAACACAGTAACTTTATGCTTAATAGTAGTCTTTATAAAATAAATAAAATACCTTTAAAATACTAGTTTATTATCTTAAAAAAGTATAGGTAATATACTTAAATTTATAAAAACTTTTTTAAATATTATATTACTAAACTATATCTTAGAAGAGTGTATATAGCTAGCTTAATTAGTAAAATATAGTAATAATATATAGTATATAATAAGATAATATACAGCCAAACCTCTAAAATAGGCTGTTAATAAAGAGAAAAGTCTAGAAACTAAATAAGTATATATTAAGTAAAAACTCTTATACCTTACTAGCTTAAAATATAGTCTAATTTTTATTTAAAAGAGTAGAATATACTAGAAGCCTACAGCTTAATTTAACTTAATATAGAAAAATTTATTAAATCTAAATAAAATAAAAATTAATAGATTAAAAGCTATTTCTTAATTTTTCAGATGGTAGTATATAACTATTCTTAGTTAATAAAATAATTTATTTACTTAATTATAATAATAAATAAGATTTTAATTTACTAAATAGCTTAGCTAGCTTTAGCTAGTTACTAATTTCTTAAAAGAACTATTAGTTTAAGCTAATAGAAATTTAAGGTAATAATAAGTCTATAATATTTTTAGATATTCTAAGCTACACGCGTGTTATACTAACAGAGCTAAAAAGTTTCTTATCTTAACTAAAAAATCTAAGTAATCTTATTAAACTCTATTATACTAAATATAGTATATTATAATTATTATTTTTTAATAAGAAATACCTAGTAAGCGCGTGTTATTAATATGTGTTAATTATATTCCTACTTTTTATATATATTATTTATTACTACTATTAATTAAATAGCTTAGTAAGGCCTTTAGACTGGCTTAAGAAAATTAGTAATAACTATTCTAAACTAAAAAGTTCATTAAACTTAGTTATTTAGAGAAAGTAAAAGTTATAATAAGGTTTCCATAAATAAACTTATAGAAAAATTATTAATATATAGTCTAAAGATTTTAAAACTGTAGGTTTCACTATTAAAAAAGGAAAAAAGCTAAAGGGTTATTAGAAATACAGTAAAAAGTAATTAGTAAAAAGATTTAAATACTTCTAATATCTACTAATAAGTCTTAAAACTAGTATGTTAGTTAAATTCTATGATAATAAAATAAGCCTTAAGTGTTCTTAAAGCGTTATATATTTTTATATAGTATTAAAAGTCTTTACTCTTAAGAAATTAATTACATATTTAGGTAGGTAAAATTATCTAATATGTTTTTTTCTATATATTTATTAATTTATAAATATTTAATTAGAGATTAATATATAATATATAGCTAGAGCCCTAATAGGGATTATAGATTTATATTTAATTTACTTTAAAAATACCTAGCGTCTCAAAAAATAGAACCTCTTATTTAAAAAATATAAATAGTAAAATTAATAATAGAATAAAGCTTTAAAGCCTATAAACTCTTTTTACTAAGGAGATATTTCATGAATAGGCTGTTAATTTCTCTAGAGATAATAAGAATACCTATTAATCTAAATCTTAGAAACTTTTAACTATAAGTATCTTTCTATTTCTTTAGCAGGTTTACTTATTAATAAATTTTATTAAAACTTCTTTTAAAATAAGCAGTATTATCTAAAGAATATAGTAATAAATTAAAATTTTTAATAATAGATTTCTTAGTTCTAGCATTAATGAAGAACGTAGTAAAATATAATAAGTAGTATAAATTATAGAATTTAGTAAATTATTAAATCTTTAAACGTATATTATGCCCTTTAGTTTTCTATAAGGTATATCTATTTAAGTATTATTTAATTTTTTTAATTTTACTTAATATTAAGTGCTTATCCCGCCTGTATATATAGACTTACTTTAAAACTATTAATATTAATATATTAGCTTTAAGTGTGATAGAATAATTACTCTAGAGCTAAATACTATAGCTTATTATAAAATAACTATCTAATTTTTAATCTTAAATCAGGTAGAAATACCTGCTAAATTTAAGTATATTAATAAATAAAAAAAAGAAACTAATAGAGATTATTTTAGTAATAGTAAGTAAAATAGTAATAGCTTAAATTTAAAATCTAGCTCTTTTTTAGAGGTTTAAGTTATAATTTATAAAAAGAACTTTAGCATCAGCATTAACTTAAGTTTTTTAGAATAAAATATTATAAAAAGTAAGGACCTTATATATAGCTGTTAGCCTTTATTATATAAAATCTTTTTAATAAGTTAAGTTATTTAGGAATGCAGCTCTAAATAAAAGGTAAATTTCTTTTAAAGTTAAATACCAGCTAGAAACCGATAGCGTATAAGTAAAGTAATTAAAAAATAAAAAGTATTTTAAAAAAAGAGTTAAAAAGTATGTGAAATTATTAAAAGAAAAGTACTTATACCTAGATTTATTTATAGTTATTTATTTAAATCTATATCTAGTACACTTATCTATAAACAGACTAGTATTAATTTAGATGGTTAAATAAAGACTCTAAGAATATAGCTCTTTTTAGAAAGTATTATAGCCTAAAGTATAATACAACCAGCCTAATCTAAAGTCTATACTTTAATTAAGATACTAATATAATAACTATAAACAGTCTATCTTAAATCACGAACTAAGAAGTCTAATATTTATATAAGTGTTTAGGTGTTAAATTTAGATATGTAATAAAAATAAATAAAAATAAAAACCCTTTTAAAAATACACTATTAATTAATTCTAATATCTTTAAATAGATTTAAGTAAGAGTATAGCTATTAGAATCTAAAAGATAGTAAACTATACTTAAATAGAGTAAAGCTAAAAGAAACTCTAGTAAAAGCTTATAATAATTCTAATATATAAATTAATTATTAAATTTAAGTATAAAGGCGAAAGATTAATTAAAGTATTTAGTAACTAGTTTTTACTAAAGTTTCCTTTAGAATAGTAGTAACGTATTCAGTTTTATAAAATAAAGTAAATAATTAAAGGCTTAGAGGTTAAAATAACCTTTACTTATTCTTAAATTTTAAATATATAAAAAGTCTTTATTACTTTATTAAATATAGATATTTAAATATACTATTACTAGTAGACCATTTTTAGTAAACAGAACTAATAATATAAGATAAACTAAATATGGAATTAAGATACTAGAATACATGCTTATTAGATATTATAAAAAATATTAGTTTATCTAGATAGTAGGATAATGGCTATAGAAGTTAGAATTTACTAAAAAGTATATAATAACTTACCTGCTAAATAAACTAGCTCTAAAAATAAATAATATTTAAATATACTATTTATACTCTATTATTAGAGCTAAGATTATGTTCTAGTAAGTAAATAAATATAGAGATTTATAATAAAGCCTTAGAAGTAACCCTAAGTCAAACAGCCTCTAGTATAAATCTTAATAGTAATAGTAAATACTTAAATAAAAACTTTAAGAACTAAAGTAAGGAAAAATTTTATGTAAATAGTAATTAAATATAAATTAGTTAATTCTAAAAGATAGAGTAGCTTTATTTTAATATTAATATTTATACTACGCCCTTAAAAAGAAAACTAGTTAATATTCTAGCACCTGAATATAGATTCTTTATAGTAATATAATTAAGAGTAGAAACTTTAGTAGAGGCTCTAAAAAAAGTTCTTTTTTCTTTTTAATAGTTTATTACCTTAAAATTAGTTTATTTAGAGTTAGAATTTAATAGCTAAAAAAGTACTATATTTTTATAATATTTAGTATACTCCTAACAAGCCTTAAAAATCTACTTAAAAGAATAGTTTTTATGCTAAGTGTAATGACGGGCTCAGTCTTCACGCGTTATTACATAAATATAGGTTAACAAAATAAGTTAGCTCTATTTCAGCTATACTAAGATAAGAAGAGAAGAGGTATAAAGGGGGCTTGCCTTTAAATAGGGCGGTGTATAGCTTAAGCGTGAGCTAGCCATACTCTAAGCTCTATACTAGATTATAACTAGTATAGCTAGTTATGATATTATATAGCCTATAGTAAGTAGAGTAAGCAGCATTGTTATATTATCCCCTCTCTAAAGGAGGCTCGTCTCTAAGTCTCTAGGTTATAATCTTCTTCTTACTAGTCTCTATACTACTCTTGTTTTTAAAGTTGTCTTATTATTTTTCTCTATTACGTTCAGGCCCTTCTTTGCTTTGTATACTTTTAACTAGGCGTTTAGTTATGCCGGCGGTCCTACTTTCTCTAGATAGGCCTTATAGTAGTCTCTTATCTTATATAGAGCGTCTATAAAGCCTTAAGCGTTGTACTAGGTAGGATCTAGGTTATAAGCTAGCTAAAATACTTTATACTATAGTTAGCTATAAAATAGGCGGCTATTAAGGATTTCCTATACTAGCCACTTAAGATACCCGTTAATCTTAATAGGCAGTTCTTTAGGTTCAATTTAGCTAGATAGTAAGTGAGTAGAAGCCTTTTATAAATAGTTTACATAAAAGACGTTAAGCATACGCATATATAATAGTAGCTTAAGGTAATAGGAGTGTCCCTTTATGCCTATAATAGGATAAAGTCTGTATATCTACTGGTTAAGCTTTTAGCTAGATTAGCTAGTAATGAAGTCTTTAGGTGTAATATATATCTTATCTCCTGTAGAGAAGTTTAGCTTACGGCGCTTCTTATTAGCCTATTAAGTCTATCACTCTTATACTTAAGTAATCCCTTATTAAGCTATCTCTATAGCTAGCTTTATTATATTATAGTGAGCTTTAGCGTAGCTCTGTGCTTCCTTACGTGATATCTATTCACAAACTGTAGTAGATGCCTTCATACGTTCCTCCTAGTCCCAGTAATAAATTAGCTAGTAACTAAACTCAATTTAATAGAGTAATAAGCCTATAGTCTTATACGGTAGAATTACTTAGGCCTAGTTCATATAGGGCAGCAGGTCTAACTAGTTATTCTAATAATAGTTAACGAATAAGCGTAGGCGCTGGTTAATATACTAGTTTAAAACCTTAGTATTCCCGTTAGTTTAGAGATAATACAGCGTTAAGAGCTTTTACTTAATTTCTATTAGTTAGTATAGCTTATTTATGAATACTAAGGTGAACTAAAGACTGTGATTAGAGACTATTAATCTAGGCAGGCTAAATACTTACTAGATATAATAATAGTACATATCAGCTACCTAAGCAGCTATAGTAGTCTTATAGTAAGATAGTAAAAAGTAATATTTACTTAGTTAATTCATAATAACAAAAGCATAGTCATATCCTTTCTTATTTAGGGGGAAGAATTTAAAGTCTATAAAAACGTCTCACTATACTCGCTTAGGGATTAGTAGTGATTTAAGTAAGCTTAGAGTTTTATTATAAGATATATAGCTCTATCTATAAGCTTTATATATAGCTATATAGTTGTCTATATTTTTGTCTATACAGCTCTAGTAGTAGCGGTCATGAAGTAGCTTATTTATTTTTTTCTTATTTAAGTAAGTAATCACCTGGGTAGCATAAATAGCTTAAATAAGGTAGATCCTTAAAAAGTGTATAGTAGGGACTACTAGCTTATTATAGTATATAAAAAAGCTTTAGTTAAGTTTTTATACTAAATAGTTACTAGAGAGAGCGCGCTCTTAGAATGGCTGTAGACTCTTATAGCTACAGTTCACCTCAATAATACGATTAATTAATAAGTAAAAGTTATTTAGAGATAGTAAGGCTATAAAAGTATTAGTAGTAATTACTTTAATTATATTAATAGCTAGCATGCCTCTTGCTAATAGTGCAGCTAGGTTATTACTTATAGCCTTAATAAAGCTAATATTAATTTACTCTACTAAAAGGAAGACGCGTGTTCAGGCTACTTTATTCTTATTTTTTTAAGTCTTTAGTTTCTCTTACTTACGTGAGAGCGCGTTAGCTACTATATTAATTATACTAGAGCAATAAATAAACATTAGGTAATAATCTATTATACTTATTATTTAGCATATCTAATAGGGAGTAAGCTCTCGCTTTATAGAGAAGTACTTTAGCACATAATAGTTAGTTAAGATACTAAATAACTTAGTAGTTTATAAGCCTATAAGCTGTGAGTACTATTCTTAGAGACTATAGATTACAGCTAACATCTTTTTATTATGTATGTTATAGTTTATCTAGGGCTTACTTATAGTCTTAGAGTAGAAAACTACAGATTACTAGAGACTATTCTCTTAGAGCTATAATAGTATCTTTATAATAACTTTATTACTTACGTCTGTCTCCATACGCGTCTGATGATAGGGTAAATAGTAAGCTAAGATATTATCTAATAGTATTAAATTCTTAGCTTACTAGAAGGCTGTTAGCTTGTGTTTATTAAAGATATACTATATGCCCTTCTTAAGTAGCTTAGTAAGTAGTTAGATAATACGTTTATAATTTCTTAGGAAAGCTCTGTAGAAGTTACAGAATCTTAGAAAGAATTATAGGCTTTTAACTGATGTAGGTACTGGCTATTCCTATATAATAGTAACTTTCTCAGGGTCCTTTTAGATCCCTTTTGTGCTAATAATAAGGCTTAGAAACTTCGTTCTAGTAATAATAAACTTGCTTTTCTTAATATCTACCTAGAGGCCGGTGTTTTAGAGATGTCTTAGTATTTAAGTAATATACTTCTCATACTACAGCAGGTCTTCAGAATAGATTAGAATATTATTAAGATAGGTAGTATAGAAGTTATTAAGTAGGCTATAAAACACCTTATTAATATAGTACTAGAATATAGTAGGGCTATTATAGAGACTAAATAGTAGTATATAGTACTTATAGTTCCTATACTGAGTATAGAACGTAGTTAGATTCTTTATATCCTTATTTAGATGTATATAATAAAAGGCTTGTTATATGTTAAGCTTAGTGAACACTCTTGTACACGCTAGCCGGGTAAGGGTCTTCTGAATTAGCGGGATTAGATAAGCGTCTTTCTTTATAATAGTATTAAGCTTACAGTAGTTAATATAAAAGTGTTATTTTTTTTTAGGCTTCTTAGTAAATAGTACTAGAGAAACATACGAAGCATTACTGTAAGTAATAACCCCTTATTAAAGATAGTTATTTAAGTAGGTCTTAATAAGCTATAGCTACTTAAGAAATATATTATATAGTAAACTTAATGTTAGCATGTTTTTAGCTATTAGTTTAATATTATAGTTAACACCTTCGCAATGCGGGGGCAGTATGTCTGAGTTTTTTTTTAAAAAGTAGACTTAAATCACGCTAGTATAGCTAAAGTAGGATAGCTTCTATTTAATAAGCTACTAAAGTTCCTTTTCTCCTATAAGGTTCTTATTTAATTAATAGGGCCCTTCTAGTAAAGCCTTTACTAAGGGGTTTCTAGAGTCTTAGGAAGAGAGCTTTAGGTCTAGTGGGCTAAGCTTATCTTTATAGTCCTAGATAAGCTTATTTACTTTATAAATACTAGTATGCTCTAGTACAGTTTCCTTTTACTATACATATATTATAAAGGTAATAGCTTTTATAGTATTAATTTTAAGGCCTGCTTTAGAGAGGTCTTTGCGTGAGATAGGCTGAGAATAAAGAGTTTACTTACTTAGCTCTAGCTACTATTATAGGTAAAGCTACTCTTTTATCTTTTTAAGATTCTCTTACTATACTACATATTAGAGTGAGTGCTAAAGTGGCTTATAAGTGTACTATAAAATCACTATATTTATCAGCTCATCACGTTAGTTAGTATTAGCTTAGTGTGAGAAGTTAATTTTAGTTAATAGATTTTACGTTAGAATAATAATATCGCGCTTATAGTTAATTAGCTTATTATCTAGCTATTTAAGTGCTTGCTTTTTATAGTTAATTAAAGCACCTATATCTTTAAAAAGCTTACAGCTGATTATAAGGTCATAGCAGCTAGTATTATAAAAAACGAAATAGATTAGTAGGTAGTAGTTATTTAGTACTAGATCTACCTAAAAGTACTTATCTACTTATCTATTTAGTCTGTTATTATAGCTAGCTAGGGGAATAGATTCTATTTAGTAAGTTTTTATCTTAAGCCCTTTCTTAATAGCGCGTATGTGCTTTAGGTGTACTAGGATAAAACTACTAGCTTTAGTATTAAAAAAGCCGCTTAGCTTAATAGCTAGTTTACTAGTAGAGATATAGTAAGATAGAGTAAGAGCAGGTCTACTAAATAGCAGTTAGTAAGAATTAAATTAGCTAGTAGCTTTAGGGGGTAACTCTAGAAAGAAGACTTCCCCTAAAGTAAGTCTTCCCCTAATAGTTTCTCTATAGTAAGCTAAAACTTCTTATTATTACTAGTGTCCTAAGGTGTATAGAGCTCTTTATTAGTATCTATAAGCTTAATTACTTTAGCTATAGCTTAAGTAGGTAGTTAGTAGTCTTTTATAAAATAGCTAGGTTTCCCGTAATTATAGTAACTAGCTAGCTTAAGGATGAGTATTAGTAGGATAGCAGTAGTTACTGTATGAGTTAGATACTTAGTTTCTAAATAAGACTACTAAGTTAGCAGTAGCTAAATTCTTTTAGTTTTTTTATTAATCTACTTAGTAGCTTTCCTAGTGCTGAGAGCTAGCTCTTTAGTAAAGTCTTAAGCCAGGTCTATATACTTATTATACTAATTATAGTACTATTATTAGTAGATACCTATCTGCGTACGCAGAGTGTCTAGGAGCTTCTTATAGAATTCTTCTACCTATTAGTCTATAGGTAGGCTATGTTCTTAAGCTAGGTAAAAGAAATCACCCTAGAATATAATAAAGTTAGTAAGGTCTTTAAAATAGAGCTTCTAGAAATCGCGGTAAGCATTAAGTTTCTTATATAAATTACTATACGTTCTTTCTAAGTAATTTACTATATACTAGTAGCTAACTAGCTGCTTACTCTCTTTTATTATATATATTAGTATTAAGAGATACTGGTTAGCAGGACTCTCTGTATACGTATATATATAAGAGATAATATTCTTTTAAGTAGCTTACTTACTAGCTTTAGTAAACTAGTTTTAGTTAGCACGTACCTTGTCCTCTAGGATATTTCTCTATTAATTAAAGGTAACGTTCTTACTGTCCTTAAGTATTAGTAAATTAGGAAATTAGGTTAAGCAGCTGTTATCTTAATAGCTGCCTATAGTAAACGTAGCTAATAAAGTAGCTAGTACGTAAAGTAATACTTAAGAAATTTAGTTACTAAAATCTCTTATATTAGAACTATTGTTAGGTCCTATAGCTATATAGCTAGCCTAATTCTAAAGAGTTTATAACAGAGCTGTAAAGCGTGTTTTCTTTACTAGTATTAATAATAGCGCTAAGCTGGCCTTTATAGAGAGAAAAAAGTATATATTATGCGTAGGTTTCTTTATTTATATCTTTAGTATTTTAATCTTATTCTCTTAATCTGCCACGCGCTTAAGCGTGTTATTTAGTAGCTAATAAAGCTTAGTAAGCTTATCTCTAGCCTTATTAAGCTTAGTTTTAGACGTGTTAAGCGCTTTTCCTAGTGTATTAATATAGTTATAATATATAAGTACTTTAAGATAGCTACGCTCTAGCTCGCTAGTGATTATTACTTAATTAAGAATCATTAGAGTAGAAAGCGTAATCTCTATTTTCTAAGGCTTATAAGTATTAGTTCCTTAAGTAGTGCTCTTAGTAGTAGCTATAAAGAGTTTCTTATTATATCATGCCTGGATACGGAGCTTCTTAATAGTATAGTCTTCTCTAATTATATTATTAGAGTAGTACGTGGCGGTACACTTAAGTAACTTAGGGATAAGCATGTAGTTATTGCTAGTGGCTATTATCTTAGGATTAACTCTTATCTCTAGCGTTAAGAGCTTTCCTATAGTCTTAATCTATCTATTTTTATATGTGTATAGAGCTTCTGGCCTCTAGTAGAGTAAAGTAATTAGCTAATTCTCTAGCGTAAAAAAGGTAAGCTAGTAGTGCTCATAGAAGTTAGTTTCTCTAGTAGAAAGAAAGTAAGCTAATAGTACTCATAAGGGTCAGTTTCTCTAGCAGAGAGAAGATAATAAAGGGAGAGGGGATTCACTAGAGCTCTTATAGCTCTTTTCTAACCTAATAAATATATTACTTACTATTATAAGTCTTCTAGTTACCTGCTAAGTCACTTTTAAGGCCTACTACTATAGAACTTATATAGGCTATTACTTAAGGTTTTAATTACCTACTACTATAGAGCTTTCTAGTAGAGATTATATGGTTAACAAACTAATAACTCAGCATAGTTATATAATTAATTCTCTAGGTGCAGTTATTAATAAATTAAATGCTTAAGTTAATTATATAAGTTAACCTTAATATTATGTTACCGTCATCCGGCTAAGTTAGATAGATCTTAGTGTAATGTAATAACAGGCTTAGTCTTCATGTATTATTATATAAATACAGGTTAATAGAATAAATTAGCTCTATTTTAGCTACACTAAGATAAGAAGAAAAGAGATATAAAGGGGGCTTACCTCTAAATAGGGTGGTGTATAACTTAAGCGTAAGCTAGCTATACTCTAAGCTCTACACTAGGTTATAGCTAGCATAGCTAGTTATAATATTATATAGCCTATAGTAAGCAGAACAAGCAGCACTGTTATACTAAGTTATATTTATAACTATAACAGGTCTCCAAAATAAAAAGCCTCTAGTTAATAGAATAATATAAATAAGAGAATTTAGTAAAATAGATTTATAACTTTAGAAAAAGAATTAGCTTTAAAGGTTAAATATACTAGGTCTTAAGCTAAAGCCTTTAATATAAATTAGTATTAGCTATAAAGTAAATACTTTTTAGTATTAGAGTATAAATATTCTTAGCAGATTTTAACTATCCAGCATACACTTAATAACTAACTTAAAACTAGTATAAATAAGAGGAATTTAACTATCTAAATAAAACATAGTATTATAATAGCTAGAAAGTGGTATTAATATAATATAATTTCTACTTAGTACTTTAAATATTAAAAAAAGAGATTCTAATAAGTATAAGTAAATAGCAGAAGTAACTATAACTTAATAATATATATACTATAATTAAAAGAGTTATAAAAAAGGGGTTAATAGCTTTCCTAATAGCTATTATAAACTATAATACTATTAAATTATAGGAAAGTTTTAAAATAACTTATTATTATAGCTTTCTAAAAAGTTAAGTGTAGCACTAAAGATCATAAGCCTTAAAAATAATAAAAATATAAGTTACTATACTAATAGATTATTTATAACTAAGTGCTAAAAGCTATTACTTATATATATAATTTAATAACTAAATAACAGTAAATCTACTATAAGATAGGCTTAAAATATAGTCTAGTTCCAATCTTAACAGATTAGAGTAAATATTATTATATTATTATAATATATTCTTAAAGCTTTTAAGGTAGCTAAATGCTTTATTATCTAATTAATAACGTATATAAATAGATTAATAAGATTTCTACTATTCCTATTTACTATTTAGTGAAACTATATTTAAGAGAATAAGTTTAATAAAATTAATAGAAGAAAAAAAACCCTATTAAGCTTAACTTTAGTTTAATATTATAAAAAAATATAAGAGGTGTAAAATAGGTAGAAGCTTTAATACTAATAAAATACTACTATTTTTATTATCTTTTTACTTATTTAATAAAGTAGAGCTAGGCCTTACTGTTTAACTTCTAACATTAAAATCCTTTATAAACTAATTTAAGTTAAAGATATTATTAAATAAAGAGTTTAGCTAAGGTAGCATATCTATTAAATTATAATATAAATATCTTAAAAAGAATTTATAAAGAATAGAAATCTCTAGTAGAGCAAAAGGGCAAAAGTCCTCTTAATTTTAATTTTTAGTATAAATATAAACAATAAAAGTATAGCCTATTAATTCTTTAATTTCTTAAAATTTAAGGCTAAAGATATCAGAAAAGTTACTATAAGAATTAAGTATTTATAATATAAGTAGAATAGTTACTTAAATATTCTTAATAAAACGCTTATAAAATTATTCTAGACTCTAAACTTTAGTAAAGTTTAGTCTAGTTCTCTTTCTAACCTTTAAAAAATATCTTAAAAGAGGATTTTTTTTTAGTATAATATTTACACTAAGTAATATATCTAAATAGAGAAAATTTTTATTAAATTAATAATATTAAGCATAGATAATAACGCCCTTATATAAAATAAACTAAATATTTTATATAGTAATAATTTATTAAATAGAAATAATTTATAATACTACTTAGCTCCTTATGCTTTTATATATATTATAAAAATAAATATCTCCTAAAAGCTAATAGTAAAATATATAAAGCTAAAGTATTTAATACTTTTTAAAATATAAATTAGATTTTTAATTTTATTAATAGTTACTCTAGCTCTTAACTAGTAAGCTTATAGTAAGATAAAATTTAGTCTAGTTTAAAATATAGACTATACTTATTTAAAAAGGTGCTTTTAGTAATTTAGGTTTAGTATTTATATAAAAAGCCTTAAAAAGTTAATTAAAGCTTTAGTTTTAGTTAACTAAATAGTATAAAACTAGCTTATAATAATTAAGTATTTATAATAATATTACTTTTTAATTTTTTAATATTAGCTTTTTTATTATACTAAAGTAGAATTTAGTAAGCATTAGATTATTCACCTACTAATAAAAAACATAAACTAAGTTTAAATTATTATAAAATAGATTAGTTTTATTCTATTAATAACTATTGCCCTAATAGTAATTCCGCTTAGTATAAGAGAAACTACAGATTTAGATAATTAATTTTTATAATTATTTAACTAGATATTACTATAAAGTTACTATTTACTAAATTATAACTAAATACTTTTAAATTAGAATTTATACTAAAACAGGATGAGTTTTACTTATATATTATAATTAAATATAAATAGATCTTTAGCTTAGAACTTTAGCAGACTGATAATAGTAGTTTTATAAAAATTAAAGCTATTAATTAGCATATTATAATTTTATAACACGCAAAATTAAATCCTTTATAAATAACTTAATTATTTAGTTAAGTTATATAAGTAGTTAAGTAGCTTTATTATTATAAGCTATTAAATATAAATCTAATACTAGCTAAATTAGAAAAAAATTCTACTAATATTAAAAAAAGGAGCCGGTACTTTTCCCTTTTAAACTTATTTAAAGTAAAAAAAAAGGGGGGGGTGTTATTAGATCTAATAAAAAAATAAACTAGAAAAGAAAAAAAGTTTTTATTTAAAACCAAAATACTATCAGCTTCTTTAATTAAATAAAAAAAATAGAAAAGAAAAGAGAGTATAGAAAGTAAAATCTAGGTTATAAAACTAAAAAACTAGAAAAAAAGGCTAATAAGATAAATTCTTAACATATTAGCTTATCTAGTAAGTATAGAATTTCTAAGATAATAAATAGGAAAATTCTACTTATATAATAAGTCTTAAAATTAAAATTTACTAAAATATTTATATTAACCTAGCAGGTTTACTTACTTGGTAGATATATCTATAATTTATAGTTTATTTACTATTTTAGTAGATTTTTACTTAGTAGTATATTAATTTACCTAATAAATAGATTTTACTTACTTTAGTAAGTCTATTTACTTAATATATTTATTTCCCTAATATGCTTATTTACCTGATATGTTAACTTATTTTAATAGGTTTTATTTACCTAATATATTTAATTACTTAATATATTTACTTACCTAGCGTGTTTATTTACCTAGTATGTTTATTTATTTAATATATCTAATTATCTAGTATACTTACTTACTTAGTATGTTTATTTATTTAGTATATTTACTTATCTAGTATATTAACTTACTCTAATAAGTCTACTTATTTAATATGTTTACTTATTTAGTATATCTATTTATTTAATATACTTACTTACCTAGTATGTTTACTTATTTAGTATATTTACTTATCTAGTAAATTTACTTACTTATATTTACTTATCTAGTAGGCCTATTTACCTAATAGTTAGGTTTACTTTACTTTATATTTATTTTAATATATAAGAAAATAAATTTCCGTACCTACTTAACAAGTCTACTTATTTAGTAAGTTTTATATAAAATTTTGTATTTTTATTTATAATTTCTTTTCTTTTTCTTTTTAGCTTATATATATGTATATGTATATTATATATATTTAAAGAGACATTAGTATAATTCTATTTAAATAGAACTTTTAATAAAAATATATAAAAATTATAATAATATAAATATTAATTAAAAATTAAAAGCCTTTTTTTTTTTTCTCTTCTCTTAGTAATACTAAAATAGATTATGTCTAAATTTTCTTATTATCTATTAAATAAATATATATAGTAAAGACAATAAAAAAAATTTTTTATCAAATAAATAAATTACGTATTTAAATACTAGACTTAAAATTTTTTTAAAAGCCTTTATATTTTAGATTTCTTGCGCTTAAATTTTAATGATTTAATAAACAGTTTAATTTAAAATTTCTGGAATGGAGATTTTAGGAAAATTTTTGTTTTTTTTTTTATATTATTATTACATTTTATATTTTCGTTTAAAATTATTATAAATAGAAATTACTAGTATATTATATATATTAAGCTTGTGGCTTAGCTGACAGTTAGTATCTAAATAAAAAGAAAAGACTTAATAGAAAAGCTAAATAATAAGTAAGCCTTAATATCTTCTAAATTAGATATAAAGAGCTCTAAAATGCTTTATAACTATATACTAATTACGCTAAAACGTGGTCTTAAATAAGAATTTTATTTATAAATACTACGCTTATCTAATATAAATTACTAATAAAATTAACTTTATATTTTTTTTTTTAATATTTTAACTTAAAATTACTACTAACGTACCTAAAGCTGGCTTAGGGTATATAAAAAATAGAATTAAAAAATCTTACCTTAGCCTACTCTCTTTAACTAGTTTTATTATTTATAGGATATAGACGTATTTTTAATGCTTATCTTCTTTTTATATACTAACTTACTTCTTTTTTAGTCTCTTTAGACTATATAGTTTCGTACCGGCAGACTTCTTTTTTAGGACAATAATAGACTATATTAACTCTAGTTATTATATTTATTAGAGTATAAAATTATTCTTTTCTATTTATAATAAAACAGGTAAGTAATAAGCTTTATTATTATAAACTTATAAATAGAAGCTAAAATCCTATTTACTTTTTTTTAATAAAATAGGTATAATTAGAATCTATAGGTGGTTAACTAATAGCTACTATTTTAGCTAAATCTTTAAAAATAGGTTTTAACTAGTATCTACTTTTTTTACGTATAATTAAAAATAAACTCTTTTTACTTAAAAGGCTAATATAATAGAGCGTAATAGCTTTCTAGTTTAATAACTTCTATAGCAGAATATTCTTTAAGAAACTTAGTAGAAGTAAATAAATAGTTTTTAGCTATTTTTTAAGTTATATTTACTAAATATCTTAAACTAAGCGCTTTTTTTTTTAAAGGTATTTTTTTTATAGTAAATCTAGTTTCTTTAAAGACTTTTTAAGTAGGGCACCTCTTATTAGGAGGTTATATAAATATAAAATAATTATTTAGTTAATTCTACTAATAGTTATATACTTATCTTAAAGATTAAGTTATATATATCTAAGTATAAGTAATTATACCATGAAACTATAAAAAGCTTATTAAATTAGTTATTATTTATTTAATAGTATTTTACTACTTAGATAATTATAGTAATTTTAGAGCTAATACATACTAAAAACCCTAACTTTAAAAGAAATATATTTATTAAATAAAAAACCAATTATTAGGGGGCGGCAGAGTATGGATAAGGTTAGTAACTATAATAATAGTATATAATATAAAATAGATTATAAGACGTAGCTTACTAAGCTACGTATAGAGACTAAGGATAGAATATATATAAGATTTCAAAAGTAAAAGAGCCCGCACGGTTTATATAAAGGCTTTATATAATATTTAATATAAACAGACTTAAAGATAATAGTTTCTATAAGACTATATTATAATAGTACTTCTCTTTTTATAATTATAGTCTCTATAGTTATCTTAGGAGTTAGGTTTCTTAAGATATTACTAGTAAAATACTTAAATTACGTCTATAGTATTCTCTATTTAGCGGGTAGGAGTCTTAGTCAACTTATTATATCTAATTCATTTAATTATATACTTTAGTTATAGAGTGCTATTACGGCTATAGTAGTTTTAATAAAAGTTAATAATTTCTTTAATAAACTACTTTTACTTACTGTTAATCTAGCGGTAGTAGGTTTTTAATTTATTTAAATTCTAAAGCGGTAATAAGTCTAACAGTAGTAGTAATAAAAATAGAGATAAATATAAGTTTAGTAAATAGTAATAATTTAGTAGGTAGTATAAAAGCATAAGACTATAAATTAAGCTCTTTTTTAATTAATATTTTATAAATAGTAATAGCGGAGATTTTATAGAAGTATAGTTTTAAAACTAAGGCATAGCCTAACTACAGTTTAAAGCTTTTACTAGTCTATATAATAAAAAATACAATAGAATATAAGAGCAGGCAGAGAGGTAGATAAGAGATAAAAATAATAAACTAAATAATATATAAGTAAAGATATTTTAAAACTAGCAGGTATTAGAGTAGGAGTAGTAAATAATAAAATAACTTTTTAAGCTATAGTAATAGTATTCACAATATTTTTTACAATCTTAGCTTAAGAAATTCAGTTAGTAGTAATAGCTTAGATTTATAAATTTAGTAATAGAGACAGCAGGAACAGCTATTAGTAAAGAAATAATATACTTCTAAATTATAGATTAGAGATTATAGGTTTTATAGCTATTTAAAAAAGCAACTAGGTTATAATAACAGCAGCAGTTCTTAAGGTCTTATAGATAATAAACTAGTAAATAATACTAGTAGTTTAGTAATAGATTATAAAATAGTATATTCTATAATTCCTTAGAAACAGTATTCTCTAGAAGGGTTAGTAGAGAGTCTTTAAATAAACTAAATTTAAGAGCTAACTATTAGAATTCTACTAGAAAAATACTAAATTCTTAGTTTTTCTAACAGAGCTTAAATAAATTCTGTTAAGTATTATAAATTTAATTCAGGTCTTTATAGACTTGCTCCAAGATTTCTAGTATTATAAAATAATCTAATAAATAGTAAATACTATTAGTAATATATAAAAGAACTTACTTATATAATATATCTTTAAGTTGTTTATTTATATAAGCTATATAGAATTCAGTAGTAGGGAAACAGTCTTAGTTAATAATTATCTTTATATAAATCTATATTATAAAGTGTTAAAGGTTATTTCTATTACTGCTAAACCTATTAGAGTTAAAAAGATATTTAGAAAAAGTATAAGTCAAAAATAAAACAAGAGTAAATAAAGAAAAAATAGTTATAAATAGTTTAGTTTTAATTAAAATAGTAGTAAGAATAGGGACGGAAATAGGAGTAAAGGTAATAAAAATAGTAGGTATTAAACTTCTAAGCTATAGCTATATATATAAATCTATAATCTACTTCTAGACTTTTTATAGCTTTTTTTTCTAATAGCTATAGACTTTCTTAAATATTATAACTTACTTATAAAGGTTTATTATTTTTGCTGTAGTAATAGTAAGTTACTATAGTTAGCCTTTATAAATACTATAAAAGACCATAATATAGTCTAGCTATTCTTATAGTTATTTCTATATAAATTATAGGAATTTATCTTTATTTTATAAAACTAATAAGGGTTATGGAGTTAACATATAAAGAGATAAAGCTAGTTACAAGTTATTATAATAATTAGTTAATTATAATAAATAAGATAATAGCTAGAAATAATTTTAGGTTTTCTTATTTTAGAATAGTTTAGCTTTAGTAGCGGAGTCTCTTATTCTCTTTTTATAATAAGTTAGCTAATTTTCTAATTAAAGAGTCTAACTTTACGCCTTATTTTCTAAAACAGTATATAATCTTAAAGTTAAAGTAAGATAAGAATTTAGACTAGTAGACTTATCTAAAAAGACAGGACTAGTAGGCTAGTAAGAGTAAGAATTAAAATAAAATTAAAAGCTAAAGTAAAACTAATAAAACTAGTAAGAGCTAAACTAATAAAAAAAAAAGCTAAACTAATAAAAAAAAAAGCTAGACTAGTAGGAGAAAGAGCTAAACTAGTAGGAAAAAAAACTAAATTAACAGAAAAAAAAACTAAACTAGTAAAAGAAAAAGCTATACTAGTAGAAAAAAAAACTAAATTAGTAGTATTAATAAAGCTAGATTAAACTAATAGAATTAGTAAAAGCAGAAGCTAAACTAGTAGAACTAGTAAAAAATTATAATTCTCTAGCTTAACTAAAGTAATAAATAGTAATACTTATAATAAGTAGAATTATAATAAATAGAAAATTATAGTCTTTTAGATTAATTAAAGTAACTAGTAGAAGCTATAGTAAGTAGTATATAAAAAAGTAAACTCTTTAAGCAGTAATAAAATACCAGTAAGTAGTTAATATTCTATTAATATAAAAGAATAAAAGCTACGTAATATTAGGGGGCAGTAGAATATAAATAAAGTTAATAACTATAATAATAGTATATAATATAAAATAGATTATAAAACGTAGCTTACTAAGCTACGTATAGAGGCTAAGAATAGAATATATATAAAATTCTAGAATAAAAGAACCCGCATGGCCTGTGCAGAGGCTTTATATAGTACTTAATTTAAATAAACTTAGAAATAATAGTTCCTATAAGACTACACCATAACACTAATACTCTTTAAGATTTTTTAGTAATTTATAATAATTTAATAGATTATATATCTTTATGCTGGTGATAGTTTATTTAAATTTCTATTTTATTAACTTTTAATAATAAGATATTAGCTTACTATAGTTTTAATAAGTAATAGAAAATTAGAGTTTAACTCTAGAAAGGGAGCTTAAAAAATAGTTATTATATCTAAAAAAAGCAGTAAGCACGCAAATTACCTAATTCTAATATAAAAAAATAGTAATAATAAATACTAATATAGGGCTTTTTTAGGTCTTATAATTAAAATAAATATAATTTAAATTTTTTAATAAAGAATAATTAAAGAGTAAGTTTAGTACTATCAGCCGCAATAATTCCAGCTCTAATAATATATATTAAAGTTATTATAATTAAAAAGTTTATAATTAAATTTTAAGTCCAGCTAGCTAGTTTATTTTACTATATATATTAGTCTAGCTAAGTCTTTTCTTCTAGAGAGCTATATATCCTTTACTAGGTATATTAAAAAACTAAGACTTTTACTTTAAAAAAATTAGAGTATTTAAAGCAGGTCTTTGCTTAAATATATTAATATAAAATAATAAAATAAAATATATAGTCCTATTTTATTAGTTTCTAAAACCACTATAATAATTAATAAGGATAGTTAGGGGCATTAGTATTTAATTATTAAAAATAAAATTCTTAAATTTATTAAAAGCTAACTACTATAAAAGCATTTACCAAAGATGTTTTCATTAATTAGTAAATAAAAGTTAGGGGATTAAAAATAATCAGATACTATTATAGTCTTAACTATAAACTATATTAATTAGGGATTAGATAATATTACTCTTTTAACTCACTCAACACCTTACAAAAAATTAAAGTTTTTAGATTCTAGAAAGAGTATAGTTATAAGGCTAAAACTTAAAGAAATTAATAGAAAAATACTATTAAGCGTTAAATATAGTAACTCTACGCCTAATAGTAGCCTCTATAAAGTAAGTAAAATATTTTTAAAATACTAGTTTATTACTTTAAAGAGGCATAAGTAACACGCTTAAATTTATAAGAACTTTTTTAAATACTATATTACTAAGCTATATCTTAAAAAAGCGTATATAGCTAGCTTAATTAGCTAGATATAGTAATAGTATATAGTATATAATAAGATAATTTATAGCTAAACCTTTAAAGTAGGCAGTCTATAAAGGGGAAGATCTAGAGACTAAATAGACATAAATTAAATAAAGGCCCTTATACCTTACTAGCTTAAAATATAGTCTAATTTCTATTTAAAAGAGTAAAGATAGCTAGAAGCTTATAGCTTAATTTAATTTAACATAAAGAAACTTACTAGGTTTAGATAAAATAAGAATTAATAAATTAAAAGCTTTTTCTTAATTTTTCAGGTAGTAGTATATAGCTGTTCTTAGTTAATAAAGTAATTTATTTACTTAATTATAATAATAAATAAGACTTTAATCTGCTAAATAGTTTAGCTAGTTTTAACTAATTACTAGCTTCTTAAAAGAACTATTAATTTAAGCTAATAAAAATTTAAGATAATAATAAGTTTATAATACTTTTAGATATTTTAGGCTGTACGTGTATTATATTAATAGAACTAACAAGTTTATTATCTTAGCTAAAAAGTCTAGATAATCTTATTAAACTCTATTATGCTAAGAATAGAGTATTATAATTATTACTTTTTAATAAAAAATACCTAGTAAGCGCGTGTTATTAGCATGTGTTAATTATATTTCTATTTTTTATATATACTATCTATAACTACTACTAATTAAATAGCTTAGTAAGGTCTTTAGACTAGCTTAAAAAAATTAATAATAACTATTCTAAGCCGAAAAGGTCATTAAACTTAGTTATTTAAAATAAATAAAAGTTATAATAAGATTTCTATAAGTAAACCTACAGAAGAATTATTAACATATAACCTAAAAATTTTAAAACTATAGGTCTTACTATTAAAGAAGGGAAAAAGCCAAGAAGTTATTAAAAATATAATAGAAAATAGTTAGTAAGAAGATTTAGATACTTTTAATATCTACTAATAAGTCTTAAAGCTAGTATATTAGTTAAATTCCATAATAATAGGGTAAGCTTTAAGTGTCTTTAGGGTATTATATATTTTTATATAGCTCTAAAAGCCTTTACCTTTAAGAGATTAGCTATATACTTAAGTAGGTAAAACCACTTAGTATGTTTTTCTCTACACGTTTATTAATCTATAAATATTTAATTAAAGATTAATATATAATATATAGCTAGAGCTTTAATAGGGATTATAGATTTATATTTAATTTACTCTAAAAATATCTAGTGCCCTAGAGGATGGAACCTCCTGTCTAGAAAGTAAATAATAAAACTAGTAGTAAAATAAAGCTCTAAAGCCTATAAACTCTCTCTACGAGGGAGATATTTTATAAATATAAGCTATTAATTCCTTTAGAAATAGTAAAGGTGCCTGTTAGTTTAAATCTTAGAAACTTTTAACTATAAATATTTTTCTATTTTCTTAGCGGGTTTGCTTGTTAATGGATTTTATTAAAACTCCTTTTAAAGTAAGCAGTATTATCTAAAGAATATAGTAATAAATTAAAACTTTTAATACTAGATTTCTTAGTTCTGGCATTGATGAAAAATATAGTAAAATATAATAAATAGTATAAATTACAGAATTTAGTAAATTATTAAATCTTTAAATATATATTATGCTCTTTAGTCTTCTATAGGACATACCTATTTAAGTGTTATTTAACTTTTTAAGTTTTATTTAGTATTAAACGCTTATCCCGCCCGCGTATATAAATTTATTTTAAAACTATTAATATTAATATATTAGCTTTAAGTATAGTAGAATAGTCACTTTAAGGCTAAGTACTATAACTTATTATAAAATAACTATTTAATTTTTAATATTAAATTAGGTAGGAATACCCGCTAAATCTAAGTATATTAATAAATAAAAGGAAAAAAACTAATAAGGATTACTCTAGTAATAGTAAGTAAAGTAATAATAACTTAAATTTAAAATCTAGCCCTCTTTTAAAGATTTAAGTTATAATTTATAGAGGAAGCTTTAGTATTAGTATTAGCCTAAGTTCTTTAAAACAGAATATTATAAAAAATAAGAACTCTATATATAGCTATTAGTCTTTACTATATAAAGCTTTTTTAATAAGTTAAGTTATTTAAAAATATAGCTCTAAATAAAAGGTAAATTTCTTCTAAAGCTAAATACTAGCTAGAAACTAATAATATATAAGTAGAATAATTAAAGATAAAAAGCACTTTAAAAAGAAAGTTAAAAAGTATATAAAATTATTAAAAAAAAAAGCGCTTATAGTTAGATTTATTTATAGTTATTTATTTAAGCCTACGCCTAGTGCACTTATCTATAGGCAAATTAATATTAGTTTAAGTAGTTAGATAAAGGCCCTAGGAATATAACTCTTTTTAAAAAATATTATAGCTTAAAATATAATATAGCTAGCTTAAACTAAGATTTATACTTTAACTAGAATATTAGTATAATAATTATAAGCAGCCTATCTTAAAACACAGACTAAGAAATCTAATATCTATATAAGTGTTTAGATGTTAAACCTGGACGTGTAATAAAAATAAATAAAAATAAAAACCCCCTTAAAAGTATACTATTAACTAATTCTAATATCTTTAAATAAATTTAAATAAGAGTATAGCTATTAGAATCTAAAAAATAGTAAACTATATTTAAATAGAGTAAAGCTAAAGAAAACTCTAGTAAAAGCTTATAGCAGTTCTAATATACAAATTAATCATTAAACTTAAACATAAAAGTAAAAGACTAATTAAACTATTTAGTAACTAGTTTTTATAAAAGTTTCCCTTAGGATAGCAGTAATGTATTTAGTTTTATAAAATAAAGTAAATAATTAAAGGCCTAGGGGTTAAAATAATCTTTATCTATTTTTAAATTTTAAATATATAAGAAGTCTTTATTACTTTATTAAATATAGATATTTAAATATATTATTACTAGTAGGCTATTTTTAGTAAGCAGAACTAGTAATATAGAATAAACTAAATATAGAATTAAGATACCAGAATACACGCTTATTAGATACTATAAAAGATATTAATTTATTTAAATAATAGGATGGTAGTTATAGAAGTTAGAATTTACTAAAAAGTATATAATAACTTACCTGCTGAATAAACTAGCCCTAAAAATAAATAGTATTTAAACATGTTATTTATATCTTACTATTAGAGCTAAAATTACACTCTAGTAAGTAAATAAATATAAAGGCTTATAATAAAGTCTTAAGAGTAATTCTAAATTAAATAGTCTTTAATACAGATCTTAATAATAGTAGTAAATACTTAAATAAGAACTTTAAAAACTAAAGTAGAAAATAATTCCGTGTGAATAGTAATTAAATATAAGTTAGTTAATTCTAAGATATAGAATAGCTTTATTTTAATATTAGCGCTTATACTACGCCCTTAAAAGGGAAACCAGTTAATATTCTAGCACCTAAATATAAATTCTTTTTAGTAATGTAATTAAGAGTAGAGACTTTAGTAAAAGCTCTAAGAAAAATTCTCTTTTCTTCTTAATAATCTATTACCCTAAAATTGGTTTGTCTGGAGCTAGAATTTAATAGCTAAAAAAGTATTATACTTTTATAGCATTTAATATACTCCTAATAAGCCTTAGAAATCTACTTAAAAGAATAGTTTTATGTTAAATTATACTTATAACTGTAGCAGGTCTCTAAGGTAAAAAGCCTCTAGTTAATAAAATAATATAAATAAAAGAAGTTAGTAAAATAAATTTATAACTTTAGAAAAAGAATTAGCTTTAAAAGTTAGATATATTAGGCCTTAAGCTAAAGCCTCTAGCGTAAATTAGTACTAGCTATAAGATAAATATCTTTTAATACTAAGGTATAAACACTTTTAGTAAATCTTAATTATTTAATATATATTTAATAACTAACTTAAAATTAGTACAGATAAAGGAAATCTAATTATTTAATTAAAACATAGTATTATAATAGCTAGAAAGTAGTATTAACATAATATAATTTCTATTTAGTACTTTAAATATTAAAAAGAAAAGATTCTAATAAGCGTAGGTAAATAGCAAGAGTAACTATAACTTAATAGTATATATACTATAATTAAAAAAGTTATAAAAAAAGAGTTAATAGCTTCTCTAATAGCTATTATAGGCTATAATACTATTAAATTATAGGAAAGTCTTAAAATAACTTTTTATTATAGCTCTCTAAAAGGTTAAGCGCAGCACTAGAGATTATACGCCTTAGAAATAATAAAAATATAAGTTAATATATTAATAAATTATTTATAGCTAAGCGCTAAAAGCTGTTACTTATATATATAATTTAATAACTAAAAGATAATAGATTTATTATAAAATAGGCTTAAAATATAGTCTAGTTCTAATCTTAGCAAGTTAAAGTAAATATTATTATATTATTATAATATATTCTTAAAGCTTTTAAGATAGCTAAATGCTGTATTATCTAATTAATAATATATATAAATAAATTAATAAGATTCTCATTATCCTTATCTACTATCTAGTAAAACTATAGTTAAGGGAATAGGCTTAATAAAATTAGTAAAAAAAAAAGACTCTATTAAACTTAACTCTAGTTTAATATTATAAAAAAAATATAGAGTATAAAATAAGTAGGAGCTTTAGCACTACTAAAATACTACTACTTTTATTATTTTTTTACTTATTTAATAAAATAGAGCTAGGCCTTACTGTCTAATTTCTAGCATTAAAATCCTTTATAAACTAATTTAAATTAAAGATATTATTAAGTAAAAGTTTAGCTAGAGCGGTATATTTATTAAATTATAATATAAATATCCTAAAAAGAACTTATAGAGAATAGAAATTTTTAGTAGAGCAAAAAAACAAAAGTCCTCTTAATTTTAATTTTTAGTATAAATATAAATCATAAAAATATAGCCTATTAATCCTTTAGTTTCTTAAAATTTAAAACTAAAAGTACTAGAAAAGTTACTACAGGAATTAAGTATTTATAGTATAAGTAAAGTAGTTACTTAGATATTTTTAATAAAATACTTATAAAATTATCTTAAGCTTTAAACTTTAGTAAAGTCTAGTTTAGTTTTCTTTCTAACCCTTAAAAAATACCTTAAGAGAGGATTTTTTTTTGGCATAATATTTACACTAAGTAATATACCTAGATATAAGGAACTTTTATTAAATTAATAATACTAAATATAAATAATAACACCACCATATAAAGCAGACTAAATACTTTATATAATAATAATTTATTAAATAAAAATAATTTACAGCTTTACTTGGCTTCTTATGCTTTTATATATACTATATAAAAAATATCTCCTAAAAAGCTAGTAGTAAAATATATAACGCTAAAATATTTAATATTTACTAAAATATAAATTAAATTTTTTATTTTATTAGTAGTTACTTTAGCTTCTGACTAGTAAGCTTATAGTAAAATAGAATTTAATTTAGCTTAAAATATAAGCTACGCTTACTTAAGAAAATACTTTTAGTAACTTAAGTCTAGTATTTACCCAGAAAGCCTTAAGAGATTAATTAGGGCTTTAGTTTTAATTAATTAAGTACTATAAAACTAGCTTAGAATAGCTAAGTGTTTATAATAATATTACTTTTTAATTATTTAATATTAGCTTGTTTTATTATACTAAAATAGAATTTAATAAGCGTTAGATTATTTACTTACTAATAGAAAATATAAACTAAGTTTAAATTATTATAAGATAGATTAGTTTTACCCTATTAATAACTATTATCCTAATAGTAATTCCGCTTAGTATGAGAGGAATTATAAATTCAGATAATTAGTTTTTATAGCTATTTAATTAGGTATTATTATAAAGCTATTATCTACTAGATTATAGCTAAACGCTTTTAAGTTAGAATTTATATTAAAATAGAATAAATTTCGCTTATATATTATAATTAGATATAAATAAGCTTTTAGCCTAAAACTTTAATAGACTAGTAATAGTAGTTTTATAGAAATTAAAGTTATTAACTAGTATATTATAATTTCACAACACGCAGAATTAAATCCTTTATAAATAACTTAATTATTTAGTTAAGTTATGTAAGTAGTTAAGTAGCTTTATTATTATAAGCTATTAAATATAAGTTTAATACCAGCTTAGTTAAAAAATTTTCTTTATTAATATTAAAAAAAAAAGCCAGTACTTTTCCCTTCCAAGCTTATTTAAAATAAGAAAAAAAAGAAAGAAGTGTTATTAAGTCTAATAAAAAAAATAAAACTATCTTAAAAAAATAAGCTAGATAAAAAAAGGTTTTTATTTAAAGCCAGAGTACTATTAATCTTTTTAATTAAAATAAAAGAAATAAAAAAGAAGAGAGGGCGTGAAAAGTAAAATTTAAATTATAAAACTAAAAAACTAAAGAAAAAGACTAATAAGATAAATTCTTAATATATTAGCTTATTTAGTAAGTATAGAATTTCTAAGACAATAAATAGAGAAATTCTACTTATATAGTAAGTCTTAAAGTTAAGATTTACTAAAATTTTTTATATTAACCTAGTAGGTTTACTTACCCGGCAGATATATCTATATTCTATAGTCTATTTATTATTTTAGTAGATTCTTACTTAGTAGTATGTTAATTTACTTAATAAATAGATCTTACTTACTTTAATAAATTTACTTATTTAGTTTATTTATTTACTTAATATGTCTACTTACCTCGTATGTTTACTTATTTAATATATTAATTTATTTTAATAGATTTACTTACCTAGTATGTCTGCTTATTTAGTATGTCTACTTACTTAATATACTTACTTATTTAATATATTAACTTATTTTAATAGGTTTTATTTACTTAGCGTGCTTACTTACTTAGTATATTTACTTATTTAATATATTTACTTACTTAGTATATTTACGTACCTGGTATGTCTACTTAATATATTTACTTACTTAGTATATTTACTTACTTAGTATGTTAACTTACTTTAGTAGATTTATTTACCTAGTGTGTTTACTTACTTAGTATATTTACTTATTTAATATATTTACTTACTTAGTATGTTTACTTACTTGATATATTTATTTATCTAATATATTTATTCACCTAGCGGGTTTACTTATTTAGTATGTTTATTTATTTAGTATACTTACTTACCTGGTATATTTACTTATCTAATATATTTATTTACCTAGTATACTTATTTACTTAGTATGTTTATTTATTTAGTATATTTACTTATTTAGTATATTAATTTACTCTAGTAGATTTACTTATTTAATGTGTCTACTTATTTAATATATTTATTTATTTAGTATATTTACTTATCTAGTATGTTTATTTACTTAGTATATTTATTTATTTAGTATGTTTACTTATTTAGTGTGTTAACTTACCCTAATAGGTTTACTTACTTAATATATTTATTTATTTAGTATGTTTACTTACTTAGTATGTTTATTTATTTAATAGATCTACTTACTTATATTTACTTACCTAGTAGGCCTATTTATCCAGTGGTTAGGTCTACTTTACTTTATATTTATTTTAATATATAAGAAAATAAATTTCCGTACCTACTTAACAAGTCTACTTATTTAGTAAGTTTTATATAAAATTTTATATTTTTAATTATAATTTCTTTTCTTTTTCTTTTTCGCTTATATATATGTATATGTATATTATATATATTTAAAGAGACATTAGTTTAATTCTATTTAAACAGAACTTTTAATAAAAATATATAAAAATTATAATAATATAAATACTAATTAAAAATTAAAGCCTTTTTTTTCCTCTCTTAGTAATATTAAAATGAATTATGTCTAAATTTTCTTATTATCTATTAAATAGATATAACGTTTTTTATAAGTGAGTGGGCTATATAAGCGAGTGGGCCACTTTTACCAAGAATTACCTTTTCTTTAATAACTTTATGAAAACTTAATATTATTTAATAAAAATTTAAAATTAGCTTTTTAGATATTGAATACAGCTAGTATTAAATTTACATTATAATATTCTTACGTAATTATAAGTTATTAAGCTTAAAATCTACTTTACTTTAAAATGCTTTTTAGCTATTTATATTTATAATATTACTTAATAATAAAGTTTAAAAATTTAAATACGAGGTATTTAAGGTCTAATCTATAATACATTAAAATTTAAAGACTATAGTATTAGTAGTTTTTAAGGAATTAAAAAGTAGGGGCTAAAACTTTCTCTTACCTAAAGTTCTAAAAAACTTACTTATTCTATTACTATAAAAGTATAATAAAGTCTAAATTATATATAAAATAGCTTAAATTCAATTTCTATAGTGTCTTATTTAATAGTTATTAAAACATTAATAGCTAAATACTAAATTTTTAAAAGCAAATTCTAAGCTTAATAACTTATTATTACTTGGGAATATTATGATGCAAATTTAATACTAGCTGTATTTAATATCTAAAAAGCTAATTTTAAATTTTTGTTAAATAATATTAAGTTTTCGTAAAGCTATTAAAGAAAAGGTAATTCTTAGTAAAAGTGGCCCACTCGCTTGTATAGCCCACTCACTTATAAAAAACGTTATATAGTAAAAAAAATAAAATAATTTTTTTTTATTAAATAAATAAATTACGTATTTAAATACTAGACTTAAAATTTTTCTAAAAGCCTTTATATTTTAGATTTCTTGCGCTTAAATTTTAATGATCTAATAAATAGTTTAATTTAAAATTTCTAGAATAAAGATTTTAGGAAATTTTTTTTTTTTTTTTTTTTAGTATTGTTATTACATTTTATATTTTCATTTAAAATTATTATAAATAGAAATTACTAGTATATTATATATATTAAGCCTGTGCCTTAGTTGGTAGTTGGTGTCTAAATAAAAAAAAAAAACTTAGTAAAAAAGCTAAATAATAAATAAACTCTAATATTTTTTAAATTAGATATAAAGGTCTCTAAGATACTTTATAACTATATACTAATTATACTAAAATATAGTCTTGTGTGAGAATTTTGTTTGTAGGTGCTACACATATCTAATATAAATCACTAATAAAATTAATCTTAAAAATGTTTTTTCTAATATCTTAACTTAAAATTGCTGCCAACGTACCTAAAGCTAGCTTTAGGGTATATAAAAAATAGAATTAAAAGACCTTACCTTAATCTACTCTCTTTAACTGGTTTTATTGTTTATAGGATATAGATATATTCTTAATATTTATTTTATCTCTATATACTAACTCACTTCTTTTTTAGTCTCTTTAGGATATATAGTTTTATACTAGTAGACTCTCTTTTTAAAGTAGTAATAGACTATATTAACTCTAGTTAATATATTTACTAGAGTATAAAGTTATTCTTTCCTACTTATAATAAAGCAGATAAGTAATAGGCTTTATTATTATAAATTTATAAATAGAAGCTAAAGTCCTACTTACTTTTTTTTAATAAAATAAATATAATTAAGATCTATAGGTAGTTAGCTAATAGCTATTATTCTAGCTAAATCTTTAAAAGTAGGCCTTAACTAATATCTGCTTTTTTTAAGTATAATTAGAAATAAACTCTATTTACTTAAAAAGCTAATATAATAAAATATAATAACTTTCTAGCCTAATTACTTTTATAGTAGAATATTTTTTAGAGAACTTAGTAAAGATAAATAAATAGTCTTTAACTACTCTTTAAGCTATACTTGTTAAGTACTTTAGACTAAATACTTTTCTTCTTAAAGATACTTTTTCTTTATAGTAAATCTAGTTTTTTTAAAGACTTTTTAATTAGGGTACCTTTTATTAGAAGGCCACACAAATACAAAATAATTACCTAGTTAATTTTATTAATAATTATATACTTATCTTAAAGATTAAGCTATATATATATAAGTATAAGTAATTATACTATAAAATTATAAATAGCTTATTAAATTAGTTATTATTTATTTAATAATACTTTACTACTTAGATAACTGTGGTAATTTTAGAGCTAATATATACTAAAAACCCTAACTTTAGAAAGAATATATTTATTAAATAAAAAACCAATACCTTTTAGGGCTCTTTAGTGATTTATAATAACTTAATAAATTATATAGCTTTATACTAGCAACAGTTTATTTAAATTTCTATTCTATTAACTTTTAATAGTAAAGTATTAACTTACTATAGTTTTAATAAATAATAGAGAATTAGAGTTTAACTTTAGAGAGAGAGTTTAAGAAATAGTTATTATATCTAAAAAAAACAGCAAGCGCGCAAATTACCTAATTCTAATATAAAAAAATAATAATAATAAATACTAATATAAAGCTCTTTTAGGTTTTGTAATTAGAATAAGTATAATTTAAACCTCTTAATAAGAAATAATTAGAGAGTAAGTTTGGTACTAGTAGTTACAATAATTCCAGCTCTAATAGCATATATTAAAGTTATTAAAGTTAAAAAGCTTATAATTAAATCTTAAGCCTAGCTAGCTAATTTATCTTACTGTGTATACTAGTTTAGCTAGGTTTTTTCTTCTAGAAAGCTATATACTCTTTACTAAGTATATTAGAAAACTAAAACTTTTACTTTAAAAAAATTAGAATATTTAAAATAGGCCTTTACTTAAATACGTTAGCATAAAATAATAGAATAAAATATATAGTTTTATTTTATTAGTTTCTAAGACTATTATAATAATTAGTAAGAATAATCAGGGGCATTAGTATTTAATTATTAGAAATAAAATTCTTAGATTTATTAAAACTAACTACTATAAAAGCATTTGCCAAGGATGTTTTTATTAATTAATAAATAAAAATTAAAGAATTAAAGATAATTAGATATTATTATAGTTTTAACTGTAAATTATATTAACTAGAGATTAAATAATATTACTCTTTTAACTCACTCAGCACCTTACAAAAAATTAAAGTTTTTAGATTCTAAAAGAAGTATGGTTATAAGACTAAAACTTAAAGAAATTAATAAAAGAATATTACTAGGTGTTAAATGTAGTAACTTTGTGCCTAATAATAGTCTCTATAAGATAAATAAAATACCCTTAAAATACTAGTTTATTATTTTAAAGAGAGATGGGTAATACGCTTAAATTTATAGAAATCTCTTTAAATATTATATTACTAAGCTACGTCTTAAAAGAACGTATATAGCTAACTTAATTAGCTAGATATAATAATAATATATAGTATATAATAAGATAATTTATAGCTAAACCTCTAAAGCGGGTAGTCTATAAAGGAGAAGGTCTAAAAACTAAATAAATATAAGTTAAGTAAAAGCCCTTATACCTTACTAATTTAAAATATAGTCTAATTTTTATTTAAAAGAATAGAGATAGCTAGGAGCTTGTAGTTTAATTTAACTTAATATAAAAAACTCACTAAATCTAAATAAAATAAGGATTAATAAATTAAAAACTCTTTCTTAATTTTTCAGGTGGTAGTATATGGCTGTTCTTAGTTAATAAAATAATTTATCTACTTAATTATAATAATAAATAAAACCTTAATTTACTAAATAGTCTGACTAGTTTTAGCTAGTTACTAGTTTCTTAAAGAGACTATTAGCTTAAGCTAATAAAAGTTTAAGATAATAATAAGTTTATAATACTTTTAGATATTTTAGGCTGCACGTATGCTATATTAATAGAGCTAATAAGTTTATTATTTTAACTAAAAAATCTAAATAATCTTATTAAACTCTATTATACTAGGGATAGAGTATTATAATTATTATTTTTTAATAAAAAATACCTAGTAAGCGCATGTTATTAGCACGTGTTAATTATATTTCTACTTTTTATATATATTACTTATTATTACTACTAATTAAATAGCTTAATAAGGCCTTTAGATTAGTTTAAAAAGGTTAGTAATAACTTTCCCAAGCCAAAAAGTTCATCAAACTTAGTTATTTAGAGAAAGTAAAAGTTATAATAAGGTTTCTATAAATAAACCTATAAAAGAATTATTAATATATAGTCTAAAAATTTTAAAACTACAGGTTTCACTGTTAAAAGAGGGAAGAAACTAAAGAGTTATTAAAAATACAGTAAAAAGTAATTAATAAGAAAATTTAAATACTTCTAATATTTACTAACAAGTCTGAAAGCTAGTATGTTAGTTAAATTCTATAATAATAAAGTAAGCTTTAGGTGTCCTTAAGGTGTTATATATTTTTATATAACTTTAAAAGCTTTTACCTTTAAGAGATTAATTATATATCTAAGTAAATAAAACTATTTAGCATGTTTTTCTCTACGCGTTTTAATTTATAAACGTTTAATTAGAGATTAATATATAATATATAACTAAAGCTCTAATAGGGATTATAGGTTTATATTTAATCTACTTTTAAAATATCTAATACCCCAGGGGATGGAACCTCCTATCTAAAAAGTAAATAATAAAACTAGTAGTTAAATAAAGTTCTAAAGTCTATAAACTCTCTCTACTAGGAAGACGTTTCATAAATATAGGCTATTAATTTCTCTAGAGATAGTAAAAATATCTATTAGTCTAAATCTTAAAAACTCTTAATTATAAGTATCTTTCTATTTCCTTAGCGGGTTTATTTATTAATAGATTTTATTAAAACCCCTTTTAAAGTAAGTAGTATTATCTAAAGAATATAATAATAAATTAAAACTTTTAATAACAGATCTCTTAGTTCTGGTATTAATAAAAAACGTAGTAAAATATAATAAGTAGTGTAAATTATAGAATTTAGTAAATTATTAAATCTTTAAACATATATTATGCCTTTTAGTCTTTTATAAAGTATACTTATTTAAGTGTTATTAATTTTTTAAATTCTACTTAGTATTAAGCACTTATCCTATTTGTGTATATATATTTATTTTAAAACTATTAGTATTAATATACTAGTCTTAAGCGTAGTAAAATAATTACTTTAGGACTAAGTATTATAACTTATTATAAAATAACTACTTAACTTTTAATCTTAAATTAGATAGAGATACCTGCTGAACTTAAGTATATTAATAAATAAAAGAAAAAAAACTAATAGGAATTGCCCTAGTAATAGTAAGTAAAATAATAATAACTTAAATTTAAAATCTAGCTTTTCTTTAAGGGTTTAAGTTATAATTTATAAAAAAAGCTTCAGCATCAGCGTCAGTCTAAGTTCTTTAAAATAAAATATTATAAAAAGTAAAAATTCTATATATAGCTGTTAACCTTTACTATATAAAACCCCTTTAATAAGTTAAATTATTTAAGAATATAGCTCTAAATAAAAGGTAAATTTTTTCTAAAGCTAAATACTAGTTAGAGACTGATAATATATAAATAGAATAATTAAAAACTAAAAAATACTTTAAAAAAAAAGTTAAAAAGTATATAAAATTATTAAAAGAAAAGCGCTTATAGCTAGACTTATTTATAGTTATTTATTTAGGCTTATACCTAGTGCACTTATTTATAGATAAACTAGTATTAATTTAGGTAGTTAAATAAAGGCCCTAGGAATATAGCTCTCTTTAGAAAGTATTATAGCCTAAAATATAATATAATTAGTCTAAACTAAAATCCACGCTTTAGCTAAAATGCTAATATAATAACTATAAATAATTTATCTTAAAACACGGACTAAAGAGTCTAATATCTATATAAGTATTTAGATATTAAATTTAGATATGTAATAAAAGTAAATAGAGATAAAAACCCCCTTAAGAGTATACTATTAACTAATTCTAATATCTTTAAATAAATTTAAATAAGAGTATAGTTATTAGGACCTAAAAGATAATAAATTATATTTAAATAAAATAAAGCTAGAGGAAACTCTGGTAAAAACTTATAATAATTCTAATATATAAATTAATTATTAAATTTAAATATAAAGGTAAAAGACTAATTAAACTATTTAGTAACTAGTTTCTACTAAAGTTTCTCTCAGAATAATAGTAACGTATTCAGTTTTATAAAATAAAGCAAATAATTAAAGGCCTAGGGGTTAAAATAATCTTTATTTATTTTTAAACTTTAAATATATAAAAAGTCCTTATTATTTTATTAAATATAAATATTTGAATATACTATTACTAGTAGGCTATTTATAGTAAGCAGAACTAGTAATATAAAATAAACTAAATATAGAATTAAGATACCAGAATACACGCTTATTAGACACTATAAAAAGTATTAGTTTATCTAAATAGTAGGATAATAGTTATAAAAGTTGGAATTTACTAAAAAGTATGTAATAACTTACCTACTAAATAAACTAGCTCTAAAAATAAATAGCGTTTAAGCGTGTTATTTATATTCTACTACTAAAACTAAAATTACGCCTTAGTAAGTAAATAGATATAAAGACTTATAATAAAGTCTTAAAAGTAATCTTAAATTAAACAGCCTTTAGTATAAATCTTAGTAATAATAGTAAATACTTAAATAAGAACTTTAAGAACTTTAAGAACTAAAGTAGAGAAAGATTCCGTGTGAATAATAATTAAACATAAGTTAGTTAATTCTAAGAAATAGAATAGTTTTATTTTAATATTAGTACTTATACTACGCCCTTAAAAAAAAAGCTAGTTAATATTCTAGCATCTAAATATAAATTCTTTATAGTAATATAATTAAGAGTAAAGACTTTAGCAGAGGCCTTAAAAAAAGTTCTCTTTTCTTTTTAATAATTTATTACTCTAAAATTAGTTTATCTAAAGCTAGGGTTTAATGGCTAGAAAAGTACTATATTTTTATAATATTTAGTATACTCCTAATAAGCCTTAAAAATCTACTTAAAAAAATAGTTTTTATACTAGATTATATTTATAATTGTAGCAAGTCTCTAAGGTAAAAAGCCTCTAGTTAATAGAATAATATAGATAAAGAAAGTTAGTAAAATAGATTCATAACTTTAGGAAAAGAATTAGCTTTAAGGGTTAAATATATTAGGCTTTAAGCTAAAGCCTTTAGTATAAATTAGTACTAGTTATAAGATAAATATCTTTTAGTATTAAAGTATAAATATTTTTAGTAAACCTTAGTCATCTAGCATACGCTTAATAACTAACTTAGAATTAATATAAATAAAAGAAATCTAACTATCTAATTAAAACATAGTATTATGATAGCTAGAAAGTGGTATTAATATAATATAATTTTTATTTAATACTTTAAATATTAAGAAAAAGAAATTCTAATAAGCGCAGGTAAATAGCAAGAGTAACTATAACTTAATTATATATATACTATAATTAAAAAGATTACAAAAAAAAAGTTAATAGCTTTTCTAGTAGCTGTTATAGGCTATAATACTATTAAATTATAGGAAAGTCTTAAAGTAACTTATTATTATAATTCTCTAAAAGGTTAAGCACAGCACCAGGAATTATAGACCTTAAAAATAATAAAAATATAAATTAATATATTAATATATTAATAAATTATCTATAGCTAAGCGCTAAAAGCTGTTGCTTATATATATAATTTAATAACTAAATAATAGTAAATCTACTATAAACTAGGCTTAAAATATAATCTAATTTTAATCTTAACAGGTTAGAGTAAATATTATTATATTATTATAATATATTCTTAAAACTTTTAAGATAGCTAAATGCCTTGTTATCTAATTAATAATATATATAAATAAATTAATAAGATTTCTACTGTCTTTATTTACTATCTAGTAAAACTATAGTTAAGAAAATAAGCTTAATAGAATTAATAAAAAAAACCCTATTAAACTTAACTTTAGTTTAATATTATAAAAAGATATAGGAGGTATAAAATAGATAGGAGCTTTAGTACTAGTAAAATACTATTACTTTTATTATTTTTTTATTTATTTAATAAAGCAGAGCTAGGCTTTATTGGTTAATTTCTAATATTAAAATTCTTTATAAACTAATCTAAGTTAAAAATATTATTAAGTAAAGAATTTAGCTAAAGTAGTATATTTATTAAACTATAATATAAATATCCTAAAAGGAATTTATAAAGAATAGAAATCTCTAGTAAAGTGAAAAAGTAAAAGTCCTCTTAATTTTAATTTTTAGTATAAATATAAATTATAAAAGTATAGCCTATTAATTCTTTAGTCTCTTAAAATTTAAGACTAAAGGTACTAGAAAAGTTACTATAGGGATTAAATATTTATAGTATAAATAAAGTAATTACTTAAATATTCTTAATAAAACACTTATAAAATTATTCTAGGCTCTAAACTTTAGTAGAGTCTAGTCTAATTTTCTTTCTAACTCTTAAAAAATACCTTAAAAGAGGATTTTTTTTGGCGTAATATTTACACTAAGTAATATACCTAAATATAGAGAACTTTTATTAGATTAATAATACTAAACGTGAATAGTAACGCCTTTATATAAAATAAACTAAATACTTTATATAGTAATAACTTATTAAATAGAGATAATTTACAGCACTACTTAATTCTTTATGCTTTTATATATACTATAAAAAAAAAATCTCTAAAAAGCTAATAGTAAAATATATAAAGCTAAGGTATTTAATACTTATTAAAATATAAATTAGATTTTTTATTCTATTAGTAGTTACTCTAGCTTCTAACTAGTAAGTTTATAGTAAGATAGAATTTAATTTAGCTTAAGATATAAGCTACGTTTACTTAAGAAAATATTTTTAATAATTTAAGTCTAGCATTTACCTAAAAAGCTTTAAGAGATTAATTAGAACTTTAGTTTTAATTAGCTAAGTAATATAAAACTAGCTTATAATAACTAAGTATTTAAAATAATATTACTTTTTAATTCTTTAATATTAACTCTTTTTATTATATTAAAGTAGAATTTAGTAAGCGTTGGATTATTTACTTATTAATAGAAAATATAAGCTAAGTTTAGATTATTATAAGATAAATTAGTTTTACTCTATTAATAACTATCACTTTAATAGTAATTCCGCTTAGTATAAAAGGAATTATAAATTTAAATATTTAGTTTTTATAGCTGTCTAACTAGATATTACTATAAAGCTATTATTTACTAGATTATAACTAAACGTTTTTAAATTAAAATTTATATTAAAATAAAGTAAATTCCGCCTGCACGTTATAGTTAAATATAAATAAACTTTTAGTCTAAAATTTTAATAGGCTAGGAATAATAGTTTTATGAAAATTAAAGCTATTAATTAATATATTATAATTTTATAATACGCAGGATTAAATTCTTTATAGATAATTTAATTATCTAGTTAGGTTATATAAGTAATTAAGTAATTTTATTATTATAAGCTACTAAACGTAAGCCTAATACTAGCTTAGTTAAAAAAAAATTTTTATTAATATTAAAAAAAAAAGCCGGTACTTTTCCCTTCTAGGCTTATTTAAAATAAGGAAAGAGAAAAAAGAGTATTACTAAATCTAATAAAAAAATAAAACTATCTTAAAAAAGTAAGCTAGAAAAGAGAAGAGAGTTTTTATTTAAAGCTAAAATACTATTAGCTTCTTTAATTAAAATAAAAGAGATAAAAAAGAAAAAAAGGCGTGAAAAATAAAATCTAGGTTATAAAACTAAAAAACTAAAAAAAAAGGCTAATAAGATAAATTCTTAACGTATTAGCTTACTTAGTAAGTATAGAATTTTTAAAATAATAAATAAAAAAATTCTACTTATATAGTAAGTTTTAAAATTAAGATTTACTAAAATTCTTTATACTAACCTAGTAGGTTTACTTACCTGGTAGATATATCTATACCCTATAGTCTATCTACTACCCTAGTAAATTCTTATCTAGTAGTGTGTTAACTTATTTAATAGATAGATTTTATTTATTTTAATAAGTTTACTTATTTAATATATTTATTTACTTAGTATACTTACTTAGTATACTTACTTACTTAATATATTAACTTATCCTAGTAGGTCTATTTACTTAATATGTTTACTTATCTAATATACTTATTTACCTAGTATGTCTACTTACCTAATATATTAACTTATTCTAGTAGGTCTTACTTAGCGTGTCTACTTATCCGGCATGTCTACTTACCTGGCATGCCTACTTACCCGGCATGCCTACTTACCTGGCATGCCTACTTACCTGGTATGTTGACTTACCCTGGCAGGTCCACTCACCTGGCGTGCCTGCTTACCCGGCATGTCCACTCACCTGGCATGCCTACTTACCCGGCATGCCTGCTTACCCGGCATGTCCACTCACCTGGCATGCCTACTTACCCGGTATGCCTGCTTACCCGGCATGTCTACCCACCTGGCATGCCTACTTACCTGGCATGTTAACTTACTCTGGCAGGTCCACTCACCTGACGTGCCTGCTTACCCAGCATGTTCACTTACCTGGCATGCCTACTTACCCGGCATGCCTACTTACCCGGCATGCCTGCTTACCCGGCATGTCCACCCACCTAGCATGCTTACTTACCCGGCATGTCGACT